>CM059999.1:2759498-2915283 GCA_030463065.1 Aphidoletes aphidimyza
CCAATACATTTTATCGGTGGAAAATGATCGTCGCATGAAAAATGCACCAGTGTTTCGTAACATTGAGCCCATGCCAACCATTGCATGAAAGTCTAAAGAATTGATAATTTATTCATAAAGGTTGTTTATTTACATCAATCAATATATTCATTTGTTTAAATAGACATTGTCAAACTTACCCATTCCGGCTGCAATGGCCTTCGAATAAGAAAATGAAGCGAATCAAATCGATTTAAATAATGTGAAATTAATTTAAAAGATTAGAACTTGAATTGTGTAATTAGGAAATGGTCAATTTTTACCGGAATCTCAAGATCATGAGAGAAACACATATATGACATGAGCATAAAATCCACATAGCTTCGATGACTTGGTAAGTATAGAACAGGGCATCGGTTTGGAGCCAACTCTCTTTTAACTAATTGGATTGCATTTCTATTGACATACACTCCAAGTGTCATTTGCAGTAGAACTTTGTTTAATGTGATTCCCAAGAATCGAATCACTGTCATATTTCGTTTAAATCCAATCTCCTCAAGTAATGCTCGAACAACATTCCGAAGTTGGGCTTCCTTTTTGGCATCATTACCACTATAGAATTTGCATATTCGATTGACTTCGGCACTGTTTAATACAGTTGTTTTTAATGTGTCCGGTGTTAGAAGTGTGTCACATTTATATGGTATTAATGGTTGCCACTTTTTACCCATATCAGGCAAAAGATTGCCTTCCAACAAATTCACAAAGTGTTCCATCTTCTTCTTTTTTTTTCGTATATTTAAATCATTGATATTGTCAAATTGTTCAAAATGATTTCAGATGAAGAAAATGGGCGACACCGCAAACAATAACAAGTAATGAGATACACACGTAATTGCGACAATTTTATGCATAGGGCAATAGCAATCAACGACTTATACTACCAAATGAAGGCATCTGCGCACTGTGCACACTGTACACATATCCAATGTTCAAGTGTTTTTCTCATACAACGAACAATCAAATAAATTAAGTCTTGATAAATCCAGTTAAGAACAAATGTCAAACTGTACATGAGTGTGTGTGTGTGTGTATGTGTGTATTGTGGCGGCCGATCAACCTATCATTTGTTTTGTCTGTACACACCAATTTGACGTTTTCGTCTATTTTGTAGCGAAAATATCTCAAGCATACTAAATAAACACGAAACATAATGTTTTGTCAGTGTTAACAAAAGCAAAGTTTACCTTATTTCTTTTAAATAGCACCATGGATTCAAATTGAGTACAAATCACTTTGTGCTACATTAGAAACATTTTTAGTTGTTCAAATAAAGACAACATTTTTTTTTTTTTGTTAAAAATGACGAAATCAAATACTTCTAGTGATGAAAAATGGATACACAGTTTTGCTGTAACTGATGTATGTCTACACCCGAAAAAGTTCACCGTCTACAAAATAACATCCGTGGTATGCATAATTTGGATAATTCATAAGTTTGAAATTGCGCCGCACAGCATTTGTCAAATAGTTTCAATGGCATGTTTGGTTTTTTGTTTATTTATAGGTTTTTCCAATCGAAATTCCGGAGGCACTGACGTGTATTACAGTATGGAAACGATTCAATGATATTAAAGCGTTATTAAAGTTTGTTAAAAAACGGCATAAAAGTGAACGTTTACATGGAATCGTACCAACACTTAGCAATCACACATTTTTCAAGCGCTTCGAAGCCGATGTGATAACTGAACGTAAATTGTTTATTATACGATTATTGGATTTTGTTGGACAACATTCAGCACTGTACAAATCTCAAGTGTTCCAAGAATTTTTTGCCACAACACAAACAATGCCAAAAGATGATGATCTTCAGTTTCAAGCCGACGGTATTCCAAGTGATGACACTGTTGATGGTTCGAAAAAAATAATCGAACCAATTATTGATCCTGATGAAACACCAATACCATCAACATCTTCATCGATGGATGAATCATTTGAATCAAGTTCAATGTCAACACCGGTTATTGATTCGACAGCTGAAAATTCTGATGATGGTTATAAAGCGTCATCGGAAACGGATTTCATAATTAATGATTCAATCAAGATTAAATCAAGTTCAAGGGATCAAACGGCCGCTGTGTTTACCAGACAATTTTCAGGGTATTTCTTATCTCATCGCTTAATAGTCACATAGAAAATGAGAGTCTTTTTTATTTTATTTTTTTATAAATTTATAAATTTATACATTGATACGTGTAGCAGCGATTACGTATTTCGAGATCCAATTGAAACACCTTGCCATCCAAACCAAAGAAAAGATTTATCAAAATTCAAAGTACTGAAAATTCTGGATAGTGTAATGCAAGTGCAAGACTTAACCACAAAACATGTTTACATTTTGAAGGTGAGAGAAAAAAAAAACAATTGAAAATTACTAAATATTGCGACATTCACTGATCGACTTCTTATCTATTCAGTCAATAGATAAAGTGTTCAACGAACCCGAAGAGTTTTATTTGCCAACCAATTTCCCTTTTATGGTTGCATTGGTCGCGTATTATGTGTCTGATTCGAAAGTATATTTGCTGTTGGAACAAGCCACGTAATTTCCATTAAAATTGATCAAATTTAAACCACTTTTTGAACTAATCGATTTAATTTAAATCCATTGACAGGGGTGGAAAACTATACGATTATATACGTTCATATAATCGTCATTCATTAACAGCAAATGCCACATTTCAAAAATCGGTACCGATAAAATTCAAAGCCGTTAAAAGCCTATTCAAAAGTAATCCGATTGAAATACCAGAGACACCAGTGTCACAGCTAAAATCATCAGATGCCAAAACCATTGACGATGATGATACCACATTCAGTTTTTACGATTTACTTCAGTCATACTATGACAATGCGCCGATTGATAATGCATCACCGGCCAAATCCACACCGAAACAAATAATCGAAACTGAAAGTTCATACGATGATGCTCCGCATTTTAATTTGATAGCCAATGATTTAGACGTAAATAATATATTGAATTGTTCACAGAAACTGTTGAAATCGGTGTCATCAACGTTGAAACGTGTACAAACGACAGCGATGGAACCAAATTCAATGTGCAATGACATTATAAATAAGTCAATTAGTTCAATTGATAGTATTGAACAAAGTAATGATGAAAAAGATGACATTTACTTTGACATAATATCGCCAAATTGTGGTGAATCAATTACCAAAGAGCCCATTGCATGTGACCATTTGTGTGATAGTTTTAAATTGTTTGATGTCAGTCAATTACCCAGAGCTATAATTCGACGATGGTTTCGTGAAATCATTTTTTCCGTTAAACATTTGCATGCAAACGATATTACATGCTTGGATTTACAACCGGATAATCTGTTGTTGGGAAAAAATGGCGAGATTTTAATCTCATATTTCTATAGACGTGATGTCGAACCGAACATTTTCAATGAAGAAATGCATCAAACGTGCTATCCAATTGTTTATGTGGCACCTGAACGACCATTGACAATGGAATCGGATGTGTGGAGCATGGGTGTTATTTTTTATGAGCTTCTTACCGGTTTTTCATTTCAATCGTGCCATCCCGATGGAATTTTATCATACTTTGATATTCAATATCCAGAGAATTGTGAGCTCGACTCAAGTTCCAGAGATTTAATTGAAGGGGTAATTTGATGACTGAATCTTTGAATTATTTGGTGGAATCAATTGTGATTATTTCTTTCATTTGTAGATGCTTCAAGTTGATCCAGCACAACGAACCAAATTAGACGAAATCGAAGAACATCCTTTCTTTATAAGCATTTGATTTTTACTCAACTAGTCATTCGATTGATATGATCTTTTTCACCAGATGGACTGTTTGAAAGACATCACATCGAACATCGTCGTCTTCAATGAACCAAATTCAATTTATACACAAATTTTAGAGTTAAAATTATCGACCTTTTAGAAGATAAAAAATGTGTACTTAATTAGATTAGACAACCAAAAAATATCACATTCCCAAATTGTAACGGTCTGACAAAATTCAAAATTTCAAAGTTTGATATTTATACCCATCAAATTATCGTCTACATATACACAAACACACACAAACAAATATATGAGTAAAATTATACAAATAAAATTACATCACAGAAAATGAAATCCAACCAATTCAAATCGTTGTTTTTTTTTCGTTGGGTGTTTCGAGTCGCTGGCAACCCGTAACTACTAATGGCATTACGTCACTGTACTGAAAATGACAAATGATACGCTTCTATACATTTTTGTTTTGACACATATACACACAGACAGTGAAACAAAAATTCATTGTTTTGAATCATCTTTTTTCTACTTCGATATAGAACGTTCATTAGGCACATTTCAATTAAAATTACAAACGATAAATATTTTTGCAAGACATATAAATAGTGTTTCAAGTATTTGTTCACGAATTTAGCATTAAATTTTGTGTAAATTTTTTACAATTTGAAATAAAAGTCAAGTTTAATACAGTGTAATGATGGAGTGGCTATTCGGAAAACGTATGACACCCGATGAAATGCTGCGAAAAAATCAACGAGCATTAAATAAAGCGATGCGTGATTTGGATCGTGAAAAAATGAAAATGGAACAACAAGAGAAAAAAATTATTGCCGATATTAAAAAATTGGCCAAAGAGGGTCAAATGGATGCAGTCAAAATTATGGCTATGGATTTGGTACGAACACGTCGTTACGTGAAAAAATTCATGTTGATGAAGGCCAACATTCAAGCCGTTTCACTGAAGATTCAAACATTAAAATCACAAAATACCATGGCTCAAGCAATGAGTGGTGTTACAAAAGCAATGGCCAATATGAATCGACAATTGAATCTGCCACAAATTCAAAAGATTCTTCATGAATTTGAAAAGCAGTCAGAAATTATGGACATGAAGGAGGAAATGATAAACGAACACATTGACGATGCAATGGAAGATGAGGGCGATGAAGAGGAATCAGATGCTGTTGTTTCACAAGTGTTAGACGAATTGGGCTTGCAATTAGGTGATCAACTGTCTGGATTGCCACAGGTGTGTATTTACTTAAGGATTGGGCCTTATTTTGTACTTTCGCACATTACATGATTGCGTTGTGATAATGCATCAATAATAATAATAATAATTTGTGTCATTGAATTTTAGGCATCTGGATCTTTGTCGGTTGCAACTGGAAGCAAGCATCCACAAGCTGCTGCTATTGGCGCTGGTGGTGCTGGCGTTGCTGGTGGCGCTGGTGGTGCTGGAAGTGGTGGCAATACACCATTGGATGCTGATGCTGATTTACAAGCCCGTTTGGATAACTTGCGACGTGAATAAATGATGGCTTTGATCCAGTTCTTCACAGCTCAATGCTAATGCTAATGATAACTTTATTTCTTCTTTTTTTTTAAATTTCCCAACATAATTCTATTTTTATGAATGTTTTTGTTACTATTGAGTTAAGAAAATTGCGTGTGTATTATTTGAGAGTACGACCATCGCCAGAATGAATGAATTTCAAGATATGATAATGAATAACACAAGTGTAGGAATTTAAAGTGCCTACTTTTTATGTGAACCATCTACAGGTCTGAGATTTCAATGTATGAACAAAATGTAGTAAAAATACACACCCACACATGATATAAAATAAAAGCCTAACAATTTTTTGTAAATAAGCCAACAGTATCAAGTCCACTTAATGCAATGAATAAACTGAATGTAGTAACGCATTCCAAAAAATCAATATGTTGTTTTATCTTTTATATGATTGATATATTTCATTTAACCATTCCAAATCCAGCAATGTATCCGTTGAACAAATGTTACCGGACCAAAAGTGATTATCTCCATTGGATATTTCTGGGATTTGTGAGTCTTCAAAAGAAACAATTCGTCGTATGTTAAAGCAGACTGCAAATTCAGTCGGATATTTTGAGTCTTATAGGATCCTAGTTGGCTTGGTTTTTTCTTTCACATCCAAAAGTATACAAACCTGTATTCTGCTGCTTAAGCCTAATTTTCCACACTATCCAAAAAAAAGAGAAGAAACACAGACTCGTTTGTTTTTTCATTGATTACATTTGATTCAAATATTTATTAAACGCTTTTCTTCAAATATAATCTGTTGTTTGTGTTTGCCATGTCACTCTCCATTTGGTGGTGATGGGGGTGGTGTAACAATAAATTCGACATCTTCCATTGCGGTAGTCATCGACGCTTTATAGCTGTTGGCGCTGGGTATTTGAACAAACAAATTAATTAATTTATTTTCATTTTTTTGGCAACTTCAAAACAAACCTTGCCATTACACAGGCTGCACAAAAGGTATCACATTCGATGGGAACTGTTTCGCAACACGCACAGGCTTTTTTAACAAGATCTGATGTGAGCGACTCCTCTAATTCATTTATTTTTTGGGCGTACTCATCTATTTTTTTGTTGAAATCTTCTCGTATTTTGTTGAGTTCCTGTTTAAGTGCGTTTATATGCACCATTGCTCCCTCAGTAACATCTTGAATGGACATTTTTCCCACTCAATTATCACATAGAAAAATATGAGGTTAAAGTTGATATATTCATAAAAAAAAAAAATTAAAAAAATAATAAACTTACAATTTAATGATGATTGCAGCCAAAAGACGCTATAAAAATGCGGTTAGAATGTGAAGTTGTCAGTATCAAAAGTCAAGTACAGTGTCAAAATAATGAAAATCTACAAGAGCGCCGTATTTCGAAATACCATTTAACGAACCAACTTCAGACTTAGTCTTTACTATTTTATGAAAAACTCTCTTTAAATTCAAAATGAAATGTACTGAAAACAGTTTTTCAAAGCAATCTCTAATTTTCTCTCTAATTATGATACCAAGAAGGCTCTTAATGCGAGTTCAATGAAAAGCTGAAGTAATTTTTGTATTTTCAGAAATTTTCAGATAAAAAAAAATCGGAGATGACATTTCTAAGTTGTTATATGTGTGTCTCTTTTCGGCTTGCACTCGGCGAATAGACAGTTGTCAGTGCATCGCTTTCCATCCAGTATTCATTGGAATTGAGAAAAAAATGTAGCAAAAATACACACCCACACATGATATAAAATAAAAGCCTAACAATTTTTTGTAAATAAGCCTACAGTATCAAGTCCACTTAATGCAATGAATAAACTGAATGTAGTAACGCATTCCAAAAAATCAATATGTTGTTTTATCTTTTATATGATTGATATATTTCATTTAACCATTCCAAATCCAGCAATGTATCCGTTGAACAAATGTTACCGGACCAAAAGTGATTATCTCCATTGGATATTTCTGGGATTTGTGAGTCTTCAAAAGAAACAATTCGTCGTATGTTGAAGCAGACTGCAAATTCAGTCGGATATTTTGAGTCTTATAGGATCCTAGTTGGCTTGATTTTTTCTTTCTCCTTCAAAAACATACAAACCGTTCTCTTGTTTAAGCCTAATTTTTCACACTATCAAAAAAAAAGAAGAGAATAAACACAGACTCGTTTGTTTTTTCATTGATTACATTTGATTCAAATATTTATTAAACGCTTTTCTTCAAATATAATCTGTTTATAAAACATTTTTCGTGTTTTTTGTGTATTTTTGCGTAAAAGATATTTTTGTAAGCTGTAGTCGCGTAAATCCTATTGCGTTTCGATTAGAAACGTAAACGGTGTGGGCATTGGCTGGAGCTCAAAGCGAAGTAGCTTCGCACATATTTGAAAAGGATTTTCTTTTCTTTATGTGTGGCCATGGCAGCGCGGACAGCCTTGTCAACGGCGATTTGGTCGGCCTTCTTTTGTTCGGATGGAACATAACGTTCCTTCTTGACAGCGAACACATCACCTTCACCACGGTTCTTTTCCTTCTTTTCACGCTTGAAGTAAGCATCGTTGACATGGGCTGGAACCTTAACCTTGCTGATGTCAATGCTGGTTGATGTGGCGATGACATAACGTTGTGAGATACGACGCAATGGGCATTGGTTCAATGCGTATGGTCCAGTAACCAACAACAAACCAGATTTCAATACCTATAAATCAATACAAAAACACATGGAGATTAGATGAGGGCAGACAAAAAAAAATTGGTTAAAAGCATAAAAAAATTCGATATTATTTCACATGTTTCACACAAAATTGCACACAATTTAAACGAATTTATGCACACGAAAACCGAAATTTTGGCTTTCAATGTGATTCTTTTACACTCTGAATTCAATGCGATCCACTAACCTTAAGCAAAACAACACGTTTGCCCTTATGTCTTCCGGCAAGCAAAATAACAATGCGTCCTGGTGTCAAGGATTTGCGGGTGTTACGCTTGTGGTTCTTGAAGAGTTGCTTGGCTGGACGTGAAGCAACGCGTGGTTGGGTTGGATAGTTGGATTTTGGTTTCAACAAACTCACAACACGTTCGCCACCATTTTTAGCACCATTGACTTTCTTGACAACGGTGATTGGCTTCTTTGGTACTTTGACGACTGGTCGTTTTTTACCAGCAAAACGCCACAAAGCCTTACGTTTGTATTGTTGCGAACGCGAATACTTGAGTAAACCACCGCCCAAGTCGTAGTTTAACTTTTTAACAGGCTTTTTAGCCTTTTTATCGGATTTCGATGCAACTTTATTAGCAGACATATTTTGCACGTGTCTGTACGACTCACCAACCAAAATGTAAAAGAACTAGAAAAGATGGGTTATGTCAACTAGTTACAATCAGCGCCACGCCAATGGCATTCGAACAACTAAACAAGCAATCAGCCATCATTGAATGGCGCTGGTGTTGCGTGCACGTGACTTTTAAATCACGGAACCGAAATATCAATTGGAATTGAACAATGATAAAATTCATCTATTTTGGTGCATAAATTAATGAAAAATTAAACATGAAACTGTTTTGATAACAGCAAATGTAAAAGTCCAATTTCAATTCATTGACTGATACAAATCACATGAAATAAACCATTTAACAACATTTAACGTGTTGGTACAAATTCATCTTTTGTCTAACAAGACCCAATAGGAATCTCTTTGTGATGGCAAATTACAATGTGGAAATGCTCATTTACTGAAAAATGCAATTTCACTTCAGATCCTGATCAACAGCATTTTTCTTGCAAAAAATAAATTTCTTAACATCATTTTGTTTAATTGAATCTTAGTATTAATTTCAGTTAAAAAGTTCGTGTTTCTTCTGAACAGATCATCATGAAGTTGCTTTTGATTCAAAAAATAAAAAGTGTTGAATCGGTATTTCATGTAATATGTTGACATTTTCATCATATTTTTGACATATATTCTAACCTCGAATTGTCCAATCGCACGTTGTTCATGTTCTCTCTTATCAGAATTTCTATAGTTTCTCTGGCATTACATCATACATTCAAAACTTTACGTGACACAAGTGTTTGGTGTAAAAGACCGGCAAATACGGTGGTGAAAAATTGTAAAATATTAAATTTGAAAAACAAACATGTCGTGGTTATTCGGTATTAAAAATCAAGCACCACCAACAGCCGGCGGTGATGATGGTCCAAGCGATTCCAATCAACCAGCTCCAGCTCCATTGAGCAAATCAGAGCGCAAAGCTATGGAAGCATATCGATTTGATTCATCGGCCTTAGAGCGTGCTGCTGAAGCTGCAAGGACACTTGAGCGATCAAGTAAATAAATTTGTTTTGCATTTTCTCATGTGACATGATTTTAGACACACAAACCAAATATTATCGCTTTTCTTTCTAGAACATGCACGAGAGGCATTAGAATTATCTAAATTACAAGAGGCAACTAAACAACAAGAGGTTAGTATCAAATGTGAATGACCTTCACCTTCCCATGATGAATCAAACTCCAATCAAGATCATAGTTTAAATTATTGTAATTTTAAATTGTAATTTTTCAGTTTATTGCAAAAGCCAAAGAATATGAAGCACATTTGGAGCAAGCTCGAGTTGAACAAAAGCGTGTTGACTATGAAGAGCGAAGAAAAACGGCATCTGAAGAGACAAAACAGCAGCAGATTCGAGCCCAATATCAAGATCAGTTGGCCCGAAAGCGATATGAAGAGCAATTGGCTCAGCAACAACGAGTGCAGGATGAAAATTTGCGAAAACAAGAAGAGAGTGTTGCAAAACAAGAGGCAATGCGTCGTGCTACCATTGAGCATGAAATCGAAGCAAAAGAGAAAAACAAATTGAAAATGTTGGAGCATGAAATGCGAGTAAAAGCCAAAGTGGAAAGAGAAAATCGTGATTTGACCTTGGAGCAAATTCGTTTGAAGGCACAGGAGAATCGTATCACCGTTTTGGAATCGATCAAGTATGACATTGTTGTTAAAACTATTTAAATAGACCATTTGAAAATCGATAAAGATTTATTTTACTGATTTCAGAACTGGTGGCACATTGATTGGAGCTGGTGCTCAAGCTTTGCTCACCGATTGGGATAAAGTATTAACGGCAGCTGGTGGTCTATCCTTAGTCGCTCTTGGTATTTATACTGCAAAAGGTGCAACTGGTGTAACATCGAGATACATTGAATCACGTATTGGTCGTCCATCACTGATCAATGAAACATCACGTTTTACATTCAAAGATATGATTGCGCATCCATTGAAAATGATTAAAAAACTCAAAGCCAAACCAAATGACGCCTTACAAGGTGTTGTATTGCAACCATCATTGGAAGAGCGTCTTCGTGATATTGCAATTGCAACGAAAAATACCAGATCGAATAAGGGATTTTATCGGAATATCTTGTTGCACGGTGCACCTGGTACTGGTAAAACGATGTTTGCACGAAAATTGGCCGAACATTCTGGCATGGACTATGCGATTATGAGCGGTGGTGATGTTGCACCAATGGGCAAAACCGGTGTAACGGCCATTCATAAAGTGTTCGATTGGGCAAAGACTAGTCAACGTGGTTTATTGTTGTTTGTTGATGAAGCCGATGCATTTTTACGTAAACGTTCATCTGAACACATTTCAGAAGATTTACGTGCCGCGCTAAATGCTTTTCTATTTCGTACAAGTGAACAAAATCAGAAATTTATGTTGGTTTTGGCAAGTAATACACCCGAACAATTTGATTATGCGCTCAACGATCGTCTTGATGAAGTTGTAGAGTTTTTGTTACCAGGACCCGAAGAACGTGAACGATTGATTCGCTTGTATTTCGACAAATTTGTATTGCAACCAGCTTCCGAGGGATTGAAGTGAGTAGCATGAAAATTTATACAGTCATTTGTTCAGCTCAACATTGATTATTTCACTTTTGTATCCATTTAGACGTTTCAAAGTAGCCGAATTCGATTACGGTGCTGTATGCAGTAAAATGGCCAAGATTTGTGAGGGAATGTCGGGTCGTGAGATTTCAAAGTTAGGGGTTTCATGGCAAGCAGCTGTATATGCATCCGAAGATGGTACACTAACTGAGAAAATGGTACTCGATCGATGCCATGCAGCGGTGCATCAACATAAACAAAAGGTAATTAATTTATATTCAAATCTGTTTCAATGACTTCAACTAATTTTCAATCTTAATTGCATCTTTCAGATGGCTTGGTTGTCCGAACAAGAGAAATTAGATCACAAATCAATAACCAGCGGGAAACCGTTCATCATTTAAATTCAATCAAAATGAACAAATCAATTTAGTTTTAGTTGGGACAAAATATCAAATTTTCCTTTCTTTCTTGATGTACAAGAAAACCATTTAAAAAAAAAAACGCCCAGTTGTCATAGCTATAAGCAATAAACAATTACAAAAATGAACAGTTCCGTTTTCATGGCAAACCTTAGTATAAATTTAGACAAGTTCCGAATTGATTGCCATACAATGTACATTTGTTAATGATGATTTCTTAACCGCGGTAAATGCGATTGGCTAGAGCTAAAAAAGAAATCGTAAAACAACCAGTTCCAAATAAAAATGTTCAGTTCAAAAAAAAAAAAAAATGGGGTGATTCAGGCGCTATTGAAATAAAGCACATGTTTAAATAGATTTTTTGCTTGTCGTTTTAATTCTTTAATTCTCTTTTAAGTTAAAACAAAAAAACTGTCCTTAACAAATACACACGTTCATTTATAGACTCGATTTTACGGCAATTTCTTCTAAATTCTCTGTCGCTTCAATTGCAACGGAATTTTGTTGTGCTTTTCTCTTTGCAGCATCTTCTTTTGCTTTTTGTTTTCCACGTAAAATGGCTTCTTTGAAAATTCGGCAATAAAATTCAATCGAAACTTGGCTATCATCGTTGCCGGGCACTGGATAGGTAATTAAACTTGGATTACAATTTGAATCGACAACGCCAATCGATGGAATTAACATTTTTGCGCATTCTGTGATTCCCTTATGTGGTAACAGTACATCATTTAATGTGTTCAAGAAAATGCACAAATCCGGTAAACGTGTAACTTCTTGAAATTGATGCAATGAATTGGTAAACAAACCCGCACGCCATCGACGTACATGAGCAAATTCACCGCATTCTTTAGCTGTATTCTCAATTAAATTGGTGCATTGGGGATGACGTGCAATGAACAAAATCAAACCATCACGATATGCGGTGTGAGCCGCAAAATTCAATGCTTTTCGCAAATGGAGTGCGGTTTTGTCCAAATCGAATATGGTGTGACCCATTCGCTTGCCAAATATGTATGGCAGCATTCGATTGTCCAGTGTTCCTTCTTTGTGGCCATAGTGAACACGAGCATTGAATAAATCGGTGACCGTAAACAAATTGTGAACATTAAAGTAATCAGCATTCATCAAATGCTCATTCTCTGGCAGCTTTGCAGCTGTAAAGTGAAATGAAAATGATTATTATTATTTTATTTTTTTTTTCAAATATTCATCAATTTTATTAATTTAACACACCTTTTAACTCATCTTGTACTTGCTGCAAATTTTCCGGCACCTGCAGTGGTACTTTGTCGGTTCGAGGTGTAAATCCTCGGTGCTTGATGATTTTCGTACGGATTTGTGATTTTGTTGGATTAAAAACTGTAGAATACAATAGAATCAGAACATTTTTAGTCGATTGAGCTCTCGCATCTTTTCCCTATTACTTACAATTTGTTAGAAGTTTGGACATCCTGTTGATTTTTCAATTTTAGTCCGGATTCAGCGAAAAAGATGGGTTTTCAATTGTGGATGGTAACTTAACCTCAATATTTTGACATTTGAAATTACTGAAGATGTATTGTCAAACTTCAATTGAACGATTTGTCTAATATTTCACATGTTGAATCCCTAGTAAAAAAAAATGCGTATGCAAAAGATTCCACCTGTTAAATTCACTATGAATTTTCTTATACTCTGTGATATAATAATTTTGAGTGGATTTAATTTTTAAATTGTTACTTTTTTTTCAAACGCTCAACGTTGGATGGGTGTTTACCTTTTCGAAATGTGTTGAAACAATCAAATTCGGTTAATTCGATAGTTTGAATGATTTTAATAATAATTTTTAATGATTTCGTGTCATGATTTTTTAAAATAATATTTTATTACATATTTCAATTCGATGATAATTACATGGTGTTGGAATGTTTTCATTACTAATTGTCATGAAATAGCTAAAATTCGAATTTCAAATATGAATTGTGTCCATTTCGTTTGATTGATTCAACCGCCATCTGCATGGCATTGATTTATATTAACACATCAAAGATGCTCTAAAATTCGAACTAACGGCTATAATCCATTAATCGCGCGATATCTCACAAGCTGACAACAATACCTCATTGTGTGTAACACGCATTGTTTTGAACAAGTGAAAATCGGCCATTTTTTCTCGTTCGGTAGAAATTGTTCGGTATTAATTAAATTTCGATCAAAAAGATACGATGGCAAAAACATTGGCACAGCTAAACGCGATCAAATCCAACGATCAAGCAAAACAATTGAAAGAAACTAACGAGTTTTTGATTCAATTTGCTGAACTGCTTTCGGAATGGAAAACTACAAATGAACAATTCAATACACGTTTTAATCAAATGGCGGATGAATTGAACAAACATGTTGGCATCATTCAAAGTATCATTACCACGAATTCAGAATTGCAATCAAATGATTTGGCCACAGCATCCCCATCAGCATCAACACCATTATCGTCTTTTTTGGTTCCACCAACGAAATTGGCATTTAAACGCTCTCTGTCACCGATAAAAATTGAGCATACGCCACACCTCAAGCGAGTGAAGAGCAACGATTACAAGATGCCCCAGATGCCCAGTACTTGTGAGTGGTCAATGTTTTTATTTTACATGATCATGATGTTACTGGTCTATTTTCCACTAATTAAATCCGTTTGTACTATTGGAATGTTTAGCTTCAGATAACAACAGCAAAAAGGACAAGAATGCAAACTCGACAGCTGTTAAGAAATATGATAATGCGTTCATTTTGATCTCTCCATTTGAAGTTAAAAAGGAAAAACGTAAGTGTTTTCTTTCAAAATTCCTTCAACATGTAACGAATTCGTAACAGTTCAATTCCACTGTGTTTAGATGAAAAGGTGATAGTTATCAACAGCCGAAAGGAAGGACAAATGACAGTTTCTTTGGGTACAGGTTTGATGCGCACAACTGATTCGACGGCTAAGAGTACTGTTTCATCGGCATTGCGCTCCACTCGCTCAAAGCCACATACACAAACTCAAGCTCAAGGTATAAATATTATTTACGAATTGGATTTCAAATTTTCAGCTGGTGTTGAAATTACATTTGTTTTTATCAAGCAGCATCGACATCAAATTTAGATGAAAATTCAATCATAACAAAAAAGATCCCAAAAAAGGAACAAACTGAAGACAAAAAAGTTGCTGGACCAAAAACTGGTAAAACGACAGTCACTGCTACACGAACTTCTGGACGCAAAAGTGTTGAAGCACAACCAGATGCAAAAGTAACGAAACGTAAACTAACTAAAAAATAAACAACACCTAGAATATTCCGATCCGAGGCCATAAATGGTGTAATTTTCTAGGGAGTTTGTTGTTGAAGCAACAATCTTCTTAGGAAAATTTTCAAAACATTTGAATAAACAAAGAGAATAATGTGAATTTCACTTGAAAGTGAGAAAATATGAATCAATCAATTATTCATAATTCATAATAAATACATAAATAAGCTATTTTCATTGAATATTTCGGATAAAATGATAATGACTTGAGGATAAATTGGACATTTTGTTGTTTTGTTTGTTTTTTTTTTTGAATAGAAAATAAAGCAGCTTTATGAAAACATAGCACAGCTAAATAAAAGACATTCAAAGTATTATTTTCAACATCTTTTTTTTGCTTTATCTTTTAAGTACTCACCCAATAACTCAATGTCGTACAAAACAGTTGTCGAGAACTCAAACACCAATTAAAAGTACTCGCAATGTAGTTTTACAACATCAATTAATTTCATTTTATTTTGTTTGATAAATTTCATAATTGATATAGTGATTTTAGATAGTTTGTTCATTTGGTTCATTATCCATTGTCTAGGTTGTTGTTGTTGTTGTTATTTTTTCGTTCTTTTTCTCTCTATCTTTCTCAATTTGGTTCAAAATGTTTATGTTCCAATAAATGATTGATTCGGTATGACTTTTTTTTTCTTTCGTCCATAAAATTCAATTCATTCTTTCTTTCTTTCTTTCTTTCTTTCTTTCATTCATTTTTAACATTACAATTTTCTACAAGATATAAAATGAAATTCATAACTGTATCCGCTGTATTGTTCCTTGTTTAATATCATTGACATTTCTGTCTATTTCGGTCCTTTTCATCCATTTTCGAAATATTCATAAGGATATTCTCTCATTTTATGAATTTGGTGTGAAAACCGTTTTAATTTGTTTATTATTCTGATTTTTGTGTATCTGTTTCACGGACAATCAATCACTGTGCTATGAAATCGCTTTCAGCGATCCTCCAAACTAAAATAATCGTTTTGATGTTATTAAAATGAGTATGAACCAGTCGTCCGTTACGTTTGCATCAAATGAATTTGGAAGCATTAAGCAGAGGAACGCACCATCCTTATATCCCATTTACCAATTTATTTGAGTAATTTGTTTTTTTTTTGGGTTCTCTACTGATTCATTGCTACTACAGATTTAGTTGACTCTTTCTGAATGTTTGCTGTTGTTGTTGGAAATGTATTTTATTCATTCTAATAAATCTACAGCTCCACTATGGTGGATATAGGTTTTAGTATGCCAACATTCACAAAAGCCAGATTGAAAATATGCTTAAGTTATTTTTGTTTGTAGGCTTTTATTGTTGAAAATGAGCTATTTAAACGGTGTTTGTTTGTGTTTGTTAGTGTTTCCGATTTGTTGACGATTTTGTTTTCATATTGTGGCACTACTACTGTTATTTGAATTTTATTTCATTAATAGTTTTAATATGATATATTCAAAAGACTGTTTACTTCAATAATTACAATTGATTTTTTTTTGTTTTTGTTTTAAATATTCTATATAATTTTACACGTAAATATTTCGAAAAATTGGTTTTTTGAATCAGTTGTTTTTTTTTTATTTTATCGATAAATTGGTTACATTGAACAGACCCATTGGCTGTTTTTGTGTATGTATGTGTGTGTATCTGAAATGTTATTCGGTGTGGTATTGGAATGAAGGAAGGACGATTGCAATTCGGTTCAACTGAGTCGGTTTGGAGGCAGTTTTCCTTTGTTATCGTTCTATTGCTACCATTTAATACTAATTTTTTTTTTTTTTTTTCAATGAAACATTACTATTGAAAATGAGGGTTTTATGTGAAAACTCGACTTGATTTAGGAATAGAACAATTTTTTTTTTTTTTTTGTGAGATTGAAAGGAAGACTGCAAAATTCTTGAAATAAATACATATGACCGACATGCTCAATCAAATTACTCCCACTGGGTTCCAACATTAAGCAAAACGGCTTTCTTTACGAATTGATAAATTAAAAACTCAATTATTTGATCTTTAATGGTTGAAAATTAAAAAAAAAAAAATCCGTTTTAAAATTAACCGTTTCGAAAGGCCCTTGTTCGATACCCATGTTTCATGGGTGAATAAACCTTACACGAGCATTCATTTTAAATGATTGAAATTGTTTTTTGTTTGTTTGTTGTGGTTCCGCTTTTGTTCACAAATGGCAGATAAATTCATCTTTTAAATGTTTACACTTAGATAAGTATTTGATATAAAATACCGTTTTGTTAATTATTTATTTGTTTTTGTTTTTATTCCTTTTGAATTAACACAGAAAAAAAAGTTCAGAGACCAGCACTGATTTTATGAATACCGCGAAGAATTCGGCACTTTTGCGTCACACAATGAACATTGGCAAAGAATATAGAATGCAGTTTAATTTGTCTGTTTTTTGTTGTTGTTGTTGTTGTTGTTGTTGTTGTTATCTTCATTTTTATTTATGTGTGAATAATTTTCATTTGATTTTTCTTTTCGTTCAATATTTCTACTTTTTTTTATGAATTGTATTTATTCAGAAAATGTTTTGAATTTACTTAAATACTCGGTTCTCGGTGCAGCCAAAATAAAAACACACTGCTTTATATATATATATCATGTCAAAATGCAGTCGGCGCCGATCTCTGGTCAAATGTGTGTACAATGTACATTGTTGTATGTCAAATACAAATACAGTATTTTGTTTGAGTAGAAGTTTCATGGAGGCAGAAAAAGCTCATTTTACATCCATATATGTATAGATTTCAATAGTAATATCTATTAACGCTATGTGATTTTTTTTTACACTTCTTTTTATTGGTAAAATATTCGTCTGATTTTTTTTTGTGTTTTCATTTACAATGAATTATTTTTTGTTTTTTTTTGTTTTATTTGTATAATCAATAAATAGTTTAATATTTGGGATTTTATGTTCACATCGTTCAATTTGAGACAGATATTATTTCAATTTAAACCATTTCAAAGCGGAGAAAAACAATAAGATTTTTTTGTTGTTGTTTAAATCTTGTTTAAATTCATAGAGTTTTGTTTCATTTATTCAATTTTTTGTTTGTTTTTAAGTTAAAATACTTTTTGTTAATCGCTTTCAACACTGTTTAAATCTTAAAATTATTTTATTATTGGACTAAACAATAAAATGGTTATTGTTCATTCCATTTCCAAAAGAAAAAGACTTAAGACTTTTAAATGGGAACCTATTATGATGGATCGAATCGGTTCGATATATCTCGTCTTTTTGCTAAAACATGTATTGATTAATCATTTTATTATTTTAAAAGAGAACATAGATTTCGATTATGTGTACTAATGTGTGTGAGTGTGTGAGTGTTTGTGTGTGTGTCGTGTATGTTTTGTGGATAATAAATGGTCAAATGGCCAGCAGACAACGATAAATATATCCACAAAACACCGGGTGAAATCTCTGTACTACGTGTTTCAAATGCATATAGTCTGTTTGAGAAGATACTAATGCCATTTTATTTATTTTGTGTTTGTGTGTGTGTTTTTTTTTTAGTTTTCTTGTTATTATTGTTGTTGTTTTTTTGTTGTTGTTGTATTTTTTCTGTTTTGTTTAATAAAAATCTTATAGATTCTCCGGTTGGGGCAGTTTGGCTTCGCAACATTGGCAAACGAATGCAGTGATACGATCACTGATGCATGTGGTCCAGACACAAAACATCGACTGTGTTTGGCCCTGTTGCTGTGATTGTGTCGATAAACCAGATGATGCAACACTTTGATGTCAAATACTATTACCCGGATCGGCTACATCCGTGCCCACGCACACCGCACTAAAACTTTCATCCGCTTCACTTTTGTTATCACCAATTGTTGTCGTATGATTACTATTGTCCTCCATCATTAGCATAATGTGGCTATTTTCATCGTTGCGTGATGATTTTCGGCTATTTTCACTGTTGCTACTGCTGTATTGTCGTGTACGCACCACATCCAAACTATGGGCACGATGACGTGCACTTAATTCATTCATCGCGGCTGGATGAATATTATCCAGTTGGTGTTTGGTCGATTGATGAAATGGCGATGTATTTTTATTGGCCGCACAGCAAAAGCTACCCTTTGTGATTGGCAACACCGATTCATTGGCATTATTGTTTCGCGTAATATTTGCGGTGGTGGTATTATTTCGTTTCGAATCACGATCAAATGTGAAACTAAAACGGCTGCTAAATTGACGTAAACGTGACATAAATGACTTGGTACCATTATTTGCTGCCGAACTTGCCGTACTCAAGATTTTATTTGACATGTGCTTGTGTTGTTGTTGTTGCTGTTGTTGTTGTTGTTGTTGCTGTAGCTGTTGTTGCTGCTGCTGTGGATGATTATGTTGTTGATTTGTTCGGCTCTTCTCGTCTAATGACAATGGTTTCGAATGACGGTTAATCGGATCGCTGCGTATGTCGCCGCCGCTCGATAAATCATCGGTGGTAGTTTTTGTGAATGGGATGCTTTCAGTAATAGTGGCTGGAACTTCGCCGTCCAAGCTGCGATGCTGTTGATGATTATAGTAAACATTATTGTCCGACGTCACTTGTTGCAAACCGTCTGAAGACCGTCGATTATGTGTGCTGTATTGATCTAAGCTAACAGCACGATTTGCACCGAAATTCGAACGTATGTTGTGATAACTATGTATATTACCATGAGATCCACGCATCCGTGTACCCGAACCCGTTGTACACAATTCACTGATCATTGACGGTCGCTTTTCTCGGCTAGCTTTTCTCGTATTCGGCGGAATGTTTTTGTTTCGATTAATGCTTTCCGTGTCCACCTTAAATTTTGACGTCTTCTCGGCTATCTAAAACCAAATTCAAAATGACAAATCATTAATTTTATTATTTGGCAAACTTAAATGGCGGAAGAAAAACCGAATGAAAACAAAAAATAACACTCACATCCACTTCAGTGGCTGTTTCTGAATCACCACTTTCACTACCCTCGGGAAGATCGTGCAGTTCGGCTGATATACAGAGTGGCTCATCGACCGATGTACGTGATGTTGATTTTTGCGATGGAATACTGCGACGCGAACGTACACTAATACCAGACTGTGAACGTGGCAATTGAGGTGATGCACCACCATCAGATGATCCATCGACCTCGCCAAGTGATTTACGTATCTTACCTTGTGCATCATTCAACCGTCTGTACAGCAAATTTAATTAAAAAAAAAAAAAATGTATTATAGAATTAGTTTAAATTCGAATGACATTTCAGAAGACACGAAATGATTGGAACGTAGCTTACTTGTAATAATCCAATGCATCACGAACTGGCTGGATAATCATTTCAATTAATTCCGGCAAGAGTTCACCGAGCGCTTCAAATAACGGTAACAATACCAAACCGATAAAACGAACCTGACTGCCTGGTTTGCTTACTTTATCCGGATCCATAAACGGTGTCACCGGAAGACCTTCAGACTTTTCGGCTGCACTCTGTGCAAAGAATTCCTGTAATAGCCGCTCAAGCCATGGCTCAGCAATGTCCATAGGCCGTGCTTCATTCGAAATATCGGCCACTTTTATTAGAACCATGCAAAGCTACAAGACAACAACAAAAAAAAACCATGACACAAATTTTATACATCATTGATAATCACGCATTTCAAAGGCGATTTTTGAAACTTACTAGATTTTTGTGTGCCTCGTTGGAATAGTCAAAAGTAGGAATAGTTTCTTGAAATTGTGTTAAAATTTCATTGTGTCGTGCCATGTCAGTAGCTAAAATGCATCTTATAATGCCTTCACGTATTTCACTACAATAAAATGGAATGAATATTTCATTTGGATAAGTTAAAAATATAATTCAATTTATCGATTGAATGTTCAACTTGTTGTTTTTTTTTTTAATCTTATTTTCGTAGTCTGAATGCGATGACAGTGAGCACTTACTTGAACGTTTCTTTACTAAAACTCTTAAATATATTACAGTCCGGATGTTCCAATAATCTAAATGCAATTGAGCAATGATGATTTTCTAACGGTGATATGTCATTGTATCTGCAATTTATGAAATGTTCAAAAGGAAAAGATGTTTCTGGTTAATTTTGTATTTCGTAAATTCAAACGTGAACTGCATCTAATCAAATAACGATTTCATGAAAATTAATGCAAAATATCAAATCAATCAATCATTTTCCAAACAAAACAAACAAAATTTACCTTAGTGCTAATTCCGTTCTCGCATTGATTTGATAAATATTATTATAACCTGGATGATCTAAGTCATGGCAAATGCACGATACTAATAATATCAACACTTCCAAATCCCCAAGCCGTGCCAACAGATTTGTTCGGCATGTGATTGCGTACATCTGATGATTAAAAAGCAACGTGACGATCGTTCAACCGCATCAATAACGAATAACATTCGAAAACCGCAAGTGTGGAAAAAATGAAAGAGAAAATTATAACAACACATTTATGAGTAAATAAATAAAAAATTAAATGTAAAAACAAGCAAAATAAATTCAGTTTGATTGACGCTATGTTGGCACAAAGAAACCATTATGATGTGTCGATTTGTGTCATAAATAAATGCCAGAATAATTTATATGGCGCACGCCAAAAATAACGATTTCAAAATGCATAGAAGATAAAAAAAAATATGTGCTAATAAAAACAACGGCCAGAGACACAAAAAACCACACAAATTCTGACGTAAGTCTAATTAGATGGAAAATAACAAACACACACACACAAAAAGTCATTGCAGGTTTTGGCTTACCATTTGTGCGACACAAAAACAGTGCCGAAAATTGTGAAATGGTACAGCGTTATAGTGTTTGTATACTTCATAGAGCCATTCGCGTAGTGTTGGTAACGGTATGTTGAATTTTTCCACCAGACCCGTATCGATGAACATGGTTTGCATGAGAAAGAGTACATCCTCATCTTCCCATTCGTATGAATCGAATGCGGGCAAACGCAGTGCAGACTTGATTTCGTCCGATAATGTTCGATCGCAAATTTCCATAAAGCGTTTCTTCACATCGGTGTGCTTTGGCAAACTGGTTTTACGATGTGGCGGTCCCGCCGGTCGTTTCGATAAATCTGCCGAAAAAAAAAAACAAACAAAATAAATGGTAAAAAAAAGAGCCGAGCTCAGGATGAGTGTGTGTTTCTCTATCAGCAACCTCAGCCATTACATCAAATTGATGTATGACATCAATTGTTCTCACCATTTGCCAACATATATACGAAGATCAAACAAACAAAGTTACAAATTTGAAATTGGTTTTTTTGTTTGTTTGTTTTGGAAGTGACCCAATCCAAAGAATTGGAAAATAAACAAAACGTTAAAAGCAAAACAAAGAAGAAAACAAAAAACAATGGAATTGTTTGGATCCGATTTCAAATTGGTACTTACAAAGCCAATTCATTCTTTCGGTGAATTCGATTTTGTGTTTCAATTCCATAACAAGTGTTCGTAAAATGTCGTCATCCAATTGATTACTCCAAATTGATGGTTGCCATCCAGCACAATAGTGACTACAAATTCCCCCGGTTGTCGCGGTTGTCGATGATATTTCGTATGCTGCACTTTTTTCTTCACTTGTATCGGCTGTTGACTCCTTTGGTTCGTGCTGCTGTTCAGTAAGTGATTTACGTTGCTTTGGTTGTTCATCACTGTTACTGATTTGAATCTCCGGCATTGGCTGGTTCGCAATCGAATTGCGTTTTCCACTCGCCACTGTCGTCGTCGTCGTCGTCGTCGTCAATGGTTCGGTGGTCAAATCTGCAGTTAATTCGTTTGGTTTGTCAGTTTGTTCGCCTGTGAATTGGTCACCGCTTAAGTTACAATCGGCATTTTTGCCTAAATTACTCGATGAACATTTGCTTGGCTCTTTCGTTGATGACAAGTTGCTCATATTATAAGAATCACCACCAGTCAATCGATAGATTCGTGATCGTCTTGGTTCAGCTACTTCCACTGAATCTGCACTTGTTGAACGCTCTTTTTCTAAATTTTGATGATAAATCAAGTGCTTTTCGTAAAACTCCAAAATTTTATCTTCCACTTGTTTACTGCTGTAGCGTCGTTGCTGTTGATGTGATTGTGATGGTTCTGAATCTGGTGCACTTGCACTTCCGCTTAGTCTATCGCCGATATCTTGAGCAATTTGTGCTGCCAAACTGGGCCTTCGTTCTGTACATTGGTGTTCCGGTTGTGTGTTTGTATCACTTGAACAATGAGGCGTTGCTGTGTGATAGTATTGCACGTAGTGAAGATATCGTGGATCTTCTAAATTTAACGCTAAACGTTTATCTAGAGATCGCAGACGATGAGCAATGTCACCGACTTCAGCTAAAAGCTCTACATCTATTTTACTGTTATCTTTGTACATTCGTTAATCGTGTTGTATATATATTCGGTGTGTATTTGGTTGTGGATGTGGATGAGTTTGTGTATAAGCGAGTGGTGAGTGTGTGGCAATCAATAAACCGAATTAGCTGTAAAGAGAAACAAAACAAAGACAAGAGGTCAGTATTCAAATGGTATTATTTGTACATTTACTAGTTCAATTCAATTCAATTGAACTGCGAAAGAGCTTTATGTAATTGCAAATTATTTCGATGAGAATTTTACAGTGACCAAGCAATTGAATGGCTCAATGATTCTCATCACCATTTTCAGCCAATTAACACAACATATGCTCTTTATTAACAATAGTGGTGGTCTTAAAATGGCCAAAATTACGTATTAACTTGCTAAATATATCTAAATATATATATAACTGTCTATAGACAGTTCAAAGTTAGATCGAATCCAAATGCATTACAAACATAAGATGGTATCAAATTTAATCCTTCAAGTATTTTCATCGTATTTACTTTGAATGCTATCTTGATGAGTTATGAATCCCATTTCTGTAAATAGGATCTGTTGCTTTAAGCAAAAGAGAAAGCACACGAATTTAAATTAGCTCATCATTTCAATCAGGTAACCGATGGATATAAGCTTCGAAACACGAAACCTCAAACACACACACACACTCATTGCCTCAGCGTTGCTAACGTTTCGTATTACTTTAATACCCTTCGAGCATCTCTACACATACAGATGATTTCGATAATGAATGTGATTTTTACTTGCCTGTCAGCCATTCAAACCTGTTTAATATGTACGTAAGCAAGTATATATATACATAAATGATACGAAGAAATATGTGCTCATTAATTACGTTAAGTGCACGCCTATTCGTTCTTGACTATAAATATTACCTTATCGCTCAATTTTCAGCATGTTACCAATCTCTTTGAATATGAATGCAAGTATAAAAAACTTGGGATATATTCATGCAAATCAAAATAACGTAAAATACTTGAATACATTAATGCAAAGTAAAATTAGTAAAATGTGCAACGCTTGATATACGCAAATTATTATGATAACAATTTTACGGAAATTATTCGGTTGTTTCTATGGAGTACAAAAGAAATCGGCTCAAAATGAATTAATATTTTAATGAAACTTTGTGACACACAACTGTGAATCTTCAAAGTCTAAATAACACACATCCGAAAATGAGCTGAACATTTAGAGCGAGAAAAAAAACACTCACGTTGTTACTACTTGTAAATTTCAACAACAACAAAACACATATTATCAGTACAGACCGTTAATTTTCCGAAAAATTCACCGTATGTCATTAAAAAAACAATGTGGAAATTTCAATATTGAAATCAAATTGATGTTGTTATTATGATTTTGCGCTAATTTTAATTGTAAATAAATGTTAATTGATGGATAAACATGCCATATTGAAGAGAGTACAGCATAGCGAGATCATGGTTCACGTGAATTAAGAAATGAGAACGAGGCATTGTTTTTCGTCGAAAACCATCTGGATAAATTTCTTAAGAATTTCAAGAAAAATAATGAAAATTAAACATTTTTTTTGGTTTTTGGAAGTAGCAACCACTTTTCCCTGGAGCAGCCTTTATGCAGAGTAAACAGAGTGAAAGATGTGTGTACATCTCAGAAACATTTATTGAATTTCATAGTTACTGTTTTAATCTTGACGAGAGTGCACAACTGCAAGGAAAAGTTTGTTGTGTTTCGCACACACACCATCAGTCTTATCCATTGAAATTATAGTTGTGAAACAGATGAAGCGTACAAGACAGATGCAAGAATTCAGAAGATAGCGTACCAACTAACGTTCGCAATTCAAAATTATGTACATCATGTACACCATACGGGTCGTTTGCTAAGATTATATTCTTTTGTTTGATTTTCCGCATTGTTTTTGCAAAAGCCGTTTAAAGCTTATCAAAGTGTCTCAAATCATAATTAAAGCCATTAAAAGAGGATTTAATTTTCCATCATGTGACATGCTCAACAGTCAACACAAACAGAGTTACGCCCACACTTATACACATTTTCAATACAACGATTGCTGTACGATAAGATTTATGTACGCATTTACACAGCGAACAATTGCTTGTTCCTGTTTTTGATGGCACTTTATCCTGTTGCATTTGTCAGGAGCACATCATAAAAATATTTTCAAACCATTTACAAGCAATTCAATTCACACTTTTACCATATACATTTTGTGTTTGTGTTTGTGTACAGTGTAATAACAAGTGTAATAACTACACCAAATGCCCATTCACATTGTTTTGTTGTGTAATTGCATGACATGTTGAATGGTGCAATGTAAATTTGTGTGTTGATGTGGGAAATGTTACTTTTTTATTTAACATGGTGTTTTGTTATGTGAAATTGATAGATTACATTAGTAGAAATGTGGCTTTCCTGAGAAGTTGTAATTCAATCCAACACATGGAACAAAACGTCAGCCATGGAATTTACAAAGTAACTGTGAATTCATCCACCGACGAACCAAATCATTAATTACAAATCTTCATTTGAAATATCGCTTTTTTGGGCTGTTTCCATCTTGAGCAGATCAGCGAGAAACTAGCCAACATTTTTAGAGTGAAACTAGCCCAGTAACCTCTAATCTGATGGCACAATTCATTATTTCATTTAGTTTGATTAAATGCGCAAAAAAAATCACAAAAACTAGGGGAAATGGATAATTTGTAATATAGAAAATTCATGATCAAAAGTAACTAAGTCTTACTGATTTTGTAAAACTCTGTAGTAGTAATTAACGATGAATGAACACTAAACTTCATAAATTCAACATCGTTCCCCTGATAGCGAATAGCTATAGAGAGAATGTTTTATATTTGATATATTTTAGTTGTTATTAATGGGCCTGATCTGATTATAAGTTGACATTCAACGTCCACACCTCCGTGCACATTCTGAATATCACATTATCAACATATATGCTCATCAAAAGACCATATAATTTTAGTTTTAATATACTTTTCAAAAGTGATCAAGAATATTTTGACAAAATCTGTTGTGTGATGTGATTATTACGAGCATGTTGTTATATGCGCACAAAATTTACGTTGATCGAATTTCGATTATGACGAGAAACGTTTGCATTGAATCGATGGGGGGTGGGGATGCCATTTGCATTATAATGTTGTCCTAAGACGACATAGCAGGGGGCGTCATCTTTTTATCCGACATTATACAAACTAATTTAAATTTCCATCAACTACTTTGCTGAAAACTGGATTAAAATACACTTCATAATTAAAAATTGCTTGGCATGCAATGCTTAGCTGCTATTAACCGAAAATATAGTACATCTATATAATATATGTTTGTTTGTTCAACGCTTCACATCGATAAATAATTTTTTAAAAAAATGGCGTATTTTGTGTGAGCACAAAAAAAAAATCAACAAACAAAATAATGGCAAGCATGAATGATACGAGAATATTTTTGTTTTCATCAACTTCGCATCAGCGATAGACAATGGCAAGTAAATTGAGCTGATGCGTTAGCGATGATATAAATTCTAAAAAAAAAAGTGCTCCAGACGACATTGTCGCATCTATTTACACAATGACAATTCCCATGTTCGTTAAATTGCTCCGATTTTCTGTACACTGTCTTTCGCATACATATGTGTTATCATTGCAATACACTAGAGACTTTTGACGTTGCTACCGTGCCACGTTTTTTTGTTGTTGCTAATGTTTTTGCGTTGCGACGCACGTCGAGGATAAAGTGGAAGCAACAAAAAAAAAAATAATAATGTCGAAAGCCCAGATTCCATGTTCTATTCTATATTTACATGATTGTATCACAATTGTGTATATGGTGAAAATGTGTGAGAATGCGGGCTATTATTTGTTTGTCAGTCAAAATCTCTTATCAATGTCAATTCGGACAGAATTTGGCTGTGTTTCTATTTTTTTTTTCTTTATTTCGAATCTCTTTTGATTTTCAGTTGTGATCTTTTGTGTTTATTCGGTTCTGTTTTTTTTTTTCCATTGTCGACTCTCCATTTTTTTTCTTCTTACATTTGATTTAGACAGAACAAAATGAAGACATCGAACCGTAGCTTTAAGGTTTTATAATAATAAAAAAGTAACAGATTAGTTATGTCTTTATTTGTGATCGTATCAGCTAATGCGTTGACCTGTTCGAACTCCCCAAGGTTTCAAATGCACTAAAGTTATGTACTGTATACACCATTCGTACATTGATGCCCTATACCACTTTCATACTTATTTTTGTCTGTTTCTTTCGTCGAACTGTTTATGGTCTGCAAAGATTCACTTCACGTCCGCAAAATGGAATGCAAACAATTTTCATCGAGTCTTATCGATTCGAACTCAAATCGGTTCATCAATGCACATTGTTTGCAGTGATGCAAATCGGATCGAAAATGTAGAATCAGATTCCAGTCACAATGCTCATGAGCTCAACACACACATTTCATGTTATCATTCTCGATTTATTTAGAAATTCGGTGTGTTTTGTTGTTGTTGTTGTTGTTGGTTTGAGAAAAAAATGCGGTTTTTTTCGGGTAAATTCCACACGATAAACGATAATATGGTGAACATCATTATAGTAAATGGCTTTATTGAGAGTTTATCGAGTCCATTTGGGTAATAAAATCAATCACAGATGTAATCAGCAGTAACACCAATCGGGGGCTATCTGTATACAAATTGACGATTCAGCATTGTGCAGTGTGCAAATGCCAGCCAATTTTCAATGCTTTTCGAAAGTTGGGATTTTCATTCATGACGCTTTGAATCATTTGTTGAGAATCAATGGTTTTTACTTTGGTGCAATACCGACAACAATCAAATCAACACTCAACAAACTTATTTGCTTTAACACCATCTTCATCTGGTCATTGGTAGTTTTCTCAAGTTGATACATGTTCATCGTTTCCATCTCATTCTCAGACAATTTATTGTGTTTAACATCATTTTCTTGGACATGTTTTTTTTTTTTTAATTATTTGATGAATTTGTCCGACATTGAAATCGTCTGTCTCGCTCTGTCTTCATCGATCGTTCATTTTGTTTGCTCAATTCACGCGAAGGTGTTCTAACTATTAATTTACCGATTCCAATCACAAGCAGTTTTCAATTTCGTTTTTACCGCTTGTGTTGACACAACGACACCAAGGACATCAAGAAAATCAAGTCATTTAAGAAACATTTCAAAATATTGTTTGTACTGATTTAGCAAAAAAATTATGTCAAACAAGAGGAGTTTAAAGGACTTTTTATTTTGCATACGCAATTTCTCAACTCAACCCAAATTCAACTGTATTTGCCGTTTTCATTTATTTGTGGTTTGATGGTTTTTTTTTCGCTTGCTCAAAGTACACATAAATCTCGTCGATTGCTTGCTTTGCTTTTCAATTTTATAGAATAATCACATTTTGCAAACTTGATGCGATGACATGACGTCGACGGTTACCATTAAAGTGAAACGTTATTCGGAAAATTAAATGCATCATATGGAATATTGTTGGTGGACTTTTGAGCTCGAACGAGCGCTCTAGCTTGTGCTGTTTCGTATCAACACGATATTGCGGTGCTTTTGTACGGAACAATTCGATTACTTCATTTCGTCACTTCATTTTCTTTTGGAAAGTTTCTTGAGAGCGCATTTCAATCGACATTTACACTCAAACACACACACGAACCAAGTGAGAGTGAGAGGGAGCGGGAAAGAGAGAAAGAGTTGAAGAGTGTGATTGTGTGTGTTCGTATGTGTGAGCGACATAAACTTTTCAATGTTCTTTTGACGTTGCATTGTGGTTACGTTAGTCACACTTTACTATGTCTTTGTGGCCAAACATGAAATAAATCTATTCAGAACTTAACAAGTTTGCCTTTAACCACTTCACAACTGGCTCTTGTCTCACTGACTTCAACTTCAACTGGAGCACCATGTTTGGCAAACCAACCAAACACTACATTCACGAAAAACTTTTCAATTCATTTTGATTGGAAAGTTTTTCCTCACCACATATTCGCTGCTGCGTTGGATGCGGCATTTATTGGCAAAGGCCAAACGATGAAAGCGAAAAAGGGAACAACCGATAAATCATCGTGATTGAATGATAAGCCATTTGATGAAACAAAACATAACTTTTTTGTGCAGCATGAGAAAACGAATTGAGGGGGAGGTGGATAAAATACGATTTGCCTGCGAAAAAGTTGATTCGAAAGTAGCAGCGGAAAAATATTTGATTCCGTGATCGAATTTTTCGTATGCAAACTGAATCATATCGATATATGATAACAACGTTGACATAACTTCTGATTTATTGAATTTGTTTTTATTTACCTTACCAATAATGGCATTCACAGCGATTCATTCCAAAGAATATTCGCATTTGGTTTTCGAACAACAACAAAAAACACCAACCAACCAATTCACTTATTTTCCCTTTTCTTTCCGCGCTTCTTTTCACGTACACAGAACACGAAATCAATGAATCTCAGCGAATCAAATTCAAAACGAAATCAAAACGTTGCCGGTTTATTTATTTTACATGTTTATCAAACTGTATGAGATTGATGAGTGTGTTGACAGGCCAAGTACTCATGCAGAAATGAATCTCTGTTGCCGGTGAAGGCCTCTCAATGAAATGATGACCTCGCAACAAAAGGGAAACTTTATCAATCAGTTTAACAATGTGATTGTGAAAAGTTCTGTTGAGCTATTGTTTTCACTTCTGATGAGAGTAGAGAAATCAAGTTGCACCCGGTTAATGAAGAAATAGGAGATGAAAGGTTAGCTTGTCCAACGTTTATTGAATCGATGAAAGTACAATTAAAAATGATTGTATGGAAAAGTTGCAAAGAAGAGTCAGTAACTATCAAATTTGAACATCCATTGAAAGCTATGAATGTGTTAAGGATATTCATACAAATTGGATATTCAACATACTATTTTTCTAGGAATGGCCGAGGAAAACAACACGTTTGGATACTATTCAACCGGAAAACCGTCTGTATTGCTAGTTTCTAAGCGATTGATCCATTTTTCGTTCCATCTAGAGATGAAACTTTCATCCACAGTGGCAAATCACATTTGCATTATTTGCAAACGGAGAGCATGTCTAATGCTATTTGAATGAATGAATAGCAACAACAAAAAATGCCCATGCTGCAAAAGTGAAGCGATAAAAGGCAGCACCACAAACATCAGCTACTCTTCCAAACGCATCCATTAGAAGGATGGAATACATTACAAAAATGGTGCTAAATATTGGCCCATTTTAAATGCCAACGTATGAACGAAAAAAAAAAAATTCTCGTCTACTTTGGAATTTTAAGAGCTACTTGACTACTTCAAATGAAAAAAATGTAATTTGAATATTTAATAGCAGAGAGTTTTTTTTTTGTGTGGATTTTTTTATTTTGTTCTATCGCCAAGAGACGGGGCAAAAAAGCCATATTGTATAAAACAGTGAATTTGAAGCTCTTTTCGCTCAAATTTATTTTTATGGAATGTCTTCTGTTCAACCAAATTATTTGCACTCAAATAATTTAGGTTTACGCTTATGCACACAATTTTCACAAGATTTACATTTATTCTCATCGATTCAGTGCTCATTTTGCTTCATCATATGAAAGTCTGGGAGAGAAAAGAAAAACGAATTGAAGCGACTGAAGAATGTGCACCCAGAACACTGGCATTCAACAAGCAATAATGATGATGAGGTACAAAACCTTGGGGGTTGTATTATTCACAAAAGCATACCATCAATATTGCGCATTTCGGCGGAAAAGGCACCATAAATTATTATATCAAATGGAACTCCTCGGAATCGTGTATGTTTCTTGATGTGGGACCATTTTTGAGTTGGTCGTGCATTTTTTTTTTTTAGTTCACGATTCATATGTAAATAAATAAAGCATACCAAAGCGCGCATTCTGATAAGTGCGTAGGTAAAATTGTGTGAGAGAGACAGAGAGAGACAGAGAGAGAGAGAGAGAGAGAGAGAGAGAGAGAGAGAGAATAACAACAAAAACCAGTAGACATAACATAGTCCAAGTGAAATGCGCGTAGGCATTCACATTATTACTGTCTAGAAGTTTTTTTTAAAATAAAAAATAGCGTCCACCGTCGCTGGTTCATGAACATTTTCTTTCGTTTCTGCGTGTGTCTTTGACAACTGACGAGAAAATTTTCTTTTCTCAGATAGAGGAGAATAAGCGATGTCATTGCCATTGAAAAATCGAGGCACAACATAATCATTAGAGACAAGCTCAATATGTCAAATTATCACATAATTTGAAGCACAAGAAAACAGTAAATATGGATGTTTGATCATTCGGCCGATTTCAAATCACCTGTGAAAATGAGCGATATGTCGTCACCATGACAAATGATGTTGTTCTTTACACGGAAAATGGTCAGCACAAAATAGACAGTTCAATTAAAAAGCAAAACGTATATAAAAAATTTATTACGGAAGCGTAGCCCAAACAAATGTGTCACATGGAAAATGGATCGCCTGAAAATGTTATTACACGGCAGATTTTCGTTCGGCTGCCATTTGAAATGAGGTAGCAAAATTTTATGCTATGCGCTATCAACAAATGAGCACACAGGAAGGTAACAATAAAAACATTTGGACTGTACACACGATACCCGTGTTATTGTTCGTGTTCGTGTTCATGTCCTCAATTTGTTACAATATGAATTGCATTTTTAGTACTTTAATGATTATTATGAAATGGGTGTTTTTTTTTTCTCAGCATGTCAATGATTTTAACAGACTGAATTTTTGAGTCTCTCGAAAACAGACGAAGTGCCAAGAAAACGATTTTTGTGTCATCAGCATAGCTTTGCTTAGGTTGCCTGACCCTTCGAACGAAAAAAAAAAAACGGAACTAAAATTGGTATGCCAATTCATATAATGTTATAAAAATTCTGCACAAATACGCACCAATAGGAAGGTGTCATTTTTACGAGGCAACAAAGCGGATTTCACAAATTAGTTGCGACGTAAAAGGACACACATGTTTGATGCTTCAATATAGCCATATAGTTAGATACATTGTGTGATTAAAATGTTAGTTTCACAAATAGTGGATTACATGTTGAATAAATATATCGTATTTAATCCATTTCTGTCTATGCTTTAAGTTGACCTTTGCGTGATTTTACCGCTTTCATTCACTTGCCATAATATGTGTTCTAAATTTTGGTGTTTCTGCATGAACAAGCATAAACGAATTTCATTTCAAACAAATAAACATTTGAATTTTAGTATATATTTGTCTTCGGTGTGGTCTTCAGTTATGCCACAAAACACCGATCAAAAGCTATTCCCAAATCTTACTATTACGCTTGTCCTATAGGACAACGTATACGTATTGAATTTATGAATATCAGGTGGCAGCACCGAACCTACATAGAATATATGATAGTTGCCGTGCTGTTGAACTCGTGCAGCAGTGACGTCATTTGTACATTATCATTTATGGGCCAGTAAACGCCCCTTTGGTGGCCACAGTATTATACCATGTTTGGGTCATATATATTCCCAAACGGAACAATTTAGTGCCACTCATTTCCGGTATTACAGACGGAAGTTGCATGCTCGCTTTGGACCAAAAAAATTAAAGCGAAAAATTTCAAAGCATTACATTTGGAAAAGTGATGACACGTAATAATACGCAATATAAAAGCAACATTCGCTAATGCAAAAGGTAATGAAATGGTACTGTGTTGGTTGAACTTAAAATGAATAGACAACGATGCCTGATGGAGTCATTTCCGTTGAATACTCCGACTCAACGTATCAAACAAAATTAACTTGACATAGATTTTGCTTACTTAGTTTTCAAGCCACGAGGTATTAGCACTTTGCAAACTGTACGCACAATTTGTTTAAAAGACTAAAAACAGTTTGCTAAAAGGTAAGGCACATTCAAATGGATCCAAATTAATTTGTAATGCAAAGTTTTCTCATTCGGTTAGCATTTCGGTACGGTGTATTCCATTCATTGGCAAATTTTGGTGATTCGGGTTTTTTTTTGTTGTTGTTGTTATTTCTGTGTTCTTCAGTTACTTTGCTCTTCACGATAAATTTACATGGTTTAGAAAAAAGAACACAATATTTTCTCAGCATGTGAACCGCACCACAGTTTAGTCTTGTGTCGACATATTCAAATGCGAATGAGAAGAAAATGGAGATTTTATTAAAATTAGAGACAATTTCTTCGGGCATTGAATGACACGTGTAAAATGATGGCTGTACACAGTGCACACAGCCATTGACAACAGCCAGAACACCTGTTGTGTTGTACGTGTGAACGCAATGGCATCTGAGCCAACCAGGAATATGTTGATTTACGATGGAACCACAAAATGATACCCTCTCAAAGTTTGTGCGCGCAACAGTGTGTAAACCGCTAAAACGCTCATTTTTCATGCAAAACAAAACCACCGTTTTCATTAGATGGCAGTACACATCAAATATTCAGTTTGGTTTGCTTTTGAGTTTTTTTTTTTTTTTTTGTACATTGAAAAGTTTTGTGTTTTTTCCCCCTCGCCATTTGTTTGACTACGATCGCATGGCCATCGAATTGTGTACGGTGTGTTTTGCATAATCTAATCTGAACTGCAGTTTATTTACAGGATGAAAAAAAAAGAGAGAGGAAGTTGCAATCTCCTGTAATGGATTTAAAATGAATTATGGCCCAAGGATGTGTACGCTTTGCATTGCTATCGCTTCATAAGTCTTATTCATTCATTGTCCATGCTTTTCGTCATGTTCCAAGTTTTATGTCGAAAATAGGTGCCAACAAGAGAGCGCATGGAAAAAGGGACAAAAATATGACAGGAGAAATCCCTTGTTTATACATTGCAATCCATTTCGATCAAATTATGTTGAACGTAGGGTAAATGGGCACTGCTCACCGTCTCTACGAAAGGTGGTCAGAATTCAAAAGCTTTTAACTAATTAATTTATAGTTTGCCGTTCGTGTGCTTATCCATTCAATATCGCAAAGTTTTCTACTTAAGCAAAGGGGTGTATCATTTTGGTAGGCTTTTATTGATTTTATCTTAGTGCGTGTGTGAACGTGTTCGTGCATCAATTTCACAATCCCAGAGAGAAGAAATGCAACATTATTGTAGGATGGTAACATGAAAAAAGACAAAAACTCCATAAACTTATTTTCCAGCTTATCTCTGAATTTAGACATTTCATATGAGATTTGAAAGGTAAAAAGACAGGCTCGATTACATCAACGATTTGTTGAAATGCTGAATAAAATCAAATGGATCGTTCACCCTAGTTTTACTATTACTGCAGAGAAAACATTTGTGCTCAGTTTAGTGGCTTGTAAATGTTTGGCTGGTTGACAAATACAATTTTTTTTTCCGTATTTACAAGTTGAATGTAATTTCTGGTTGAGATTTAATATGGTCTAATCCAGAGTATGGTATAAATTGTTCGAGTGTACAATCTCATTAATTTTCACTGAATCATGCTCAATAACAGTGAAAGCTTGTCGGTTTTTCGGCCTAAAATAGGCTCAATTCAATGCTCATTCTATTTGCGAAACGAGTCAAAACATTCAATTGGATACAAACGAAAAGTGCGTTGAATAGCAAGCTATGTACCTTGCGATTTCAGTTTTTTTTTTTCGATGGAAATGAAGTCTTTTGTGGCACGAACATGTAATTCCATCAGTTTCACGAAATGTTCGGAATTGAATTTTCCTATACTCATACTTGTACTGGATAAATGTAATTCGATTCATTTTGAATTTGGAAGGCCAACCACTTTTTTCCGCGTCCGCATTTTATCGGTAAATGCAAGCTCATTGTATGATTTCACAGCAAACAATTCTCGAGATATCGTTTAATAAAATTGATGGTGGCATATGTATGTGTGTGTGTGTGTGTGTGTGTGTGTGTGTGTGTGTCATAGGTTCTCTGCATGAGTCCGAAGAGTCCTATTACCCGTTAGCGCTTTGTGAAAAATTCATTCAAATTCCTAGGGTATATGACGGTCGACAATTCGCTCATTTTGCAAGGGTTGTACGAGAATTTCACCTCTCACGGTCATCACTTTTGATTCGAGTCCCTAAGCCTTTCTTTTACACTAGACAGAATTGAATTTTTGGTGACCCCTCCCCCCCCAAATAGTTTTCGAAGCTTACTCCCTGCCTCATCCTCACGACCACTTACATGAAAACCTATAGTGTTTGTGCTTGCGTGTGTGTTAGCAAATGTAGCAAATCTTCAAACATTTAATAACAAACGAACGATGAAAGTGAATTTTGGTTTCGCATAGAGAGAAAGACAATTGTATAAAAACAGTCATTATTTGGAATCAATACTTCAATCAATATTCATAGTTCACCTGGGGCACTTCTGCTTTTGTTGCTTGAAAAGGAAAACTGAAAATGTTGGTTGATGATTCTGAGTAAAATGAAATGGGAGCTCAAACAAAAATGAAATCAAAGGGCTGTGTAATTGTAAATACATGTTTGTTCATTCAATAAAAAAAGAAAAAATTGTCAGGTCAGGAAAAGCGTATCAAAGACGGAAGGGTAGCACTTCTGCATTGCATTATTTGTTCAATTTGAAACTGAAATATCTGTGTTCACAATAACAACAACAGCTGAACAAAAAGCGAATCAGACCGACAAATGAGGAATTCATGCAAAATATCGAAAACGTGTTCGAGAGCAAACAACATGCATGTTACCCGCGTGTTCAGCTCAAAAATTCCATTTTCCTCACATCAATTTGCTTCGCATGCTTTATGTCTCAAAAATGTGTTTGCCCTTTGGCCTACAAATGGGTTAATTATATTGATTTCACAAGAAAATATTCGATATGATTTGCCAATAAATACACGTATAGTAAAAATGGGCTGCAAATCAGCCATTTCAAAAGCAGCAAACAAAACAAATAATTCATTTGGAATTAACTCACGTATGTGAATTGATCCAACGTCGAAAATATATATTCGACATGTGTGTGCGTGTGTTTGTGTGTATACTGTAGTCCATAGTGTTTGTTTTGCTCGCATTGCACCATTAATCAAATTTCCGTTCGGTAAATTGACCGATCGACATTTAAAAGAAACACTCACAATCATAAACAATAGCGAAATCTGTGTGCAAAACAACTTTACTCACAATGTTTAACCATAATTTTTCCACTACAATTATGAAGCATAAAATCTCTGGGAAAAACACTAGGTAGCCACGCATTTACCGTTGAATTAACAAAAATAGCACCGAACAAATAGCGCATGTAGTTGTTCCAATGAGAACAATAAAACCAGATTAACCCAGAATGCCGCTGTTTGATGTAACACAACACTGGAGAAAAAAGAGTGGTTTTTTCCATCCAGGATTGGTTCTTTTTTCTCTGCTCTCAAGATACTTCATAAAAGTCATCGAAGCTCAAAATTGCTCTCTTTCTCTATTTATCGTTCGGGGGATTTTTCTTTTTTCGCACCCAACTCACCACACAACAGCTTTCAACGTGATGCCGTAGGCGGACGGAAATAAAAGAAAATAAAAATAAATTACATATACCTTTGGAAGCTCAAGTCAACCAATTCGAGGTAAACAGTGATGGTGCATGCGTCAAAGATGTTGCTAGCAATTATTTTGTGACACCACTAAATTGAAACACATCCTCTCATCTTTTTATGTGGCCTTTTTTTTCTCTCTTTGAATCAAACGAAGAAAGTGGCCTTTGAGATGTTGGTGAGAGTGTGGGTCGATAAATCAAACTGGACAGTGAATCCCAGTTATATGAAAAATTTATCAAACCCAACGATGAACAGAACGGCGAAAAGTTTGTTAAAGAAGAAGAAAGAAAAAAAAACGACTAAATCGACGAAGTTAAATATGACGGAAATTGAGAGATGATTGGAACTTCGAAGCATAGCAAATAGCAAATAAAATAAACTGCAACCGGTAATTAACTTTGGATCATATATATTTTGAGTGATACGATCTTGATGCCAATGCTGCTGTTGCACATTCACTTGTCATCTTTTTTTTTTGTATACTTTCGAACAACTTTATTCAGTGCAGCATAGACTATGATGCATACTATAGAGCTAGCGAAAAATACCATCGATCATTTTTTCCGACATGTTTATAAAGTATATCGCATCACCGAAACGGAACCATTGGAAACAAGCAAACACACATTTTTTGTTTGCCTTCAACCGGAATATAGCAATTCAAACGGCAACATCAGCAACAGCCGTGTATAGAGAGAGAGAGAGAGAGAGAAAGAGAGAAAGAGAGAGAGAGAGGGAGAGAGAGAGAGAGAAAGAAAGAAAAAAATGGATAAAGGATGATTGTGCAATAACCCTGCGAGATCGACATAAATTAAGCGAACAAACGGGCTGAAAGAGAAAACGGAAGAACCGAGTAATAAAATATTAAAATATGGCTACATCTACGGCTTGTTTGATATGTGGCCGTTGGCCACACATTGTAAACAAATAAACATCAAATGTAGCAACGAAACATGATAAAACCGACGAAATGCTGAAGAGAATGAACGAAAAAAAAATGGTATGGAATAAAATCGACAGTGAAATGAGATGTTATTTATCAAACAAGCACAGTTGAAATGGTGTAACAATGTCTCTGATGGTTGACCATGAACATCACAAGTATCACCACATCGAATGATGGTGGCAAACAAATGAAAAACACACACACAAATCGAGTCAAAGATAGAACAAGTGAAATGCTAAATAAAATTCGATGTGAGGGACACAGATCCCAGTGGCTCAGCCAACGGTATAACACATTTCGACAACTAAATGCTTTCTATCAATTTATAATGAAATATACAACACAATAAAATGAGTGGGGGGGGGGGGAGAGATGTGAATCTCGGTAAAAATAATTTCGTTATCGAGCTCCATGGCAACTTCTTCAATCGAATTTGTTGAGATGTGCACAAATGTCCTCTTAACAATCGAGATGTGCCTATCATCTGCTCAGGCATTTCAAATAGAGATAAAAATAACGATTGAAACGAAACACGTAAAGATGCATGACGCTTTGATCAAGAGCATTCCTGAGATGCTATGATATTGCTTTATTCCTATGACGTGCTATCTACTAATCAATCATTCATCTCTCGTGTCTCAAAATCTAGTTCGATATTTTATTTATGCTGGAAAATGTTGTCGATTTTCTTTATACGTTGTGTATATGAATGTTTTTATTTCGTGATAAAATGTGGAAAAATATTTCGGTGAAATGCTTATCGATTATTACGTAGAGTGTTTTCATTTTTTTTTCCAATGCTTCGATACCGTTACCAATTTATTCGATTTTGGTCTTGGGGTCGGTTAAGTAAATATAAGGATCTTCCCTTTTTTTGTTTGTTTCTTGTTTATTTGTGATATTTTTGGCTGTTTTTCCTTTATGTTCAACAACGGTATACTGTGTTAATATTCGCCCAGAAACAGGTAACCACTCATCCTTGGGCAAATCCATCTATTCAACCACACAGCAATTTTATAATAATATTTATTATTTTTATAAAGTGTGCACGGTAATTTTCATTGTTGATTTTATTTATGCTTCATGTACTTTCCGTTCATGTCCTAAATTCATTTAATAATATTATGGGGTTTTCATCGTTATTGAAATAAGGACACCGAACAAAATTGGAACAAACAGTTAAATCATGTCTACTTTCTTCCGAACATTTAAAAATGAAATGTTAAACAGCTAAATGTTTGAAAGAAAATAATAAGAAAACATGTTGTTGTCCAACAACACTGGATTTCAAAATCAACTGGCCATTTGGACTGTGGCTATGTTTTGTGTTATCTTTGATTACAGCATTCGACTCGACTAAGATTGATGATGATATACACTCAGGACACCAAAACACAATGACCGAGTAAAAGAAAAAAAAAATGAAATGAAATCAACGAATACAAATAGATTTTTGCCTTAACCGTTTGCCATTCGTTGTCGCATATTGACGTACAGTAGCAGACAAACAACAAAATTGTCCGGTGTGCTGAGCCCCCCCAATCACAATGTTTCGTTTTGGGCAATGCTCAATGGCTTAAATGCAACATTTATGCCATTCAAACTTGAAATCAATTTAATCCAATTTCCAGATTTTGACTGTGGCCAGTCGAAAAAAAGGAACCGCTCGCACGTGTCTGATTACATTCGTGATATTTTTATCTTGTTGCCTCTATCTGCTACGTATAGCAATGAGCTTTTCATCCATTTGGACGAAGGACAGAGAATACGTTTTAACGGCTGATTAGAAGTATTCGCATTCAAAGGATTCGCAATTGGTTTATTCTCGTTGGTTTTCTGTTTTGAAGAGGCGAAAATTCGTGATTCGGTATTATTATTGGTTGTAATTCAATTTCGTCGATTCTCGATTTTTTTTTTCACTTGATCCTTCAAGGATTTTAAATATTCGTGCATACTTTTTTTTTATTCGGTTAAGATCCTGTCGACCGTATATGGTTTTATAGAACATTGCTGACGAAAATTGATTTTTAAGTACATTTTCGTTTACGATTCTCAGCTTACATCGAAGAATCACACAAAATGGATAAAAAGAAACCATCTTCATGATGAAGAAACGTAAATGATTTACGTTTTATACTTTGATCTGTAAAATTCGTTTTCAATGCATTTTCCGATTAGATGACGTCAATCAAGTTCTCATTTAATACGATATATATGCTTCAAACAGCTTTTATTCGCGAATAAAAACCGAAAAAATTTCATTCGATGATATTTTTAAATTTAAGCAAAAAAAAAAAAAAAAACACACCAACCATATTTAAAGAAAATGTGCACAGAATAAATTGTGAAATGCTTCTTGGAAATGGAATTGTGACATTTGTGATAACAAATTTGCAATGCCGCACACACTGTGACACAGTTAATCAGTGATTTTCTAGTTTCTGGTTCAATGACACAAATCAAGTTTTCCAATGTGTCCAATATTTCGTACTTATTACTTGAGCACAACCTGCTCCAAAATGACACCTTTGAGCTGACACTCAATTAATCAAAACATTGCCCTTGTCATTTATCGCCAACCGAACAAATGCGATATATAATGTTCTTCCGAGCAAATGATGCGTGCACAAATTACATGATTAGCCATTTGTGCGAAACATTAAATATTATGTGCGATGAGAAATTAGGCAATTGGCCCCCGGCGACCCTATTACGTATCATGAGCTGAGCCGAGCTGAGCTGAGTACTGCGGTCGCATTTGGTGTGGTTGCAATTTGAGTATTTCCCTTTTTTTTATCCGAGAGACCATTTTGCACAATACACATACAACATTTCCTGTTGCAGATTTTCAATGTACTGAATTTGATTTAGTGAAATTCAATAATTGGATGGCCGAAAAATTTACATTTCATATTGATTTTTTTTTTTTTTTGCACACCACCAAAAGCATTGGCTGACACTACAAATTTGCTTCATTTTTGTCATAAAGCTGTCACATTTTAAACATGTCAAATTTCGTCGTGAGGTGTGTCACACTTGATAAATCTAAAGCAAAGCATCAAATATTCAATCAATATCGATCAAATTCTAGCGCACAATTTGCACATTTTGTCTATACGAAAATGCTACGAACAATTTGGTTTCGATTCATTTTATTCACGTGCATATTTATCGTGTCTATTCTTGTGCAATTTCACATTGTCTGTTTTATCGTTTCATTCCAATTTTGGTGGCTGTTCAAAGTTAACAGCAACATAATTTAATTTCATTTCGATTGAGGATCACGAAAAAGGTGTCCGAAAATGGTAAATTACGTTAAAATGGATTCATGTTTAAATCACATTAAAATGTCGAACGATACTGGGGTCACAATGTAAGCGGGCAAGTGAACGCGATTGAGTACGCTCAAACGCATTCGAAAAATGAAAAGAAAATGCCCGAAATATTGATGTAATTTCATAAGGTCTTACATTTGATTGACATTTTAGCAATTTGTTCTGGCTTATTTATTTTATGGTCATTGTACGATAAAAATAGCTGTAAAATGTGCACTGAATGACTTGACAAGCAAACCGCCCGTCAACACTGCCCGTTGTGTGTACATTGTAATCAAATTAACTGGCCGAAATCTAATGGCATCTATGGACGAAAACTGGCGGAAAAATGTATAAGCTATAAGCATACGTGAGTTGTAACAAAACAATCCACAATCCATAATAGAGAAGATAAACGAGAGTATAGTATGAAAAATTAATTTCGGGTAGTGGCTTTTAAAATGTGTTCGTTGCTTATTCGACGATATTAATTATTCGTTGAATCGTTTAGTGACTCAAAGTTTATAGACCAATAAGAAACTCAAAACTTCCACCAAAATGAATATAATCAAAGCGAACATCGTACGACACCCCGAAATGTCTGTATATTGAAACACATCTAATGACAAGCACACGTTAGATTTCACTAAACATTATCAATATTTAAACATTTTCAGCTCTCACCATTAGGTGATGCTCGAACAGTTATACTTTGTAATACCCACGCAAACGACTGGATGATATTATGTTGACAGCAGTCACTAACAACTTTAACGGTGACAACTAGTTTATGTTGTATTTAAACTTGTATATATTCTTCACTCTCTCGCTCCCGCTCTCTTCGCTCTCAAAGCACTCACATATTCGGATGGCCGAATCAATGGTAACAATGTATACATGTTATGAAATATTCAACGTTTGCATCGAAGATAAAAACTTTTCGCCAGTACGAAAAGTTTTCATTCTCAGTTTTAGACCAGAGTTTTTGGTTCAACTGTGTCTCAAGTTGACGAATAAATCGAAATAAATGGCTGATAGCTAGCAAAATTTACCAGCGATGCCATTGACTTTATATACGAACATGCCAACCATTGTTTCATAGAGTCCTGTACAACTGTCGCGTGCACCAATTCCATTCAAACTGAAAAATGATTTTCTTCATCGGCTATATATTCTTTTGCCAGATACGTGACACGACACAACAAATAGCTCAAGAGCTAAAATACAGAAGAAAAACTTTGAATTTGCACCGAAACTATTCAAACAACAGACGGAAAACTGGTTTATTAGCGCTGGCATTGCACTTAAATTTCGAATGAGAAAAGTTAGTGTGTGGCAAGCACCCCTCTAGGCATGCACACTCTCGCACAGGACATGACTGTTTCGAATGCCCGTTTGAATATGGTTGTGATTATTTCCTGTACCATTTTACCGAGTAATATTTTCGTAAACTTGTGTCTTTGTAACTTTGTGCTATAACTACCAATTCAGACAATTCTCTTCTATCTGTTGAGCATTTGTATTCGTAACCACAATTTTATAGTTGTATTTTTTTTTATTGTGTATCGTTTTAAAATTGTTAATGTTGCTGTGGTGCTACAGCCCAGGTACAAAATATTTCCTGAGCGAAAGCTGGTTGGAAAATTAAAACGTCGCATGAAGAAAGTATTATACAAGTTAATTACAAACCGGAGAGACAACATTGAAATGCCTGAAATGAAATTACTTTTTAACATTTTATCATAGTGAAAGCCAGAACTGACTATGAGCAGCAAAAGAGTCATATTGCGCTTCAGAAAATTCATTTGGCTCAAGATGCTGCTCATTTGCATGTTGTTTTTTTTTTTTAGGTTTTTGTTTTGTTGTTCATCTGTTCGCTTATTTCTATTTCAGCGTGAACTTTGTTAAATTCATGCGCTAGTCAGCCATGACTGCAGCCAACCGTTTTCCTTTTTGGAATTTTAATTTGTGGCAAAATGGATTCAAATGGCTGTTTTTGATCCATAATCCGTTTATTTTATGCTTTTCATTTTGGTGTGTCGTTGAAAGGTGTGTGCTCAACGTTTTGCATGATAATGACGCAAACACGTTTTTAATATTCCATTTTCGTTTTGCTACACTCGTATCGACACACACACACACAAACTCCAATCGAAATCAATTTTATGAAAATATTGAAAATATTATACTAAAACGTGGAGATGTCTGTCCATTTATTTTCACATGTCGCTTCAAAATTTGTGCAAAATATTTGGTTTAATGTTACCGTTCGATGCGTTCCAAATTCTATGCAATAACAAACCACGCAGCCACCTCTTCATCCGTCATTTTGAAATGTTTTTTTATTTTTTAACCTTTCCCATTCACTTCGTTCTGATTTGCCTCGTCCATTGTTGCTAATAGCAACAAAATAACGTATTTAAATTCAATGAATCGATGCATCAGCATGAAATTGTCATAAAATTGAGCACTTGAAAAATTCAATTCACGCTGAATTGTGGCTACTGCAATGAACATTAAGTGTCAATTCGATTTCCATTGCATAGTCAATTTTATGCATATTTTTTTATTGTTAGCCAACCAATATATGAATGCGGTTTTTTTTTTTAAAAGCAAGTATTGGAAAATGTGCCATAAATTCGGTTTGCTATTGTTGCTCTCACCCCTCTCCATTGATTATGCATCGATCTCTAGATGAATTTCAATAGTGGTCGATAATTTCCTGAAATTCGTTTGCAAACAGACACACACTCACATTAAATAGCAACCGATAGAAAGTGACTGACAATAAAAAACAATTTCCGATTTCCGAATTACGAACAAACTTTTCAAATGGTTTGAAATGTTTGAAACGAGCTTTAAATGCCAGTTTAATTGTTTCGACAGAAGTAAAACGAATGAATAGCATTTGAAATGCCACGCTTGATTCGTTCATACCAAAGTCCATTTTTAACTGAATTTATCGTATGCGCTCAAAAAAAAGGCACACATTTAAATTCCATTCCGCTGTGGTGGAATTTTAGAAAATTGAATTGCCCAACAATACACACATTCAGAGATTGAAACTTGAATATTGTTTTTATGGCTTTAAACTATTGAAATTAACATCTTATGCTTGAATAGCAATCAAAGTTGTACGTGTTAAGTTTGCTGAAAAACTGACCGACAATCCAGCGGTCGATGAGCTTGGGCTTCAAATTGAGTTTGAAACCAATGGATTTGGGCCAAAGCTCTTCATTCGATAGTTAAAAAAGGTTTCAAGCATTCAGTTATTTTTTTGTAAATTGAAAACCGACAATAAAAAGCGATCAAATATCCGGCCATTTTGTTGACTTTGTACATTCTCTCACGAACTCCACACAATTTCACTTATTTAAATGGCGAATTTACTATTGTGCCGATTTTGAAAATTGGCTGGTCGACCAAGTTGAGAGAATAGAACTTCTCAATTCAATGGAATATTTTCTGACGATCAAATTCTTGTATTCCGTTTGATGTTCCGGAAATTGAAGTTTAAACATTGTCATGATTAATTTGATTTTATAGAGACGGTAAAATAAATCTAGTATTTCGATCCAATTTATGTGAGTGCCGTTGAGTGTTAAGTTGCATGGAAACCATACATTTGAAATATTTAATTTGAATATTTCGAGAAGCAGCCAACAAACATTCGCTCAAACTTCCCAAAGGCATTTGACATTTTTCACCTTAGCCTATGGCATTTTGAGCACAGCCAATTTTATGCCATGACAAAAATTTGGCCCAAGAACAAATTCGGTGAAGCAACAAAAAATACCGAACGCAAAATGAAGCGTAACAGTTTTCCGAGATATTACATAAAATAAGCTCTCGTGGTTCAAAGATTATGATTCAACTTCGTTTCGAAAACAAAACAACAAAAAAGAAAACTTCAATGTGAAGGGTCTCAATGGGGCGTCCAATGTCCAAGGTTACTGAACGCATTCAATCGATCTCTATACACACCATCGTTCAACAGCAGTTAAAACTTTTTATTGAAATGCTTGATGAAGTGCAAATGTTCCAAAAAAAAAAAAAAATGTCTGATATTTTTTGACAATGTGACCGTCAGGTCTATAAAGTTTCATGTCAGATAGTATATAATTCAAGTGTCACATAACCATTTTTTTTCTACCAAACAAAAAGATGGTAGTTTCTTTTCATTTCCAGTATCTCTATCACTCAGTTGGTGGTGTCACCGATAATAATAAATAATACAACAACTAAATTGAATGGAGGGGATTTTCACATTTCGATTGAACGTTTTTATTTAAAATTCATCAAACATCCGAACATTTCGAAAATATGGTTCTGAATGACACTCCATACATTTTGATGAAGAGAAAAAGTGTCATTGATTCTTTGCACCAAATATAGAGTTGACATAAAAAATCAATACACGCAGATTGAAGCATACAACAATAGCAACAACAACAAAAATACGTGTTTTTTTTGTTGTTGCCGCTGAAAGAACAAAGAATTGACTTTGATAGCTGCAAGTTGGATAGCTTTGTAAAACTAAACACAAAGGACAAGATTGTTCGGCTTTCAGACAACATACGCGGTGTGTTGCATTGGTTTTTTTTTTTACAAACCATTTTAATGGCCTGAATGTATTGGCCGTTTATTTGAAGCTCTGCAATAAATGACAAAAGATGACCTCAAACAAATGAGTCAAAGGAGAAAAAAAAAATGTCTAATTGAATGGAATGAAACATCAAATAAAAGCATACACACATTGCTGATTATTATTATGAACTACAGTTACAACCGAAAGATTATCGACCAAACGTGTATACAGATAATTCCTTTGATAAGCTCATGAGTTGTGTAAAATGAATGGGAATTGAAGAGGGACCAGAGACCCGGGATTAGGAGAAAAAAAATTATGAAATAAAATGACACAAATGTGTTGGGTGTAAATTCGCGTGTAAAATCGCGCAGAAATGGAATAGCACACTTAAAATCACACACTCGAAACTAATCAAAAGGCATTTTCTCAACAAACGAATTGTGCGTGTTAGATTGTATGTGTTAATCGAATATAAGCTGATAATCAATGAAGAAGTAAAAAAATCAGTCATGTGGGTTGAAATTGAATTTTATGAGTCTGAGCCACTGAGTACTTTACACTTGATATGTCTGCTTGCATTTGAGCCCGTTTTTGGTTTGATCGTACCAATACGATTTTGTTGATCCAACTAAACATTGTTTTTGCACAGCGACAATGAAAAATGTCATCCTTTTCAGCCTTTTCAGTTCACAGTGTCTGTGATATTGTTATCTGTGTTGAATCATCCAGCAATCATGAAGGACAATGTAATTCTTTGTTTTTCACCCACAGTCCCTTTATATATATTGTATCGTTGATTGTCTTCGATTCATTTGCAAAATCGATAAATATTCGAGCGCTATTTTTAGATGCTGTGAAATGTCATGACTACAAAATCCATACTGAATTCACAATTCGTATAAAAAAAAACGGCACCCATTTTTCATGCTCATTTTCGATGTGTCATTGTGACAGACGATTAATCGCACGGGACAATTCTCTTTTGTTTCACTTTTGTTTCGGCAATAATTTGAATTCAATATAAAAAGAAACAAAAAAAAAATATCGAACGGTACGAGGCCTCAAGACGTTGTTTAATGTTTTGATTTTATGCAAAATTGATAGGCAAATCAATTCAATGGAAATAGCGTTCGACCCCTAATGCATTGCTTACTTTTCAATTCAATTCATACACATTGACTTTGGTACACAGTACACGGTGTGGTGAGAATTCAATGAATTCAATTCGTTTAAAATTCCATGCGTGTTTTTTTTTCTCTTTCGTATAAAGCTTTCGCGCTCGACTACATAAAAAAAAGAAGGGATGAAAAAGACAAAGAGGAAGAAAATACTCACTTATCACACACAGAGAAAAAGAGACAGAGAAAATCAGCAGTATTCGAATCACTCAATGCGGTTCTATTTATTTTACGTGTTTTTTTTTACTCGCTTTCTTTTTTCTTCTTTTAGATGTTCTTTATAAACGTCATTGAATTGTATCTTTTGCGCATTCCTTTTCGCCTTTTATTTCTTTGCTTAACGCGATTCAATGTGACAAACGTTCGAAATGCTGCAAATGAATTCTGTGGGAATAAAAAAAAAAAAGAGAAAGAGAGACAAAGAAATTACATTAAATTCAACTTGGCAATTCAGTAGTGTACACAATTAAAATTGATATATATTCAATGGAGTCGGTTTTTCACCCCGTTCTTTAAGCAACGGGGGGGCGTTTATACATTATGCGGGCAATGAAATCGTTCGAGAGTGTACATAAAATTAATAGCGAGGAGATTCACCTTAAATTAAATTACAATTGATTCGTTTTATTCTCGTGTTGGTTGAAGCACTCTTTTTTGATGTGGAACTACTCAATTGAAAATCAGGCAAGCGGATTTGCTTGCTATGATCGAACACTTCAAACAAATAACAGCATCAATTCAAATCAGCTGCAAATCAATGGAGTGCGTTCACAGTATAATCGCTATTACACAACTGACTCAACTTTTTTTCGGTTAACTATCTAAAAAAAAAAGAAAAAAAAAAATAAAACAAACTCAATTCCGATGGGAAAAAAGTCACACGGCGCAGTGCAGCCATTTTTTTTCACCAACGTCCCCGTTGATGTCGTTTTTCTTTCATCTCTCAAAATGTTTTCATTGTCAATTTCGCTTTATTGCACGTACAAATTTTTGGATTTCATGTTCGACGTAGTTTTCTCTACACTTTATCGAATGGCAACAACAAATCTCTACCGCTCTATGGCTGGATTTATACGCCAATTGGTTCGTTCTTTGGTATTTTGATTGAAAGTAAAATCGAGAGCATTCAGACAGAAGAAAAAAAAAGAGAGCACCAACCAGAGAGAATCTAGACAAGCGGTTACCACATACAAAAACCATGTGCCGTATGGAAAGAAGCCTTTTTTTCGACTTTGATATTTCACAGATGACTGATTTTTCGTTTTTGTGCGCATCAATTTGCGTCTTTGTTGTTGTTGTTGTTGTTGTTGTCGTGCCACATTGCCATTTTTCAAATCAAAACACACCAGTCATCAACGATATGGCATCGACTGTGTGCTACTTCATCAAAATGAACACTTTTTTAAGCGTTCACTACCTGAATCAGTATATCTATATACTTCCATTGAATGGGCGGCAAAACATTCAAGTCAATCGAAAAGAAAATGTGTGTATGTCTGAGTATTCGTGTTATGTGCGCGCCTCGAGTATGTAAGTGTGTGTGTCGTGTGTAATAAATAAAGTGAGTGAATGGGTGAAATTATGTTGACAGTCAGGAAACGGACAATTATAATCGGCCATTCATCGCTTTTTTTTGTTGCTATTGCCTATCTGCCCACAATGATCAGACCCATTATGATTTAACTGCTGATCCATTTGCTGTGTTTATTTTAACGACCTAAATCATTTTCCACGAATCGTTTTTATTTGCTGTTTACGTCATTTTGTATTCGTTAATTTAATGCTGTCATCCATTTAAAGGACTCAGGTTAGAGTTAACATGAAAACAAAAAAATTATTATTTATGCTTATCTAGTGCGGCTGATAATGATGTGTCCGAATAATGAAAAGCTTTTGACATTACATCACTCACTCAAGTGGATACACACGCACACAAAACAGCCAATAAAAACACATCGACAATCGCACGCTTTAAATTAGATCGCCAAATTTCAACAAAATTGAAATGGAAGGAAACAAAAATATGAAAGCGGCCATAATTTGACTACCGGCGACTCATAAATTAGGCAGTTCCGATATCCGAAGTCTTGAAACTCTGCTCCTTCCATCTCTTTTATGAATTTTTCGTTGAAAAAAAAAATAAAACATGGTAGAGAGATTACATACAAAATTCATTAAGACTCAACAAAAATCAAGTCAAACGCAATTCACCAGGCTATCGGATGAAAAATCTACTTAAGCTTCATTTCTACAAGTCCTTTTATTTTCCATGATTCCTTTGATCATTTGCTTCTTTAATGCATGGTATTTTCAGACAATTTGATTCCCTTCTGTCGCTCCCAAATAAGATATGGCGTGTATTCAGCCATTTGCCACGGCTCTTTTCATAATTAACATAAAGTAAGTTTCGTTTGGGTTTATTATATTGAATTTTCGTATTTTGTTCTCTCTCTCTCTCTCTCTCTCTCTCTCTCCATCTCTGTTTTCATATTTATTATTTCTCTATATTACTATAGAGTCATTCTTTGATCTGATGAAGCACATCGCAGCTTTGTCTTAAAGATTTTCAACATGGGCGGCGAATGAGCTAGAGTAAGATGAAATATTTGATTGGAATATTCAAGAAGCCTTCGAGCGTTATTTTAGATTCCGGATATTGCCATCACACAAAACTGTTTTTATTTCCTCCTGTCGACAATATTGTTCATTTTTTCTGTTTCATTGAATTCCATGGAAACACTTTTAGTTATTTTCAAAGTTTTTCGTTGGTTAAACTTTATGATTTGATCCGCATATCCAAGACTAATATTTTATTTTCGTTTTAGCATCGAACGTCAATCAATTTTATTATTTTAAGCTTGAAAAATGCCAAAAACAAATGCAAAAAGTTCAAAACGGTTCCGATGATTGAGTTTGTAGGTAGTGTGCTGATTTTTTTTTTATTTTTATTGGCTTTTTGTGAAAAGATGAACAAAAACAACAAAAGGCGGCTTCAACAGTTGAACTTAATGCGTTTCGCTTAGATAGATATAGTCACATTGATTTAAGATATGTCAATAGTTGAAATCGTACGGTGCAGTTGTGTTTTCATTGCGGTTGATTTCGTCTAATCGTTTGCCATCTTAATAAACTTAGTTTTTGGTCCAATATTTCAGCACAAAATGCCAATGATTTTGCGAATAAATGCGTCTTTTTTTATTGCCAATCGATTTTTATTGCTTCACTAAAATGAAAAGTGAACAGTTCTTTTTATTTTATGATTCATTTAAAGGCGGAAAAACAAGCCTTCACATCCAGTGTAGTCAGAAGACGAGTCATATAATTCACGAAATGGATGTTCAGTCACTTGCCTCATGAAATCTCGATTCACTTTTATGATTTAAGCCCATTGCTCGCGCATTATTTAGTTTGCTGATTTAATCGAAGGCAGGCAAAAATCGATTTTATATGGCTTGTGTTTATCTGAATCGTGAATTGAATTTAGTCTTGAGTGTAAGCTGATATCTTCCATCCCGTATCTTGTGTCTTGTATCTCAATATGATCGTCGTTTCTAGGCACCCAGAAACAAACAACAACAAAAAAATACCAGAAGAAAGAAAGAAAAAAAAACAAATAAATAAAAGCAAACACGAACACATAAAGTTTTGCTCAAGTCTTTTGCCCGCGTACACATAAATACCCGTATAATTGATGTGACTAAAAGTCAATCGCAAATACCAAACTTCGAGTAATGTAGATTTATGGAGATGTCTGCTCTCTCTCTCTCTCTCGCTAAGATGTGCTGTACGTTTAAAGAGAGCCATTTGTAAGGACTCACTTGAGAATTCACGACAAACATCAAACTATGCGCAAGAAAGAAAAAACCATACTATCACGTTTACATTGGAATGAAATCGACACGTTTAACTGTTTTTTTTTTGTGTGTGTTCACTTTCTTATTAAATCTACAGATCGTTGGATTTTTACAATAGTCAAACGTCTGTTTAAGTATTTCTTATGTAAAGTGTTTGCTAGCACACACGCACACACGTGATCAGCATTTGTACTCCGATGTCATATCAATACAAGAAGCATTCTTGATTGGTATTTGCATATCATATGATTGTTTGCTCACCTAGACACTCTTTTTCGATACCAAATCCACACGCACATAATAATGTACCAAAATGCTTAAGTGTGAATCGTATGACTGGCAACAGAAATTTCACTAATAATAGCAACAATTGTAATCGGTTTAATTCGATTCGGCTGCGTAAAAAGTGATCGACATGAAATTTGCAGAAAATATTGGTGCGATTTTTTCAACCATATGAACATGGCAATATTATTTACGATATTGAATTGTAGGGAACAAAAACATATTCACATCAAAATAAAAAACAATGTCATAAATAGTTCAAGGGAATAATGCATGCAATCATGTTACATGATTCAAGTGGCAAAACCATATGTGAAGCGTATCGCGCAACAGGAAATATGACAATTTTCAGCACATTTTTTTTTAATTTTTGTGTTGCATGTCTAAAAGTCAGCATCCGCATAAAATTGCAAAAATTCACAGAAATATGCGAGTAATATACGTTATTTACCATTAACAACATGGTTTTTTTTTCAAGTTAAAACATTTCGAGATTGATGGTGGTGTCATGTCGCTCCCATGACTCGTTGACACACTTATGTATCAATTTCTATAGAATTCAATGCGATATAAAACCATTAAATATCTGATTGATTTTCTGTTTATTTTTGGGCCACATGAATATTTTATTGAGTTTTTTTTTATTCCGCATCACCATCATCGTTAGCAGACAAAAAAATCACCATCTATTGTTGTTTTTTTTTATTGCTTTTTTTAAATATATACATATTTTATTACTGAATGTTTAAAAATTGCAACAAAAAAAAACATCATACTCGTTCGCTTCATTCACGTGGAAATAGTCTATTCAACATATTCGAACCCCCTGGGGAGTCACTTGCATAAAAGCTTTCACTGTTTGCATCCACAATTTCATTATTGAAATGTAGTCATTTTGCTTGCAATCGTTTCAGTATGTATACGATTGGCAGTTCATCAACTAATTAAGAAAATGAAAATGTTCGACCAAATGCCTGTGGTGTTCTGTTCATACCGTCCAGCATTTTAATAATCTCATAAGCTTATTAATTGAGTCACATGCATTATTTACAATGAATGGAATAAAAAATGTGAAAAAATCAATTGAATTATTAACATTTAACGATGTCTTCGAAATGGAAAATTCAAGGAATTTCCACCTTAAATACCTGAGGCTAATATCAAAGTAAATTTTGCTGGTTTCAAATGCAGACTCCATACTCGTTATATATGAAATCGTGTTAAATTGGCCTAATAGAAATGAATATTCGATTTTGTATTGGGAATTGTCATCAATGCAATGGCATGTAGAATTGTACATGTTTTGTTCTATATATTAATGTCAGATTTACATTGGCATCGGCATCGGCATCATTTGTTGTGTGTATGTGTGTGGTGTGGATGCTTCATCGAAGAAACAGATTAATCGTATGTAATGGAAGGCCGCATTTGCATTGCACCTGCATTTATTGAACTTGCATACGCATCGAGCAGATGATAAAGTCAATTGAAATGATTTACATTTTTGTAACCGCATACCCAATAGAACAATAATATGCAATTGTGCATGCACAAGTTAATGTGGATGCCATCGTCAATCGAGCTTTTCCATTGGAATGTACAGCATCCGTTGCGTATATCCGGTTGGTATGTGGGAATTGATTTTGCATACCGAAGCAAAATTACGAAAAGCGAAGAACGTGGAAAGCATTGACGATGAAATGCAAACACATTTAGTGGATGTACAATGTACATGTCTATGCATAGAGAGAGAGAGAGATAGAGAGGGAGGGAGACATTCATACACACGGGGCGTCCGTATCGTGGAGCGCTGTTTGAACCGAATGTGATGAGAATGCAAGCCAAAGGTGAGTGTCAATGTGGATACGTGAACAGATTTGGCTCATCTTCATTTTGTTTGATTTGTGCTATTGGCCACTGAATTATTTATTTTCTTTTTGGTCACGAGTTGTCCGTTTCGGATTTGCTGATGTTGTTTGCGCCCATACAACCGACCAAAACATGTGAATATTTTTCAATTTTCCGCAGACAGAATGGGAAATTCGCCCTCCACTAACGACCAAACCTGGGCGACGAATAGAGAACCTGGAAACATATCGATTCACGTCGTTGATGCTGACGTCGATTTTAACGCAACCGATATTTACAGGAATTTAGTGAAAAGCAATTAAAATGTTTCACATTCAATTTTCCTTCTGGTCTTTCGAATAAACTTTTCAAATGGTATCACTTGGCCTGGATGCCGGCCACCAATATCATTGTGTGTACATTTTGAAAGCCACGAACCGCACCATACCAAGCAAATTGAAAGGCGTACACCGTACAAACAGACACACACACACACGCACAGTCAAACCTTTCGATGGAACGAGATAGAACGACATTGTCATTACCATGTTTATCTATAGGATCAATGAAGCAAACTCAAGTAATTCGTTTTCACGTGGTTTTCCTTCGACACCAATGTCTTCATCTTGTGTGTTCCAAGGGAAATGGGGATTCGGCACGCAACCAACTCAACGCACAATCCAAATTCAAATGGAACTAAAATCGATTTTAAAATCAATTTCATTATGGTTGGAGAAATGTTTTTTTCCTTCTCGTTGTATCGTTTTTTTGTTGTTTTCTCTCACTCTCTCTCTCTCTCTCTCTCTCTCTCTCTCTCTCTCTCTCTCTCTCTCTCTCTCTCTCTCTCACTCTGACACTCCTTCTTGTTCGTCTACACACTTTGCCATGGGAAAAGTGGTACAATCGAACGGAGTCGCTCAATGCCATGCAAATTCACTTTATATCGTTATTCTCGCGTGAATTCATCAATTCCAAAAAGATGAGAGAACGAAAGCGTGAGTGAGCCTCAATGAAACAGCATGTTTGCCTTTTCCAGCGTCCTGTTCATTTCAACATCATTGAAATGCGGTTGAGTTTTACATACGGATGCCATGCTATGCTATTTATACCCTAGAGTACACAATTCTACGTCGTTCGTCGTCATTTCACCTGAATAATTACATTCGTGCCAAAATCACAAATTTGCTGGTAAAATCTTTGCTAATTATTTGAAGATTTGTCAACGAATTCCGGTTCAATGTTTGAGATATTGATGCAAAACGAATCCCATCGAGCACAAAGTTTAATCGATTTCTTAAAACTCAATCGAACACCAACGAATTTCGTATTGTAAATTCATTTCGTCAAGCATCATGAATATGAAATAACAATGCATTTTGATGACATTAATCGATTTGTAGATTTGCCAACTTTGATTGGATTATGTGTTTATTTGAACGAGTTAATTTTTTTTTTTTTGTGTATGTATGTGTGAATGTTGTGTATTTACTTGAAGCAATAATAAATAAATAAATCAATCAAAGACGACGCTAATACGATACGGTGTCACGGTAAAATTCATTTAAGTGTGAGTACATTTTGTCCCCGAAGAGACGATGAACGAAATTATGTAATCTTATTAAGTGCTTTATATCTGAATCAATGTTCGAACAACAATAAATGACAGGCACAACAACAACAGCAGAAACAAAAAATCAATGCTTACGACAAGATTGAAGGCCTACAGAGAATTTACGAGTATTTGCTATTCAAACAAGAGAACAAATCCATTTGGTTTTTACACAAAAATACATTTTACCGGTTGAAGTAATGGGCAAAAACCGGAGAGCGAGGCAGAAGGGGGGAGCGTTGTGTGTGTATGTGTGTGTGTGTTCAAATGGGCTAAATGCCGTTTTATTCTGTTTCTATTTCTCATCACCACATCGGCAAACATTCGGCTATTTGTAAGGGCGTATTAACACTTAACCCAATTTCCCAAGTCGGATCGACGTAATTTCTATCGCCGAACAGAATCTTAGTCAAGTAAAATGCATGAATACGCATATGTCGTATATATGAACCATGAAAAATCTTTGTATCCGTAAAATTTTTCGTGCGAATCAATTTTGGCATTATGAGAATTGGAATTTCTCCAATTCTCTATCGTTATCTGCTATTGTGGAGGTACTTTGAAATACAACGCCTAATTTATTCATAAAGCTTTGTTTTCCATTTACAAATCAATTAAAATGCTCAAAATAACCTGTTAAAATTAGCGAACATTGGCGACTTTCTACGTCGAATGGAAAACGTTTACCACCGCGACTTTCTACCATTTTAAATTTATTCGTGTAATAACGAACCTTTTGGATTTGATGTGAAAAGCATAGATGAGAGCTGTAAAACTGACCTAAAAGCATCAGAGTGAGCACAAGTGCGCTCGCGAATCACACAAATAACAGCAATGCAACACAAAATGAAAGAAAGAGAACGAACAAAAAAAAATTATGCTTTCAAGCAATTACTTTGAGGTCGATCTAAAACAATCCCTTTCTAAACCAATTCCATTACGCCATAGATAAGTGCTCCGATATTTTGCACGATGAATCATTTTAATTTGTCGACTTATTTAACATGTAAAGCAAATTGCGGGTATAAATGACGGAAAAAACAACCAATTTTGTTTATTAAAAAAAAGGAGAAAGAGGCAAAAAATACAGGCCAGAACATTTTCATTTTCCTTTTATTCGGTTTTTTGTGGTTTCGTTTTAGCGCGAAAAAAAGTTTTTTTTCTTTCGTTTTTTTATGCTCTTCATTCACGTTCACATTTAGTCGCTCATGATACCTACGAGCAGTTTAAGTGTCCTTTCCATCTTACACATACCACCAAATTAAATTAAAAGCTTCAATTACAGCCAAAGTCTGCCTTGAATTATAAAATTTCGTCACTAATTTGAGTCTTCCTTTTTCAAACGGTTTTCTATGTGTCATTATGTGCGTGAATCGTTTTATTTTTTTTCCCTTCAATTTTGCCATTAACACGCGGCATGAGTAGTATACGGTGTTTCAGCGATTCACCAATTGTATCCATTTTGACCTTCAGTTTGTTGAATATGTTGCGTTTCTATGGAATCTAACGACTCAAATCGTTGTATTCCAATATCCAAGCCGTAAAATGGGTAATACATTACATTTAGCCGCTATTTCTTATTGAAACACTATCCAAAACCAAAATGTTCATCCAAACGTTTTTTTTCTTTTGTTTTCTTACACAATTTATGGGTAACGGTGTGGTTCGAAATAAGCGTCACTCCGTGATAATTACACGGTCTCTTAGTTCTGACGTTTACACAAATCCCTTCTCCATGATTTTTTGTTTGTTTTATTTGCATTTTGGTGCTCGAATTTTGCACATAAATCTTCAAGTATTTTCATTAGCTTCGGATTTTATATTCTTTGAAGGTGCAATCAAAAAAAAAATGTAACAATTTTGGCTGAGCATTTGCCAGGCCACAGAAAAGAGAAGAACTCACACACACACACACACACACACACAAAATTGAATAATAATTTTGATTTCTTGAAAATTGACGTCGTTTGCTCTCGCATATTTAAATAAATTGGAACTTTGTGTAGCTTTAATTTTGGAGCGTCGACAGAAGTTCCCTTTGATTTTACACCGAAAGAAAAAAAAAAAAGAAAAACTTTCTTCAAACAACATTGATTGAGATGCTTCTTGTACAGCTGCTGTTAATGCGGCTGATTGCTGCTCGTGATGATATTTTTCCGTCTACCAAAACCGCAACAAATTGGAATGTTTTTTTTTGCGTTTGCTGGAAATTAACTTCGGCGACAGTTCAATGTATTATATCTGAATAACACATTCTGTCAGACAGCTAGCGTTCAGTCCTGCATAAATATTATCCCTTACGAAATTCCGCACTTTGCCCATGTCGTCTGTCATTTGGACGGTTCATACCAGCATGAAATTGAAATTGCTTGAAGTGGCTCACAAGTGTATCGAGGCGACAATAATTCAGAAATTGCAACTAGTCGTCGTCTAGTAGTTGGTCAAGATTTGCTCACACCGCTGTCAAGTGGACTCAAATGTGAATAAAAAAAAAGGTGTCAAGTGTTTGAAACTACTATCGAAATGGTTTTTTTTTTTTAATGCAATTTTTATAGCTTATTTTGTCAATGTGTTCGATGATCGATATGAAACATTCTCATGAAAATAGTGAAATGTCATGGTTGAAATTGAAAATGTTATCCCAAATATGAGTATCGGGGGAATGCATTGTATGAAGAAAAATAATCATCCCAAATACTTTAAAAATAGTTCACATCGATTTAAGCCAGTTGATAATAGCATTCATCATTGTCATTTCACACAATATCTGTGTGTTCTCATTCTCTTCACTGCAAACCTGATGTAAATCCGATACCATTAAAAATGTAATAGAACCTCACACACACACACACACACACACACACACACACACACACACACACACACACACACACACACACACACACACACACACACACACACACACACACACACACACACACACACACACACACACACACACACACACACACACACACACACCAAAAAAGCACATCAACACACTTTTTACTCTGTCAAAACTCACACACTGATACAAAGAATGACGTTTCTACGCGCTGCAAAAAGTACCACCGTTCTATGCGCTAGAACCTCAGCACTTATATTTTCATAATTCAATGACGTCATTATATGCATATATATATTTGTATTAGTAACTGGGTTCTAAATACAAGAACCATGGTACTTTTTGGCGCTAATAGAAACGTCATTCTATGTGTCAGTGTGAATATTTTGACAGAGTATTATTCAAATATATTTATACAACACGTGCAGTGAAAATAACGTAACAAATTTTCGATATTCCATGAATAAATTATATGAATCACAGTTAGAGCTCGTTTGGCGCCAGAGTGTGTGCATTTTTTTTTTGTGTGTGAAAAAATCGATTCCGGACACTCATAATATTCCATGAATACATCCAAATTAAAATTTAACTATCAGCTATCCGGTAAAAAGTTATTCAATTTTTGCCGCATTGTTTGACATGTTAAACTCAACCATTCCATCAAATATTAGCTCCGATTAAGCTTATTGATGTAGAAATATTACAATACAATTTTGCACACACTACACAACAATGTCTCTTGGTACTTTCACTATACTCACATACCTTTTTCAGGTTTTCAGTAGAGTTTTTATTTTAAATTGAAAATAATTAATTAAACTCCAATTTATATTAATTTTGGATCGTAATTTGAGGCGTTGACGTGTATCAATCACTTAACATTAAATGAAATGGAATTACACATTTGCAAATCAAATGGTCCGATATTGCATATCGAACTTTTTAACACTTTTAGCACACATGCGTGTGAATGTGTTTGTGTATTTGCCTGTCTTGCTGTGCCACTTAGCTCGCACACAACGAGTGCTGTTTTCAGTACAAAGTGCGTGAATTCAATAGCGCCTATCTCATAGGAACTGTATATAGCTCAAACTATAGGAATAGGCCCAGTGTAGTCACTGAAATAAACTAAAAATTGGCAGCACTTTTCAATTATTTCTGGTAAAAATTTATTTTCTGTGTTCACTGTGCAAATAACATCAATTGTGTATTTATTGAGAAGTATTATAGTCATTATTATTTGTTACAAAAGCTACTTGATGTACAATGTACGCTATATTAATTCGCTTTGTACATGCACCTTTAATTCGATATTGTTTCTATAGTGGACACAGTGTCTGAAATTTATTTAGGTTCATTGTTCTTCATCGATATTGTAACAGGCTGTATGAATTAATTTATTCCGAAAAATATAATTTTTCGGTAAAAGTTCGAAGTAATTTATCGAAATAAATTATTGATAAAAAAAAACGGTTGAATAGACCTCAAAAACAGGAATTATTTTCGAATTACAATTTTGTTACGATCCTAATACTTCTCGTCATACTTTGTGTATAAAAAATGAACAGCAATATTTGCAATTAATAAAAAGTAATTTAACGTAGCAGACCATTGGCCAGCATAAAATTGAATGAATATTTGAAATTGAAAAAAAAAACAGCGCATTTATTAATGGATTTTCCAGTTTCCAGCTTTTAAAATTGCACAATCGATTAACAATGAATGTTGCAGCCTGTGGAGCAAATCATTATTGCAATACTACGCCATAAACCATTTTATGATCACATTTCAATCCAACGATGGTTGCCATTTCGATAAGTATGTGTGCGCCAACCAATGGATTTTAACACAAGCACCGCTTGATGCTAACATATATTTTATATAAATTTTAGCATAATATTTTCTAATTGCCATTTAAAACAGACAGTGAATGTATTTTGCTGAGGAATTAGTTGCGCGTCAGCGTTAGCAACTAAGGTTAGCAACTAATATGTAGCGTCAACCGACGCTCGATTATGGTGCGGCAGATATGTAGACGCGTACACTCACACATTCACATTCACATCTTCACCCTACAGCGGCTGCTGTGTACCGCTTAGATCTAACTGGTCTGCATATCTGCCGCATCATAATCGAGCGTCGGTTGACGCTACATATTAGTTGCTAACCTTAGTTGCTAACGCTGACGCGCAACTAATTCCTCAGCAAAATACATTCACTGAAAACAGACGATTCAAGAGAGATTCGAATATCGTAAATGAAAACCGCAGTATTCCATAAATCTTACATGCACGACACAAAATGCTGTGATTCTAAATACCATTTAAAATTGATGGCATTTTCATTTGTCCTTGAGTCCATTCACTTTATAATTTAATTTATCCCCGTTCGAAATGGTTGAATGCCTTTCTTCTTTTTTTTTGCGAAAGAGCTGCTATGCTTAAATGATTATCATCAACTGCTCGGTTTTTATAAATATAAAAAGAAAAAAGAAAATGACATCCATTATTGTGCAACGCATTATAACACCCGAGCTAAATTTATGCCATTGTAAAAGCAGCATGAGACGCAGAAAGACAGAATGACATTTCTCTTGGTATCCATAAAAATAATGTAAACGGGTGAAGCAACACCAAACCAAAGCTAAACCATCAACTCAACTAGAATAGAAGAAAAAAAAAATCTAACACAAATTTCCTTCCCTTTTCTTTTTTAATCTTTTTTTTTGTCGACAACCCCCGCCCGCCCTCCTAAACATCAAACATATTTTCCGTGCACTTTTTTTCTTCACTTCATTTTTGTTCCGTTTTTTTTTTCACCCCGTGGCAATAATGACGTTTGCAAAAGTGTAGTTTACATTTTCTTTGGTTTTATTGTGTGGTTTTTGTGTGATTTTGTGTTAACAAAGACAGTTGTCGGAGGGTGAAAAATTGTCACTGATTGCCTGTGTAATAAAGGAGAGCGTTGTGTGCCCATGCAAGAGTTTTAATGTAAGACACTCTTTCTCTTTCATTGTTTTCGATTGAATTGTAGATTTATTCAGATGATTCGTGAGAGCTGTCAACACCCATACATCGGATTTAAAGTGATTGTGAGCGAGTTAGTTGGTGTTGTTGTGGTTTTTTTTCTTCTTTGTCTTCCACGAGGACGACGATGTCAACGAAAAAAAAAACCTCAAACGAACAAACACACAGATTGGAAAAAAGCAAAGATAGAAGTTTGAAAACGACGAAGTGACAATTTACTCTTTTAAATGTTTGCAGTCATATTATTGCGTGCAAATACAGATTATTTCTGAGCAATTTCCTTTGATAAACATATGCGCTCGCACTTGACACCAGGCATAAAGCTTTTCAAGCGTCTTCCGTTTCGAAGACGTTGGATATTTGTTGTTGTTGTTGTTGTTGTTCGCGATATACGAAAACCATCTCAAAAATGAACATCGCTCGATTTGATTGACTACGTGCATTACGTTTTAAAATTGAATGAAGCAAAACAAAAGACAGTTTTCATCGAAATTCTGTACATTTGATGCTCTTTTTCAGTCAATGTATTGAAATCAATAAACCATCGCATGTAACAACATTCAGCCTGGATTCGCTCATATTTACGAGTTTTTCGTTTTTACTTTCAGTTCTATTTTTTTTTTGTCAAGCTATTACACTAATGGTTAATGTGCACCTAACTTAAATACTTGACACACAAAAAAAGCACAAGAAAGAAACAGCCATAAGTTCTTTGCAACGTTTCATTTTATGCAGGTGGTGCACACGATTTTATTTGGCTGTTTCATGCGATGTGAAACTACGTGGAAATGACCGACTTCTGAACGAGTTCTATAGATAATTGCTCGGAGCTATTGTTCTCTTGGTCGATTTTGACTGCAACACATGTACATCCACGATATGAACGGTGCCGCGCACCCATCGAGCAGAATAATTATCTAGATGGCTCTTTAAAAATCGATTTGAACACATTCTGCACGTTTTACAACGCCAGCAGTGCGGTTGAAAGATGATTTTGGTATGTGTGTGTTTTTGTTGTTGTTGTTGTTGTTGCTTTCATTAATTGAAACGAAACCGTGACGCTCAAGCATATTCTTTTCGCATTAAATTCGTTGTTATTGTTCTTTCTCTTTCTCGATATAATGAGCAAAAATTCATCACATCAAACAAATAATCTCGCTTTAGTATGCTTGAAGCAGAATTTCACTAATATCCCTCCACACACACACACACACACACCACACCACACCAAGACTGTTTTTTGGCTAATGAACAGTTTGATATTATCCATTTACACGAATCTTTCTTTTTCTTTCAATTAATTTTTCAAACCAACAAAAGATGTTGAATAATAAGCAAGAACATTTTGGTATCAAATTAACACGAAAAATTGAGTTTAAACATGAGTTTTTGCGTGTTCGGGTCGTTTCATAGATGTGTGTTTTTTTTTTCTTCACCACAGTTTCACCTAAATACGCTAAATAAAGGATGACGAAAAGCATATTTAAAAACATTTATATCGCTTCCAATAAACGCGTCTGTTCTGTGTAATCTTGAGAAATACAACAACAAAAAAACAGCAAAAATACATCAAAATCGTAAAACAAATAGATGCGCGTTAAGGTACAAATACAAATCCAAGTGTTTATCTCGGTAACGAACGCATCAATAGAAGTACGCCAACTTGAATCAAACCCATTTCTCAAGATAAACAGTGAACTTCTCTTCGGTTTTCCATTTTCAAACGGTTTTCATTCATTTCCACACTATTTTTTTTTTGTATTTCGTATAGCTTTTAACTCTGTTCTCTCCCCCCCCCCTCTCTCACTCTCTCTCTCTTTCTTGTCATCTGTGGCTCCTAATTTTTTTTTCTTCTCTCGCAATCTCCACCACTTTGTCTCCTTTTACCGTTTTCCTTGCTTTTCTTCGGTTTTGTTTGTTTACTTGTGCATTTGTGCGTCTTATTTTAAGTCGTACAAGAAAGTTCCAAGCAACCAGCAAATGCTGCTTATTTTCTGCAATTATCTGCTGCTTATCACTTTCTTCGGTTGTTTTGATGCGAATCAACGCTGGAAATTAATTCGTATCCCTTAAGCATCCTTCGGGTGTGTCGTATTTTTTTCCATGCAAATAAAATGTGTATTTGTTTTTCAATCCAGCAAACCACATTTCTAATTTGTGCAGTCATTCACGACGAACGATGTGATTTAAAAAATGGATCAATGGATAGCACAACAACAGCAGATAAAAAAAAAATCCCCGACAATAACTAACTTGACGATGTTAGAAAATAGCTGTATAAAACCAAAAAAAAATGCTTTAGATAAGAACGAGCACCGACCTTACAATCCAATCAAAAAGGTATGCATTCGAACGGGCATATTTGGTGTATGTTGAGCTGAGTGAAGAGCAGAAAATCGCTGAAGGAAAAACCGAAACACACATAACGATGGATATAAACAAAAATTGTGTAGCCGATTTTTTTATGTGGATCGACAGCGGTTTTCAACGAAGCTAGAAATAAACCTTTCTATATTCTATGGAATTTTGGGTTATTTTGGTTGTTTTTTTCTTTGTTGATCTATTTTCAATATTCTGAATATGATTCACCCACTCAATTTGACGAAGAAAAAAAAAATGCTAAAAAAAACTAATGTTGAAACATGAATTTGTTAACAAATTCCAGATTTGTCGACAATACCATGGATTTGTGGGGTGAGTAACAGGCCAAAGAACCATCATTGAATATTTGTCGTTTTTTTTATGCCTCCGTCTAAATAAAGGGTCGTCAAAAAATATGATTCGTTTCTTGTGTTACAAGTTTTCTTTTTCATATTTGCCTAGCTTTAATGAACAACAACAATTCCACTTCATCTATCACTGTCCGAATGTATCAAACCATCGAGTTGTGGCTTAGCCATTCGAATGTGCTCCGAGTATGGAATATTTTGCCGTTGATTTTGACGTATGCTTATAAATGTGTTAGCCATATTAATGTGGTTTGGTCGCGACAACATTCATTTTCTACGTCGTTGTCGTCGTCGTCGTCTTCTTATTCTTCTTCTCCTATTCCACTGGATCGATCAAACTTTTACCATTGCGGTTTATTTGAGGTTTAGTTTGTGGTGTTATTTTCGCAGCCAATTGCGCATTTATGTGTTTGGGCTTAGCTGTTGTGAGTGATGATGATGAGAAATAAAAATATGATGCGAAAACTGTAACCGATGTTGACCCTTTGCCATTTAACACTGTTTCGCATTTATTTGATGATTGACGTAAATTGGTACGAATCATTTTGTTTTTTTTTTTATACTCGGTGTTTAGTTGTAGTTATGTTGACGTTATGATGGTGTTATAACAGTTTATGATTGTGATTGTTCAGCAGCTCAATGAATTCACCAAACGAAAATTCAAATCGAAAGCAAACTGAGCCATTGTGAAAATGGGAATTCCTAATTCGTTCATTTTCATTCTTTTCCAAACATTTCTCTAGGAATTCAGTTATGGATGAAATCAAATTCGTGCTTTACGTTTTCTTTCTCCGAAACATTTTGTATTTCTCAATTTGATTGTGATAATTCCGTAAATTAATTTATCATTCAAAATGAACGTGAAAGCTGTTCAGCAATGCCATAAATACCAATCGAATGCAAAATACCAAAATCGAATTGTTAGCCCAATTTGAATGGTTACTTTATATTTGGCATTTTTGTAATTCCATGGAAAACGCCTCGATATTTGCATCAATACGGAATTAGAATGAACGTATTTATTCATCTAGTTTTGGGCGATTGGTTTTCTTCATTCATTTATTTTCGTAAATAATAAATAAATCGATTAATCCAGTTCAGAGTAAACTGAATACAAACAAATCGATTGAATATTTTCGGTTGAACATTGAAACCAACATAAAATTCACCAATTCACTGGTTTAATTTTATATATAAACCATTTGCTTCCGTTTCAATTCGTACTGCATTTTTTTCAACCTTAGGTTGTTTTGTATATTTGAATAAATGTTTACCACATAAACTGAATCAATGGAATAAAATGGGAAATAAAACGGATGTGTGAATTTAAAAAAAAAAAATTTGGTCTTTAAAATAGCATCGCACCAACGGGAAAAAAAACGATTTATGTTATTCCTATAAAATGGTTCGAATTTTTCTGTATTTTGTATTATTTTTCGACATATGTATTGATCTGTTGAAAACCCAACCTCCGGAATATCAAAATAAGCTAAGCTAGCCATGAAATGCTGCTTCTTCTCTCTTCCCCTCTCTCTCTCTCTTCGGTTCGAATGGTATATTTTATATATTCATCGTCGTTGTCACATTTTTTGTTTCGATCTGATGAACACTTTAGTCGTACCGATTTAATTAAAACTAATTTCATGTGTCCATTTGTGTGCGAGTGACAGCGCGACAAATGTGAAGCAATTTGCAACAGAAAAAATAAAACTCATTTATCGGACGCTGCACACGGAACGGAAAAAAAAACATCGGGTGAACAAAAAAGGACCCAAAGTGAATTAACAATTTTCAGTAAATAAATTGGAACGACGTGGTGCTTGGGCATGCAATTCGAAACTGACGGACAGCACGTTGATAAATATCTAGCGATGTTTTATGTCTTGAGCTTGTACGTGTGGGGCAAGGAGTGTCCATCGCATTAATAACATTCTCAAAACCTACATACAGTTTTCATTCCTTCACAATTCTCATCACCGTCTAAATTCTCTTGAACGAAAACAGGAAAAATCGTATTTGGTTAAAAGAAAAATGTTTAAAGTTAATTTGGCATTTGATTCGTAGCAAATACATTCAAATATTCTGAGAGAAATTTAGCCATTAGAGTTGCAGAAGTGTTCGTGTTCCAAAAACATGATGAAAATGGCTATATTAATGGCAGAGATGTTCAATTTTTAATGAAATTCAACGAGATGAAAAGATTAAAGGAGCTTGCGAGAGAGAGAGAGAGAGAGAGAGAAAGAAAGAAAGAGAAGAAATACCAAGCTTTCATCTAACGCGTTGGTTACCACTTCTTTTAAATTAAATTTCATGTAAACATTTTTCCATTGGAGAATTGACAAGGACAAGCACCTCGATGCTGCATTGAAACTGCCAATCTGCTCGATTACTCTGTCATTCATGCGCTCGCGTGGATTAAGTAAAAATACATTTTAACTAAGACATAAAGCAGCATTTGCATAAAATTAAAAAGAAAAAATTGCGCATCCAAATCCAATTTAAATGCACAAGCATCATAAAACTATTACTTACATTTTTTTGGTTTGATGTGAATAACAGCGTACACACGAGCCAGTAATTCTATAACGAAACAAAAATGGAAATCATGTTAAAGTTTTCGTGTTGTCCTTCAACCGAGTTTAAAAATGCAACAACAACAAAAAACGTGTAAAGAGTTAGCGAATAACTGAAATTAGTCGATAAAAGTGTAATGAATTTGCAAAAAAGAGTCGTTGCATTCAACAGACAAAGTCACTGAAACGTGCTAAGCTTGATGAACTGCGTAGGATCAATGAAAAAAAAAACACAGCAACACGATTAACACATTTACAGGATACAAACTAAAGTTACGATTCGCAACAGAAAAAAAAACGGTTTGCATAAGACGGATAGAGACACAGAGAAACGCAGAAAAATTGTGTCAAAAGTAAATTCTAAACTGCTATTCAACACAGGATTCACTTAACATTCTGTGATGTAACAGTAAAATTCTGCGACACTGAAAATGTGTATGAATCAGCTAAACCAATTCAACAAGCAAAAGTTATCATTGTCAATGTAAAATGATTTTCAACAAGTTATCTGGTGTGACAATTTAAACAATAAATAAAGGGTTTTATGATTATCCTCTAAGCTGACACAATCACCATGTGCATTTTAATACTACGAAATGGATAGACGGGAAAAATGAATGACTGTGAAATTGTCGCATCGACATCGCCAATGGACGATATACGCAACCAAACTGGAAATATTTGCCAAGATATAATTAAAATTTCTAATCCCATGCATTTTGCGTCTAACGATAAAATGGCACATCTTTTACTCATCAGCACTGCTATTAAAATTACTCGTCAGTATTCAACCCTTGCAGCAATTATATTTTATATGATCTTCTATCTCTCTCTCTCTTTCTCTCTCTCTCTCACACACACACACACATGCACACTCTATCCCCGTATTATTCGTTTCATAATATTTTCATGATCAAACCGGATTATGCTTAAATTGATGGGATATGTTTTCTGTTTATTTTCTGTTTATCCATCAGCATCTTCAAGCGTTTATATTGATCGTTGAAGAGCTTTTGCACTGTCGCCCAATCTCTTTAGCATCTTCGATACAGTTTCAGTTGAGAATTTAGATGCAAGCAAACCCAAGCACCAGAATCGAATTTGATGCATGTTGCAATTTTCTGTAGCCTTGACTATAATACGTTGGCTACTACTCTGACTTTAACATACACACACACATCTAACAATTCACATTGATGGCTTTTCTGTGTCGTGCTTGGGTTTGAGCTTCATCCCGTTAACTTCATGCCACGAATAAATTTATGTATCAATAAAAAAAAAAAAACAACAACGAAAGCTTGGACCTGACCGACTATTCGTAGCATCGAAGCATTTTTTCGCTCTCTCACCTTCTCTCTTACCCTCTCCTCATCCTCTCCCCATCGCAGTTGCACTGGGCATTTAGTTGAACGCCATTTTATGACCATAAAATGCACCGATGATACAAGGGCGCATCGAATAAATGGCAAATGAAAATGGATACTTGGTACTATTATCGTTTCCAGCCATTGTGAAGTTTTAATGCCCCCATTGCTAGCTCGTTGCTTGCGCATTGCCTGCACACAATAAAGTATCATTTTTCGAAATGAAAGTGGTCACAATGTGTTTTTGCTGTCGGCCCATTGTACAGTTTACAGCACGGGCAACAAATTGCATTGCAATGGCACAAGACAAGCGGCTCGTTGGTTCGGCACACACAATTGTTTTCAAGACCGGTCTCATGACGTTGTTTCTCACAGCTGTTTCCATTTCGTATTCCATTAATTTTTTTTTTGCAGAGCTTCGAACAGCAACAAGTAAACGATGTTACAATTACAAATGTGGATTTCGCATAGAAGTTCTACGATGGAACTCTGTTACCCTAGTTGCCGCTACCACTGCCGTTGCAATTACTGCCATTACTTTTCTTATACCAAGTTAAATAATCATTTTTTTTATATATCTTAAGGAATTTTCTGTCGTTTTCTATTATTATTATTGTGACTGATAGCATTTGAATTGTATTTTAATTCACTAAGTCCAGTTTCTCATGTAATTTGTTTAAATGTTGGTGTGCACTGAATACAGGATTCAATCATGATATGGCAAACGAACGAACGAACGCATGACAGCAAAATTTTTCTCAATTCCATAAACCTGCAAGTCACCGTTGCAATAACACGACAAACAACTTCGAATAAGTTTGCAACAATATTTTTCCATTAATATGGGGTACTTTTCCTGTTATGATTTATAATGGCATTTTTTTTCTATTTTCAGTTTCGACTATGAACATTCAAATCGTAAATAACGAGAAAAATGAAAACGAAATGACAAGAAGAAAAAAAATACACGTCGAACTGTAGAACGGTATACATGGCAAAAGGGGTATGATTTGACTACAGTGTCGTTAACAATGTTTCACTTGAAATGCAAATAAATAAGAAACACAACAAAATGACATTTCATTCTTGCACGGTTTTTATTTCTCCTCATCCACATTTCTCAGTGAATTGTTGAAAGTTGTGGTTGTTGTTTTTTTTTTTTTTTATTCGGTATTTTCATTACCTTTCAACCCTTCGTTGCAAATCATTTCGCCAGCGTTTGCAGTTGTTGTTTATGTTCCATTATTTATTGTTTAGCAGCCACCGTACGTTTTTTGTTGCTGTTTTGGCGTGTCAATGTGTAGTGGACTTGATTGCAAATGCACAACCATGACCACAACCACAGCATACCAATGCGTTCATGCATGTTCCTGGTTCTATGTCGGTTTTAATAACTTGTTAAAAGCATTTACAGGTTAAAAGTCGGTATGCATGATGCACATATTTTTTGTGTGTTGTTGTTGAACATTCTGTGTACGCTTCACTTCATGATTGGGGGGTTCATTCACAGGCATTAAACCATCATCAGATACGGTGGTCTTGAAAATGTGTATCTATTTTTTCCAGGAATGTGTGTGTGTTTTACAATTTTCGACAAAAGTATGCAATCAAATTCAGAATACTTGGAATCATCTGTCGTTTTGCCATCCCATACAGTTTTGATAAAATTGTTTGCTTCGAATAAAGATTTCATCATTCCATGATGTGAATATTATTATTCACTGAATAACTTCAAATGAATCTCCAGTGAAAAAAAAAATGCAAAGTTCTCCTACGATTTATCCGATTGTACCTTCCACAAACGTGCCACATTCTACAATGTTTTAGTGGATATCTCGAAGTGTTTGTTTATTGTTTTCACCATCACCATTACTTTTGTCACATCTAAAGTTGTGACAAAAAGAATGGCCGATAGCATTTTTAATATAAATAGCATTCGTTCATCTCTAACAATGGTCTTACAACTTGACGGAAATTGCATTGCAGAACCAATTAAATGACTTTTTTTTTTCTCTCGTCTTTGTGATGTCAGACAATATTGCATGAATAACGATTACAAGACCGTTAAGGAATCACATCGACACAAAAAATCACATTGTGTGTGTGAGTGTGTTTATATTGAAATTTATTGAATGCAACGTTGCATCGACAACATTCAACCAGAAAAACGAATAGTTTTTTTTTTTAATTCAAATTGATACTTAAAACGCATTCCGTGCTTCTTCGTTTTTCTTTAGCAATCCTTTTTTTTTGTCTTGCATGTTGCAACAATTTTTGCCATGATGAAATATGAATGCATGCAGTGATATGGTTTTTTATTCTGCTTTCAAACACTCCATTCAATGTGATATTTGATGCATTAATGTTTTTCATCTTCTCTATATTTTTCGTAACTGTGCTCGTCATTTGTCTGTATTTTCTTCGAATATATATATAGAGAAATATTGAAAGATGAAAACACAAAAATGTGCTGTGAATATTAAACTCAACATGACTTTTTGTCGCATGCGGCTGCTACTATGGAACAAAATGGCGCAAAATTGTTGTAAATGTAATAGAATAACAACAACAAAAAAAAAACTACACCACGTTGCATTACGATGTGGAATTATGGTACTCGGAAAATGGAGTACAACATTTGATTATTCTGTGCGTTGTGAATATTAGTTGAGAAAAAAAAGAGAAAGAAATGAATGAAAGACATTTATGGTTGCGGAAGCAATGTAAAATTCAGTGTTGAACACATTCAACCGATCGTTTTGCATTCCAAAAGTGAAACGCTATTTTTTGTTGTTGTTGTATTCCACCTCTAACAAGTATATCGCATAGGGTGATTTGTCGTTTTCGAATGGAGCTTAAAATTGTTTTAAATGACAGTCGGAAATAGCAACGGAATGACGAAGTATATCAATGGGAATCTTCTTTGTTCGCTGCAATTCTCATTTTATTTTCAGAGACTTTGTTATTTCATGTTTCCAACTGTAAGAGCTGTCCAAGAATGACGTAATTCTTGGCAAACATTGCACACATTCTCTGTAGCAAGATTCTCGTGAGCTGAACTCAAATGGTGCTAGCACAAGAAATTTCTCACCACGAATCATACCAACGAATATTGTGGACGATACGGGCTGTTGCTGTACATCAAAACTTGATAAAATATTTAGAGTATATTTTTGCCCCATTTCAAAAATGTGCAACCGTATTAACGGTCCGAGGCGAGTATCACCGTGGGACATTGATGGCTGATACTTTTATATAGAAGCTTAAATCTAACTAAAATATTTGATCAGCTTTTTGAGAAAAATGGACAGCAATAAGAGTTCTCCGTTCTATTCTCTCGTCGACATATTTTGTGCACATTGAGCAAATGCTTTGGGAATATCCCGGAAATATGAACGAAATAAAATATAGAATCGGTTACGATGGTCGCATTCCCATCACTTTCATTTCACACTCAATTTCAGTGCAATGTTTTTTTGCACATTAATTTTTGTTGTTGTGAGTGTCTGATCCCGTTTACCTTTGCGCGTACACCAACATAAACAAAACCCATTTCATTTCACCGATTTGTTTACTCAGCGGTGTGTCAGGGAGAGTGCTACATGCGAAGTTTACTTCGAGTATATTACATAATTCAACAATCTTTCAAACATATTTTATGAAATGTTCATGATCAAGAGGCGGCAGTGCCATTTCGCTCAAACCAAATGATGGAAAGATAAACGGAAAAATATAGGAGAATTTTTGATGATAAAATACGAAGAGAGTTACGATGAATGACGGCAAATAAATATTAAACTGCAAAATTGAGGACAAAACATAAATAAATAACACCGTAAAGGGTCCTGGAAGCGAATGAAGATGGAACTGAACCAGCAATTTCTATCGAAATGTTTCATAATTTCATCATTGTAGTGTACAGTTGGCAACTGGAACAGTTGAATGCAACCTGTTCATTCGAGTTAAATGATTCAAGTCGCTTCCAGGAACTGCTTACAAACTACACACATATCGGTTATTATGTTACACACTGATTGCTATTTTCATTTTTAGTTTTGTTGTTTTGTTGTTTCTCACATTCTTGGTAAACCATTTGGTTTCGAGCTTGTAATGGATTTATTTCGGATGAGGGAAAGTTCGATGTGTGTTCACTTTATTTGACGCTAAGTAGTTGTTTATAATCGAATTGTGTTTTTTTTTTGCTTTCATTTTTCATTGGCATGTTGCCCACACCATCTACACGCGTGGATTCATGTGTATGCTCTTTGTTTGATCACCCGTTTTCCAATGCAATTTGTCTCAAGATGTGAAATAAAACCGTTTACCAACATCCAAATAAAAACATCTTTCAATTCCTCATACTCACATCATATCTTAAATGTATGAGAGCGTATGTTTTGTGCTAAAGACATCGTAAGTTTTACCATGACCTTATGCATTATCTCCGCTTCCTAGTTTGTTTTTTTTCCACATCGAAAATGGTAGCGCGAACGAAATAAAACAACAGCAACAAAAAAATGCAGCAACCAAACAGCACGAGCAAACATTCAAGCCATCCAGAAAATTGCTTTCAAATCTCATAAAATTTTAAGCCGTACTCACTGCACATTTGTCCCATTTTTTGAAAGTGAACACAGCGCTACCGCGCTCAAATGTAATAATGTTTGTGGCAAACACAAAAACAAAAAACACAACAAATTGATGAGAACAAACAACAGCTTTTTTTTTAACATTCACTGCAATTTTGTACCGAAAGAGTGTCATATTTCCACGCAAATGAAAGCAGTGGTTTGGACGTTTAAAGCGGTTTATTTTTTATTCACGATTTTTTTTTTGATGCGCCCAGTAAATATTTTTCACCTTGTTTTTTTTTTTTTTTGTTTTTTTTTTTTTAAATTCGTTTAAGGCTGTTGAATATTCGTATAAATTGTGTGCTTCAATTAAAAGGATCAAATTATAATTCGTATGAGGCGGTGTCGGTTTAAAGTATCTCGTTCGCATCGGTTTCGTTTATATAGATAATGATGGGATTCATATAAAATGCACATGGAACATATCCAACGTTAAATATCCTTTTCGTTTGCAATAAGGTAATAATAATAGTAATAATAATCAAGCAAATCATTAAGCTTGTATTTTCACGCTCTGTTTTATTCGCATTGCGTCATTCTGCTCAATTAAAAAGTTGGATTCATTCGTTCATCTGGTGGTTCATTCGTTCGTTCGTTCATTTCATCCATTTATAAATTTCAGGCACCATGTGTACACGTTACTTACATAGTTATTGTAAACGATGATTACACTGTGATAATAAAAGTGCGATGAGCTCCAAAAAATTTCCATTATTATCAACACATTTGGCCTACGAAGTGGTGGTGAGTGCGTCTGGTTATTTTATACGATTTTCGTCACAACCGAAACCATTCACTTGAACCCACATCGTTGTTAACGAAAGTAACGATTTCAATTTAATTGGATTGGCGGTGGCTTTAGACCATGATGTGAGACACATTTTCACATCTTTTTCGCTAGCAACACACCAGAAACCAAACTCGAAAAAAAAGAGAACACGAAAGCAGAAGATGAAAAAAAAGCGTGCTAACTCCGAGAAAATTATTTTCGACAGGCGGTCATTTAATCTTAATTGTTTCATTATCATGTTTTGCAAGGCGGATTTCTTAAAACGTGTAGAATGCTTGATTATCGCTTAGAATAGCCACGTGTGAGCGAACGGCATGAATTCTCCGAGAAAGGGACACAAAACCATTCACACACACACACACACACACACACATATATATAAATATATATACACAGACAGAGTGTATCAACAGAGTCGTGTCGGCGACAAAAGCACCATAAATTCAAATAAACATGTGAAAATAAGTGTGCGGGGGAAAACGTTTTGTTGTGCCCACAAAATTCAGCATGGTGCTTTTGCCGATGCTGAATACGAGATACGACACTTTAGAGAAATGTGCGTTGTTGCACCCTCTAATTTCTTCCGTTTGACTTGCACAAGTCCGCAACCATTTTGATAATTTGGTTTTGTTTTGACCTTATTCGATTTACAAGTGGACAATAAAGAATATCATTTGATTAAAAGCCACATACACGCTCATATGAAACATAATTAAAAGCGACTCAAGTGGACATGCTCCATATGATGGTGTGGTATGATGCTGGCGACCATTGCATTGAATGCACAAGGCGTCACATATCTCACTATGTCTCTCGCTGGTTCGCTTGCTCTCTCTCTCTCTCTCTCTCTCTCTCTCTCTCCCCTCTCTTTCTTTCACTCTCTATTTCCCTCTGTGTCTGCTCATTTTTTCCCACTTTTTTTTCTCCTTCTCTCTTTACAAACCGTACCACCGCACGGGGCATATACAAAGTGTGTATGGATATGAGAATATGCCATAGAAGAATAGATCAACAACAAAGTGTGTGACGGAGGTTTTTATGTTTATCGCACAATAAATATTCACATTTGTCACAGAGAGACCGGGAGACAAGGAACAAGGGGGAGAACGCGCGAGAATGAGAGAAATGACGATGTCAAAAGCAATAAGACTGAAAGAGCCAAGGAACGAGACAGGAGAATGGAGACAGAGTCGCATGACTGTGCACGTTGTTGTAGCCATTTATTGAGTTTTATTTGATGACTATGACGCAAAACAAAATTTTCATATTTTCCTCTTGTTACTTGTGATTAAATTGTTGTTTATTGTTCCACAGTGTCAAATATGGAGCATGCAAAGCTAATGAATAAACATGATACAAAGCTAAGAAAGAGTGAAAATATGCTATTCGTATACGTTCGTATTTGCACTCAGCCTGGTATGATGCAATCGCATTTATGTGAAGGTGATTTCACGGGAAAAACTCAATCAATTGTGTGCTTCGATGTCAATCGATGGCGACTGATTTTAATTAAATGTTTTTGATTAATAAGCAAATATAATAAAAAAATCAATGGCTGTTATTTGGAATATGGGTTGGGGGGGGGGGGGGGTGTCGGCTTTTTTCTGTGTGTTCACCATATTAATATGCATCCGTGTTAAATCGTCTGAAAGATTTTTATGTCACTGATTTTCAAATGATGAACTTTAATGTGGTGATTGTAAGCCAAAATGAAAACCATGATAAGCTGGAGCCTGTCAGTTGGATAGCATTTGAATTTTTGATGAGACTCGGTCGATTCAATAGAATTTAGCCATTGTCACAGTTTGTCACATTGCCAATGTATGTATGGCATCATGAAAAATAGACGAATAAAATATATATAAAGTTGTTTCAATTCTATGAAGGATCCAACATTTCAGCACACAGACACTTCACAATAATTTCCCCATTCTCTGTCTCTCATCATATTTGCTTTTTTTCGTTGTTGTTGTTGTTCTTCAGCCATTTTCCTCGATGTATCCAAGTACTTGGTTGGTTTTTTTTTCACTCTGTTCACTGTATAGCATTCATCGTGTACGCTTCAATGCCATTTCTCAAGTATAATTGTATTCATCGACTGGAAAACACATGCCAGTGTAAATTATCGTGCGGTTGTGTCATTGCACATAGTAACACACATCATATGGCATGGCCCATTTTAAACTCAGCATTTTGTCTCGGAGTCTGAATGACGCGCACCCAAACGAACAGAAACAAAAACAGAACTGTTCCATGTGATGGTGGTTTCGTTTTTTTTTTGTTCTCATGCTGATGCAAAAGAATCCACAATGAACATGAATTTCTTTCAGTTGAAAACTGAACTGCAAACAAACGAAAATTCACCACATTCCAATGCGACATATTAAACACATGAAGAAGACGGGAAGTTGTCATCGGACACGATGGAATGGTAAAAATGTGTGAAAATTAAATGTTCATTATCCGCATTTTGTACGAGTGTGACACAAAATCCGCTTTCACTGTGTGAATGTGTAGGTGAGGCGTGTGCGTGTGGCTGTGGATGTGGGTGTTCATAAAAACACACACTCGGCTTTAATTGCGCTCGAAAATTTTAATGAGCCAGAAATTATAATGGTCGTGCGCTTGAAATGTGGGCATTTGAATTGGGAACGATATTCAACGTTAAGGAGCCATGCTCTTCGTCCTTTTTTTTTAAATTTGTTTGTTAACTTGTCTATTCTTGGCTGTTATTTTCGTTTTTTTTTGTTGTTGTTATTATTTGTGGTTTGTGTTTCATGTTCAAGTACTTGGAATCAAATTTAATGAAAATGAATTAGAATGCCACATTTAATAAGCGCCGTTGATGGCATCTAGCAAGTCATCAATTCATTAGAAAATGAACCAAACCAACAGAATAACAGTTTGTATGTGTGTGCATGCGGTTTGTGAACGAATTATATGGAAATATTTGGTGTTACAAGACAAAAGGGTCCACACACAAAGTCGATTTTACCCAACCAAGAAAGACTGAGAAGGAGCAAACTGTTGGCTCGAAGTGTCTGTTCGATTCAGATATACACGTAGCTGATTGTGATGTGAATAGTTATTGTTAGGTGTGTGTGTTGCTGATGGTTTTTGAATTATGTAACACTTTTGCATTTGGTATGTGTATACATTTCAACGATGACATGATTCTTGCACACATCAATAATTTAAATTCAGAAATGTCAAACTTAAATGGGGAAGAGGGAGAGTGGGGGCAGGAGTTCATTGTTGACACGTAAACTAGGATAAAAGCGCACTTGAAATGACAAAAGCACCAGAAATGTAAGGAGTTTTCGCTAGCATTTCAATTGATGCCGAAACAACACACACTTTTACACTCTCGCCTCCTTGGTCCCTCTTCCTATTGAGTAAATGGGAACTAAACAGGAACGTTATATATATATTTGATGAATACACTCTTTTTTTTATGCTTCGGCTGTTGTTTCTGGCGTCGTTGCTATGGCTGTGACTGCTGCTGCTTCATCATACAACATCACCACCACCACATCTTCAAATCCGTCCAAACAAGCAGATAACCTCTTCACTTCCACAGCACAAACAATGTGCTCATTTTCTTGTAATGAATCTGTGTTTCGCTATCGATCGTTTTAACCATGAAAATTGAATTTTTAATGCCATTGTAAGCGATAGACTCATGTCATTCCCACATATTCATTTTGTGGGCTTAAAAACATGGATGGGTAATCTGTGAATCAAATGCGGCTTATATGGTGAGCCCTTTTTTTAGAAATTTACGTTAAACAAAACCAGAAAAAAAATTACACGGGTAAATACAACAGCGTAAATAAATTCATTCGTTCACAATTGAATTGAATTTGATGAGCTGCGTTTTTTTTTTTGTTACATCGATGACTGACACATGTTTAGCGATGTGGTTGCTATCTACACCTGGCTGATGTTAGTTGCTGATATGTTACAAAGGAAAAGGTGTCACATTAAAAAGCCATGTACAGGTGTAGACTGTACCACATGCATCTGTATATATTTTTGGCAATGTTCGCTTTTTCACGTGATTGAATTCGTTGAGGCGTTATACCAACATCACATTAGCATTTTCACAGAGCTTAACCAAATGAATCCCTTTCACGTCACTATCACAGCAATAGCATTCCATCCAAAATACAAATGTGTACGAATTTGACTCTTTTGATTTGCTTTCTCTCTGTGATTTATATCAAACACCCGTTCAATCCAAACAACAGAACGAATGAGAGAATTAAATTAGGTTGGTTCATTGATTTTGCGTTAAACTAAATGCGAGCAGCTAAATCAAATGGATTTTTGTTGTTTGTGCCAAATCAAGGCGCAAATCAGTTGAATTTGAACGCAACGAAATCAACATCAATTTTTGAAACGTTTCGATTTAATTAATTTTTTTCAAAATATTTTCAACGTTTTTTAATGATTTTGCCATAGCATTCCGACACGATTGAATTTTTGGATGAAATATTTGCGCATTTTGGGCATCACCTAGCAGAAGCACAATTTCTAACATTTAACCGGTGAAGAGTCGCGATAGCCACCAACCATCGCAATAAATTATCTCTTACAAAAGAGAAGAAGATGAGTGTCGTCAACTCAAATTAATGTTTCGATGAAAAAACATCAGCCATAAAGAAAAACGATGCAAACATCTTGAGACAGCTCGAATCGATAGAGTAATGATGTGCGAGCAGAACGAAGAATGGTGAACTGAATATGCTAACAACCCTTTTTACAGTTACAAGCTTTTGCGTCGAGACTGTCGTCGCTGCTGTCATCACACAAATATTTTATCAAAATGCCTTGAATAATGCCGAATTTTCCGAATTTATTTCAATTCAATGAAAATGGAAGTGTTGTTAAGAGGGTTTGAAATTGTTTTGCACATTTTTTAAATGAAAATTCTAAGAAAATTTGTATCAAAATGGTGTATTCGAATGTAATCTTTCGCTTCGTCTTTCACATCAATTTCCACAATTTTCATTTTCATATTGTTTTTCTGTATGTGACAAAAACACAGCCGATTTTCTCCAAACACTTCTCGAATGAATGAACATTAACTTTAGACAGCAGCTCACTTCACCCAAAACAAATTAGACTATTTAAAAAAAAAAAAGAGAAGCAAATATCAACGCCTTTATAATGGTCAAGATTATGTCTATTTATTTGTTTTCTTTTTACGCAAGTGAAATGTCTAATGGACTTTTTTTTATTTCATAAATTCAATTTCCTTTTCACATCAATTTAATAAGTTAGAATGAAATCTCCATTTAACTGTCTATGAAATAATCTCTCCGCATCCACTCCGGACGGCTATTGTGCTATTGCTTTGGAAATGTAGCGTACGAAATCTATGAATATTGATATTTACTTTATGAGCAACCACAATGTAAAGCCAAAGATTAAATGGGCTGCCGTTGATGGCAGGTATCAAAATTCATAAAATACTTATGTGCAAATCAGTAGCACATATCCGGTCGATGGAAAACAATAAACAATGCAAATAAATTGATGAAATAAAATTGTGCGAATTGTCTGCAGTTGCCACAGCACCAAAAAATCAACATACATAAAATTCGAAATGCGAAGGACAAAATACCAGTTATGTTGTTATGGCAACCGAGTTTTGGCATAGCAAAAAGTTGTCGCGTATTTAAAAATGCTATGCGTGGTGGATTAAATGATATGGATTTGAAGGCACTGCCGTTCATATTGTTTGATGCTGATGCTTTACAAAAGCATCTCAATCTCTCTATTTTTTTTTCATCTTTGGTTTTTTTATCATTGTAATCGCAACTGCTGCTTGTTGTGTCACCATCGCATTTTTCTCTATCCACATTTACTTGTCGTTTATTTCCATTTTTCATCTTATTTTCAGATAAATTTAATAACGTCTGTGCAATGGTACACATTTCGCATTTTAATGATAAGTACAATTTAATAAAGTCTAGCGATGGCATTACGGATTTTGTTGTTGTTGATACAATATTATAATATAGAATTTGTTGTTGTTGTTGTTTTTGTTGTTTGAAATGGAATGCGAAAAAGTGACAAAGAAACATCTTGCACCGTCAAATTTTATAGACAAAATATTTCTCAAAACGCAAACATTTTCGGATGAAAAAAGTTTTCATTTTATTTTCTCTACTGTTCCATCAAGAGTGTGATCAATAGCATCAATGTCACATCAACATCAACAACGTAAGTCGGTATCTACACGCAACGAGCATCGCAAAAAAAATTGTAAATTGAAAATACCAATTTGTTTCGCTCAAAAGTGTGTTTACAAACTTGACTGCAAAGTAACTGATGGAGAAAAAAAAATGGATAGAAAAACACAAAGTGCGGAGACTTTGTACACGTATGTTCTCACACTGTGTATTACGCCTAGAACCAAGGCGCTTATTACATATTTTGCCATTGTTATGGCTGTATGAAATTCAACCTAACCATCGTTTGTTGGTTCCAATGTCTTCGGCTTTTGTTATTGTATATGTTTCGTTGCCATATTATTCTAAACATTTCGTCCACCTTCAATTCGGTGAACATTGAACATGGTTGAAACATGCAATGAAAATCAAATTATTCGACGTTTTATTATGTTAACAGGTCGTCCTTTTTTTAGCAGCTCTTCGTTCTTTTTTTTGAACTTTCAATGAGCTTTTATTGGAATCAACATCATAATCTTTTCTCTTTTTTTTGGATGGTGTATGCACTGATGAGCCAAAACACCGTATCGTGCTCACACACCATCGCATCCAAAATCATAATGATATGTCTAATAACAATAACAATAATGATATCACATCATCGTTTAGAATTTCACCCATTAATTTGTTGCAACGTACATGCGACAGCAATGGTGCCAGAGAAGGAGGAGTCAGGCCAATGAATGACAACAACAACAACAACAACAACAACAACAACAACAACAACAACAACAACAACAAAATATGAACCAAACGAGAACCATAAATTCGTTCATTTATTATATAAACAAGACAATTCACGATATAAAAATGGCAATAAACACAATCACATTAGCAATCTCGTTATTCTTGTACAGTGGCACAGTCTCACAGTCTTTTACACTAGTGAAAATTGAGTGGCGTTTCTTTTGTTCGATGGCCCAAAGCATACGTTAAACTTATCTATTGAACCATTTGAACCATCTCGATCCGTTATTTTGGTGAATATATTCCATAGCTTTTTTTTATCACTCTCTTTCTGGTTATTTCGCCGGAATCCTCTGTTTACAGTATACTCGTTTGCAATCTCACATATTTAGAATTTTCCTCTATCATTAATTCTACACTTGTATTCATTATAACTGATATATCTACTGTGCTAATGCTGGATGCTGGTGCTGCTCTTATTATTTGTTTGTTTGTTGGCGGGCTGACGGTTGTTGAGTTTGAGATTTTATTCTCGGTGAATAGAAATTGCAAGTAAACCACCGTCACCGAACCGCAACGTGGTGGCAATAGCGTAAATCACTATTAGCTGCCTCACGGAATATGTGCGTGTTGGCAATAAATTTCATTTCATTTCTCTATGGATTGTGCTCAGTTGTGTTGTTGCTGTTGTTTTTGTTCTCGTGTGTGTTTGATTCACATGATTGCGAGTGCATTTCTGCTATCTTTTTTTTTCACATTGTTGGTGAATACTTTAACGACCAAAATCCGTCTTTTATTGACATTGCAAAATGTGGAATTGTGAAATTATTAAAACTTTAAGCTCGTTTATTTTTTTTTTTCATGCTAGAATAGAAAAGAGCTAATTCTATTTCAATTTAAAATTCATAGAATTTGGCAAATGCATGCTTTCAAAGGATATTATTCAGTATCATTGGGTTACATTTTTTGTTTGTTTATTTCAACGAATTGTACATTCAAAAATATTCCCAAAAAAAAGGAAACAATTAAAAATAGCAAAATGAATACGAGAGCACCAAATAATATAACGAAAATTGTGAGCGTCAGATAAGCGAATTCTGTGATGTCATTCAAAATAAATGCCATTTCAATAGAGTTATCAAATTGGATACAGTTGGCATTGGCGCTCTGTTGTGTCTATTTTGATTCGAATGTTCAATCCTTTTTTTACCCTCCATTTTTTTTCCTTGTTCGAATACGATTTTTTTTTTTACTCACATTCAATGGTGCTTAACATTCCTATCTCGGTACTGTAAACGATGTGGTAGTCTCGCAAGACCACGCCATCTCGTTTTGCCATGATCAAATTAAACATTAATGTTTGTATTTTTGCATGTTATCTCTACACAGTTCGCCACCAGTGTGGACGCAATAGCGAAGTCGAATGCTCTCTTACACAAGTAAATAACATAGCAATATAGGTGAATATAGATGGCGTGAATTCTATTTTCAACTAATTTATTCGAACCGTTAGGCACCATTGCTCACATTCAGAAAATATGGCAAAAAATTCATCATAATTCAAATTTATTTCGGTACAAAAGTTTGTATTCATTTTGTGAGTTTTTTTTTCGGGAGGGGGTGGAAAAAGTTTTTTTTTTCCAGTGGAACGGAACAGGAAAAGGCAACAGCAACAGAAGCGGCAACAGAAATGAAGCTTATTTATAACACCAAAAAAAATGAATCTGATATCTCACGTTCGGGACGAATGTGAGAGAATGTATTCGTTTTTGATGTTTCTAGTTGAATGAAGTTGGATTTCGATTTGGATTTGGAGCTTGTTCGATTTCGAATGTTTGAAAAGTGATGGTGTGGAAGGGACAAATTGGAGTAAGAGGGTTAGATCAGTTTTTTCTCTCGATTGGCCATATATCGTACAAATGACTCGATTCTATGGCACTTATTGGTTATTAAGATTTATGGATATCGATTTAAGCTCAGTGTGTGAGCGGGTGAGCGAGCGTGTGTGTGTGTGTGAGTGTGGTTGTTAGTCGATTGTGGCAATTTCAATCAAATTCGCATTTCATCTGTACGATTTCGACGTGCAACGACACACACTGTCGTACATATGGAGCCCACATAAAAATCCCATACGAATTCATTTGGGCAAATGACATTTATTATGTTTTAATCGATTTTTAATTTGCCTAATGGAAAAAGTTGACAAATGGATTTCAAAACAAAAACGAAATATTTTTGGCGAATGAAATTGTAACCCCTCCGCCCTTTGAACAAGCTGTTGCCAATTCGTAGCCAATATAATGAGTCGCATTTGTGAATGCAAAAGATTTGTCGTTTTTTTTTTGTAGATGGTTTTGTGAGCTCGTTCATTCGGAAATAAAATATAGATTAACATTGAGATATCCGTTGCCAAAGCAATACCATTTTTGAGTAATTGAAAAGTTTTTTTTTTTTATCAGAAATATGCAAATTAATGTAACATCAGGGAAAATCAAATTATGGAAAAAGTCCAAGTGAGAGAAAATATTTTCTGAATGAGTTGAAGTCAATCGAAAAATATTCAAATAATAATGAGTATGATGACGAAGACATTTATAATACAAATTTATTGTACATTCATTAATAATAACGGAGACTCATCCGTTCGAAAAAAAACAAATTCCAATGAAAAGCTACTCATTTGTTGCTGAAATGTTATTGCTATAATCAAATGTAAATCAATTAAGATAATAGTTTTATGGCATTTAACTAAAATGCGCATGGGAATGCAAACATTTGCTATTTTCGTGTAATTTGTTATGCCAACAACATTTCGGCAAATGTTTACCGGGAAGGGTGAAAGAAAAAAAAACAACGCCAAACTATTTTAAGTTTATAAAAACATGCTGAATAATTTTTTTTTTTTATTCATTGTAATATAAACTGGGACACACCCAAATCGTTTTAATGCAAGTCATTGCTCGCTTCCAGTTTTTTTGGGATTCGTAAAGGATAAAAACGGAAAAATGGCGATTCTGAAAAAAAAAACTTGTGGAATTTAGTTTAATGCGTTCGTTGGTAGCAAAAATGTTGACAAATATCATTATAGTTTGCCGAAAAACTGGTGGGCTGTTTCATTTCTCTTTACATTGTTACGAAACCAACAAAAAATGCCTGCTAATGTTTATTTTTCATAATGTTACATTTTATGTGCATGGTATTTGCTTACTCGATTCTGCATGAATAGGTTTTGTAATTTTTATATTAAAATTCTTTTCTAAACGTTTTTTTTTGTCCATGTATTTTTCGTTTTTCATTTCAGACTTTCTTCATTTTCATTTGTGTGTGTGTGTGTGTGTGTGTGTGTGTGTGTGGGTAAAAGAACGATTTCTTTGGGCCTTGGCATGCCTTAGCCTACAACTTGTAGAGTAAAGTACCTCATTTGCTTTAGTTGAGACTGACTTAATTAAATTCAGCCCACAATAAAGACGACGGAGAATGGATAAAAGCACAGACATTTTACATACACAGTGACGCAGGCATAAGCATTGCCACACAAGCTCTGTCATCCAATCCAATTGGATTTTGGATATGCAAAGCCAAAGCCAAAGCCAAACTACAACACAAAAGTGAATGCATACGGCATTGTATGAGGCAAATGCAATGTGCGTCAACAAATCCAACACAAAGCAACCAATGTATCAAAAGGAAGTACAAGAAAAGCCAGAACATCTTTATGTGCCTGATGATAGACAGAAGGCAAAGGCACTTTTTGTCCGCAAAAAAACATACAGTACATAGAAATATTGTAAAATCATTTGCGGCATTCTCTTACATGTGAAATATAAATGTATGTGAAAGTTGTCGACGACAAAATCGCAAAGCGCAATAAGAACCAGCAATACAAATGAAAAAAAAAACGAATGAGAAAACATGGTGCTGTATTGACTTTTGTCGCTTTGGTTGCATTCTTTTACTACTTTTTTTTCCTTTTTACCGTGTTCGCGCTGGTTTTTCGTTTGATCACATAATGTGCATGTAAAACATCATCATACATTCATTTGCATGTACTAAATACTGTGCGGTATTGTGCACACACACACATGCACACTTGCACACTTGCACATGTAAAGTAATTGAAGTACTCTGAAAAAACATTTGCAGGGTTTTCGAATAAAACTTGTAGTGAAATGTCTTTTCACCACAAGTTTTTATATGCATTTGAAAAATTTGTGGGGTTTTATGTATCAAAATGCAAACTTTTCAATGTAAATATTCATTTTGACACATAAAACCCCACACATTTTTCAAATGCATATGAAAACTTGTGGTGAAAAAACATTTCACTACAAGTTTTATTCGAAAACCCTGCAAATGTTTTTTCAGAGTAAGCTTCAGATATTTTATGCATATTTAAAGCGAATTATATGATCTTTTGTAATGTGAAAAACTTATAACACATGGTTGATACGGCGCGTATAATACAGGCTACGCGAAACCAACGTATTGCGTTGACGTTTTTCTCTTTTCATTCAAACTTTTCAAATGCAATTCATTCACACACACACACACACAAAATTTCGTCCAAATGATATTTTAAAAAATTGCAACTTTTGAAATTAAGTCTCTTGCAGTTTCATCTCTATTTCTTTTATGTCATTTAATTTAGCTCTTATACTCATTTTAATTTGGTCGTCGAGTTACAACGAATGCCAATATTAAATTTACAAAATGGTTGAGTTATTGAAATTAAAGTGAATTTTTTGTAATCACTGAGTCGTTGTTGCTTGTTTCTACGCCGTTTTCGTGCACATTCATTCCGATACATCCGTGAAATATATTTAGAGCTGAGATGCACCGTTAAAATACACTTCAAGCAAGTGCTTTCACGCGAAAATTTTTAATGATCAAAAGCCAAAGAGAAATGTGAACTATTTTCGGAAACAACGTATACACGCTATCGTCTATCTATTGTGTGTCTCTCTTTGTCTCTTTTTCTCATTTTTTTGTTTTGTTCTGTTTTGCACAAACAGAACGAATAAAATCCGTGAAATTGAGGTCTCTGGCATTTTTGAATTTACAATTATGAAAATGGTGAAAATCTGCCGGTATATTTAAATTAAATGTTGAATGCTAGTGAATCGTTGTGCTTGGAATTTGATAAAATATTAATCGGTGTCGAATGTATGCGTCACTCGCGACCTGAATCAAGTGTTGAGTTTTAATGAAGGTAAATGTAGTGAGCATTCACTTTAGCTTTTTAAAGACTTGACTTCACAAATACAAATGCTATGGCGAATACTTGCACAGGGAGAGAAAGAGAGAGGGAGAGAAAGAAAAGAGGAGAGATACATTCAGCCAAATATATGGAATACATCTGAATGAGTGGATTATTATTGGAGTTTAATAGCTAAAACGGGCAAAATATTGCAGTTAACATAAATTTTGTCATACTCCTTACCAATTTCTTTGGCATTCAGCACCAACACGAATACAGTTTAGGGGCGAAAAAGCAGCCAAGCGCTTATATTAAATCATATGACAAGGGAAACAAGCCCTATATAAATATTTCGTACATTCGAGTTGAGAGAGCGTGAGAGAGTGGGAAACAGTATTCGGACACGCAAAAAAAAAAAAATTCTGAAAAAAACACATAGTATGAGTTCACACTATGAACAAATTCACAGCACTAGAGCCGCGAAAAAAAAAAACTAAAAAACAACAAAGAAATCAACATTGTTTGAATTTTGGTCAGTCCGCGTTTAATAAATACTACTGACATTTACCAATTTCCAGACTAAATGCAAGAGATTATGGCAAATACATGCTCAATTGAATCGGTTAGTTGTAGGCTCTGTCACAAAGTGGCAACATACATTAATGTGTGATTGTGTGGTGGCATAAGCAAAACGAAACCAACAAACACAGTACACGAGCATTTAAACTATACACGCGCACACGAAACGAATACAATTGCTCGTATGCTCGTTCGCCCGCGCTCACACACAAACAAGCACATCGAATGCCGCTTAAACAGATTTATTCGCTCATAAATATTATATAAAGTGACACATAGCCCGCATAGAAGTTTTATGAAAAGTTATGGCGAAGCGTGTACTGTACAAGATGTAGATGAGCGTCAGGCTATATCACGTTCGGAATTTTCATTTTTGTGTATCCAAAAACTCACGCTTTCCCATTCTCTGGCCCGGTTCCGCTGTTCTGGTCGGCCTCTTTGTCTTTCTCATTCGTCAATGCATATAATTTACACGATTTTTGGTATATGCTCTAACACTGTATGCGTGGATTGTGCCAAAACAAGATGTGCATTTAATTCCCTAATACATTATGGGAAAAGCGGAGCGCAAAAAGCTCATTGCGCCAACCAACTAAGCCAAATATGAAGATGTGTAACCAGGCAAATAGGCGATATTTGTTGACTCACAATATCAGCAATAACAGCACGTGTACGCATTACATGTTTATTTTACAGCGCCTGTGAAGGATTTTCGGCGGCTTCATTGACGTACAAATGAATTTTCGTGCAGCGAACTCTTCTCTCTCTCTCTCTCTCTCTCTCTCTCTCCCTTACCCTCGTTACTTCTTTCGTTCTTTCATATCTCACCCGTTATTGTCGCATCTGATTGTGTACTTTATCTGTTTGGCGTTCATTGTGTGCAAAGCGCAACCAAAAACTTTTGTGCTCCCATGTTTAAATTATTCATTTCACTTGATTTTGGATTAGCTGCTGCTACATGAACTCGAAGCCCAACCAAAAATGTTCAGTGCTCTTTATTCAAATGCCTTGATACTCCCCTTATGCTCGATGTTTGATGGTGAAATGGCAAATGTCGGTAATATGCACCGCCATAACGCAATTTATTTCAACGTTTGCAACGATTCATCACGACTCCATTGCCAATATTTCAACTATATAAAATGAAATGAGATTATTTACGAGATTCACATTTATTCGTTTGGCCAATATTATTCAACCAATAAAATTGCAAAAACAATGCTCGCATTGCGTCGTATACCGTTGAATCGAAATATTTGCGGCGAGAAAATGAAGAAAACGCAACCAACATTTTTGTTTATAGTTCACACATTCATTTCATTCTTGGCTCATTGCAGCTGTGCCGATTTTGTATTACAAGATTGATTCTTTGATTGAATACATTTAGATGATTGGGCTGAAAATTGATGCTTTTGATTTGTTGATTTTTTTTGAAGCTTAGAGACGAACCTTTCCGTTCTGTGTCTGTCTATTGAATGCACCGGAGATACGCTTGAATCAAGCGGCCCCATGATCATTTCTGACTAGACATTGATAGACAACAGCCACACAATTCTCGGATTCTCTTTTTTTTTGGGATATTCATTCGCCAATTTTAATCAGACAAAAATAATTTGAAACATAATCGAATTGAAAGAGTGAAATTGTGTGTGTGTGTTGTAAAAATGTTGGGTTCGACTGTCGGTCACCTTGGTAACGAAATCCAATTGCTCCGTTTGTGCTCCTTTCATTTCTTGAAAGCAATAAAAAGTAAAAAAATTATTTTCATCTGTGATTTGAAATATTCGACCTTTAATTTGAGCTCTTGATTTTCAACAAATGAAAAATTGACAACCATTTTTTGTTTGTTTGTTCGTTACTGTTGCTCATCTGAAGCGTGACAAAACGAAAAATTGGATCACATTTCATGAAAAAAAAACACATTTTTTTTATGTGTGATCAATGTATCACAGTTCTTATTTTTATTTTTTTTTATTTTGATGCATGAATCTGAGAACATCATAAAACCCGTCATATTTCGTCGCATTTGCATAGAAAAATGGAAAAATTGCGTCGAAACATAAATCTGTTCATTTGTGGTAATAATCTAGGTTGAAAATAAATATTTTTCTTTTCACTGGAAATTGGTGTGTGTGCAGAATTAGATGGAAAATGAACATGAATGCAAAGGTTTGAATGCCATGCCAATCACACAATTGAGTGATGAGAAAAGAAAAGTCACAGTTCACACAGGTGAACAATGCACAACATGCTTGGCTGAAGATTAGTTATGAAAAGTGTGGCAGCATGACGTGTGTGTGTGCAAAAGCGCTTTGTTAGTTACAAACAACGAGAACAGCGACAACAGCGACAACAGTGCCAATGACATTTGCAAAAAAGTATTCGCCTGATAAACTCCCTTTTTTTTATTGTGCATTTCATTTGTCATTTTCATCAGCAATTTTGTTCATCTTTATAATCAACGGTTTATTACCCAATTTCGCGTGAGGTAAATGCTCATTTTTATGTGATATGGGCGCACACAAACGACACCAGATCTGTAGCTGGAATGTCGATGTCAAAAAGGATGAAGAGATTTTTATGCGCAAATGCTGATTTACATTACAATACGAACGATAAAAGCAACAACTACAACAAAAAAAAAACAACGAAGAAAAACAAAATAGGAAAAGAAGGCAAAAAAGAGACAAAAAAAATGGCATCAAATATAGCAACAATATATATTGAGCTGTTATACAATTGGTTACGTGCGAGCGTCAGAGCGTCAGAACGTGTTCCTGTGTATGCTCAATGCTCATTCCTTTCTTCACGCGCTCGATCTCTTCCTTTCTCTCTGTCACTTCCAACCTGTAATTCGTTTTTATTTATGCATTTGCTTCGTAAGACTTTTTTTTTTCTCTGAATATTATAATGTGAATGTGAGAGCCTGCGAATCAGATGTCAGCTTCGTGTACCATTTATAATATTGTTTTTCTCATGCCCTTTTTTTATATATATATATAAATTTCATTTGCGGCAGTTCAACTGACGGAACCAATTGAAGAAAGCGATTCGGATGTGTGGAGCTGGGACGTGGGGATTAAAGTCCAACCGAAATGAATATTGAATGCGAAACAGTTGAAGTGAATTTTACCATGAAAAATTACTGATTTGTACACCTTAAATGACACACACACAGCCATTGTTAAGTCAAAATACTGAAACACCAACACCTGATACATGCGCCAGCCTACATTTAATTTCCTATTAATTTCGCAGTCTCATTTACGTGAGACAGGGGACAGAAAAAAAAAATCGAACATTTTGCTCGACAAATTATTCTCATTTCCTTTGATCGATTACAACACATTTTGCATCGCTGTTGAATTTTCTCGATAGGGGCTTCCGTAATTTGCTATTACTTTTGTCATTGTCGTTTAACATTTCAAAGTGAATAATGGGTTTAAATGCTCACGTGCGATAAGTCGACTTATATTTAAAATATTCAAATGAGCAGTATCGTTGCGTTGTTGCCTTCGATTTTGTTGGAAGCCTTTAAAATCTCAATTTTTGTTGACCTTTGCTTATTACTTTCACATTCAAAACTATTTTAATTATTCAATATTTTCTCAGGCATATAATTTCAAAGAAGAGTATGTGTGTGTGTGTGTGTGTGTGTGTGTGTGTGTGTGTGTGTGTGTGTGTGTGTGTGTGTGTGTGTGTGAAAAATATAGCTTGCATCCTAATAAAAGGCTCAAACGTCTCATTTTACATATAAAATGACGAAGTTTTTAACTATTTTAACGAATACATTGTTTTAAAATTCTTCACTTTTTGTGCCATAAATACCTTGCAATGGAGCTATTTTATAATAGCGCTTAAGTAAAAGTTTCAAAATTGATGCAGCTTAATACTTTGACAGAATGTCACCTGTTGTGCACACATCATCGCATCACCAACAAAACGTTGCAATTTCATTGGGACAGAACAGAGAGTGACAGAGTGCGAAAGAGAGACGGAAAGAGAGAGAGAGTAAGAGGAGAAGGAAGGAAGAAACAGCTTACACAATCCTTTCGAAGGTTTGTTATTTTGTTGGTTGTTTGTTGAAAAAATCGGATTTATGATGATGTTGATTTTCGACATTCGCTTAAGTTGGTATACGGCCTAATGTTTTTTATATCGTCTAAAACTGTATCGTAAAGGGAAGTTATTATCCAGTATAAGACTGAAAATACGAAGTGAATGTCCTCGGATATGAGTTGATGTCAGCTCATCTTACACTCATTCTCATTCTCAATCCTAAAAACCCATTACCATCAACACCGTTATGTGTTTCTGTGTGTGAGTATGCACGCATGTGGAATAGACACTCTTCCAACTTTCATCCAACGCTTTTTACCACCAAAAAAAAAAACAACATCAACCCATCCACACTAAGTGAGATAGAGAAAGTGCCTACACACACATATACATTGCCATAAATACATGTGTTGTATGCTTAGTGCGCCGCATAAAACATTATTTATTGTGACGGGTTTGAATTTGAAAGGCGCTTAACCATTTTGCACTTGTTTTTCGTTAGTTTTGCCAGCCACTGCTGAAATGGCTGTACAAAAGTGATAATGTTTCGCCGAACGATGAAAAGTATGATGATGCTTCTGGCAAAATCCAGATTTGGTTACTGCTTGTTGCCTCTTTCAATCATTTATTTTTTACGTTCGTTCGTTCGTTTTGTTTCTATTCCCTTTTTTGTGTGTGTGCGAGATGAATGTTCAACATTTGGAGTCGATGCTTTTGAGGGGCTGCAAATATTCACTTGCTTCTTATAAAATACAAGAGATTTTGCTTTTTTTAGTATTTTTTTCTGTTGTTTTATGTGTACATTTAACATTTTGGCGTAGGGTCGCTGTTCATTTTGCACACATTTCACATTGCCTGTACTGCAACTTCTCATTTTCTTCAAATATTTTTCCATTAACTTGTATTCTCATGAAGAATGAATTTCTTTTTTTTTTGCTTCTTTTAAACTTTATTTTCTATCCATAAATTAGACGCGCCTTTATGCTCACAAAAACGCATTTCCAGGCGGATGAAGGTTTTTTGTTGTTGTTGTTGTTGTTGCTTATTCATAAATCGCGAATATGGTATGCTCGATAAATGCTGTTGATGCATGACATGAGTTAAGCTCAATTTTGTGCTTCATAGCAATTTTGTTTGTGGCACATATCCTTCTCTCCGTATTGATTGAGTCGAATCATGTACCAAACGCAGTCCACAATGTGTGTATTAGAGATGTTGTCTGCCAAGGAAATCCAGTTAGAACTGATTTCAGCAGCAACAAACAGCAGCTTGATTATCGACTTTTCTGTGGTGAATCACACACACACACACAACCACAAGTAGCAATTATTTACTTTTTCCCACTTTGATTATGGTTATGATTTGAAATTATGAATGTTTCTTAACTTAAAATATAACGTTCAACGCTCATGGGTGCTGCTAATTCGTTGTATGTTCATTCGTTCAAAATTGTTTGTTATGTTGATTTCACAAAATGAATACACATCTTCGTTCAACTTCGTCTGTGATTATCAAAATGTGAAACGAATGAGTGAACTCAATACGAGATTATAGTTGAATTGTTGAGCATATCAACAGACAAATCCGTTGATTCGACAAAACCATTTCAATTATATATCATTCACAAAACTTGGCTCTGCTCATTGATTTTTCAGCCGATGCATGAAAATGAGTGGCAAAACACTTTTTATATCTGGATTGGTTACGCATCATCCGTTGAATTTGCTATCAATTTACCAAATAGAAGTTGGCAATGGTATGTAATCCATGAAATAGATAAAAAAAAAGATGTTCGCAACAGACAGGAAACAATTTATCGATTCAACAATCCGATCATCATGTTCACAACTCAACATCGACACACTAGCGAGACGCGCTTGTTTCGGAGGTTAGGAAAATCGAATGCTGGACCATGGGCTTCAATTCAACTTCAACGTTAATTTTGGTCGCTATTTGTTTAGATGGCATTGAAATGTTGGGGAAGAAAAATGTAATGAAACTGAACGGTTTTTGACTAGAATAAAAATGTTTTAGCTTTCTATTTAATCTCTTGAAAGCCAATCCATGTAAACTGTTTCCATTTTATTGTCAAACTTATTTAAGCATCGTAATGTCATAAGAAACAGTTGCAAATGTAAGATGACCAGAGTTTTAAGCGTCCAACTTTAACGTTTCACTGAATTGCTACGCATGACAAATTATGTGTGCACATTGCTTTTGTAACCCTTGTTACATTACATTGCTCACGAACCAACAACAATAAAATAAAAACACGTTTGCTCAATATTTTTCTAACACAGCAACAACAAAAAGGATTAAAATATCTGTTCCAAAAAAAAAGCGAAAAGAAAAATCACATAACAAAAGGACGGTAAAAAAGTGTACAAACAAACGTAAAATTTGGTTCAACCAAATCAAACGTTTGCATGTTGAAAGGCGTATAAAATGAAATCGCTTCATCGAAACATCAACACTGGGTATAACAATGGCGCGCATGAAAGCAGAAAGTGTAAAAAAGTAAAATGGATTTCTTGTTTTTCTTTTTTAACTTTTTTCCACTTTGTTGACGATCGAACAACTGAAATTGTGATAAATTCCAAAGTATTTACTCACTGAGACTTGAGCACATTAGTCAGCTGGGCAGGCAATGGCAAACAATGAGCGAAAAATCTAAAATAGACTGAGACCACAAATTTTGATAGGCTTTACAAAAATGAATCAAAGGAAGAGGAAATAATTTCAAGGAAAACACACATTTTTTTTTGTGTGTGTGCGCAAAATAATGAATATATGAATTGAAAGTAGTTAAAAGTATTCGGTGGGTGAAAAGCACATTGTTAAGCTCATTTTCAATTGATTTGGTGCTGCGCTTATGTCACGAAAACGTACAACTTGACCGCTTTTTTCTAGGCATTTTCTAGATTGTCTTGAATTATCAGGCATTCGTTATGTTTATAATGGAAGAGATTATCAACACACAAAAAACCGATCGAAACGCTTGTCCTTTTCTCATTATATAACGATGATTTTTCCCTTTCCACTTCGTCGGTCACATCATATGTACTCGCATTTTACATCGCCCAATTTCCTTATGTTCTTTGCATCAACCTATATATTTTCAGCATATGGTTTGAATCGGCCGATATCGTATTCACTTGGGCTTATTGAACGTGAAAGTTGCACGATGGCGTAGAACGGCAGTAAATTCAACATAACAAGCTACAATTATTTTCTTTGATATTAAATTTGGTTCAATCATAAACAGCATGTTCTATTGGTATAAAAACACAGTTCCACTGGACGAAAACGTGATAAGGAAAATAGTGCCATGGTAAGGTCATATTTTTATTCAATTTATGCACTATTCACAGTCATATTTCCATCGAATGGCAGTTTAAGTCTTGATACACACACAAAATAAAAACATGTTAGATTTATCTAACTGCGTTTGTTGTCGATTGGATGTTATTTACCTGAAATCTGAGGATAGTTGGCATTCGATATATTTTTTGTGTGAGTGTATTGTGAATAGGATTCAGATTGCGGAATCATTGCTCATTAAATCTGAGCCTCGTTTACAAAGCTGTCAGATACAAAATTGACTGGTCGATAGTAAAAATAGCTGAGTCATGTACCAATTTAGTTGAGTTACTAATGTACACTGTTACACAAATAATGATGTAAAATGTATACAAAAGTGGGAAGCTTTCCATTGGCTGAACGTTTCGATTACAATAAAATAAAATTGTGTTTTGAAGGTTTTGAAGGTTTTGTGGCCGTATCAAAAGTAGTCATTAATGAAATTTCGATTGTTATTGAGTATGAATAAATAAAAATCGATACATTAAAAATGCCATTGAAATGCAAACTGTTCTGAAAATTTCAGTTCGGTTGCAAACGAATTAATTATAGTTGACCAATGTCTGTGTGGCAACTTGACACTGGCAAGCACGATGCTTGGGCATATTTATTGTTCCAATTCCATTGGATTTTCGGGGAATTTTGATGTATTCCTAACATGGCACGGAAATCACGTTTGATAAAAAAAAAACTGTTTGGTGTTGATGGTATTGCGTTAACGAACACAGTATCTCATATTGCCAAATGAAAATAACTGAAATGTCCATCATTATTCGAAACCATTATTCGACGGAAATAAATTTAATAGTCACTAGTCACTATCGACTTCCACCTGGCGGTTAATCATACCCAGTGTGCGTGCGTGTGTTTGTTTACATGGACGAGTGAGGGAACATATTTTTGGTTCAATCGAAACACAAATACCATCTCGAATTCGATCGAGTTTTGTTGACAAAGCTAATTTTATCAGCCGAACGGTAAACGTTTATTGTTGTTGTTTTGAAACATTGAAGAAACGCACATTTAATGACCCTTCCAATCCGAAATCCCACGACCAAACGATTTAATTGTACACATAGGCAATGTAAACGGTAATGTTGATGGTAAAAATTACACAAAAAGCTTACGTGACAACAGCATTCAACATAATATCGTTTTTCTTCGGCGAAATTTGTTCTATAAATGTAATTTACTGTGTCCTTTGTGCTGCTTTTTATTAGTGCTTCGTTTACATAAAAGTACGGTTTGTGTGCGAAAAATGGTGGATAACGTGATGGAATTCGGCCGATGAAGTGCCTTTTGTCAGGTCGGGAAAATAAAAAAAAAACGTTTTTTTTTTCCTTTTTTCCATCGGAGCAATGATATTGTTTTTAGTGTACTTCCATTTTTTTGTCACATTTTCCCTGACCTTTTTTTTTATCTCCGTGTGTAACATCAATAATGCATACTGTTAATGACAGTTGTCAAAATTCTGCCTCTCTTTCTCTCTCTCTCTCTCTCTCTCTCTCTCTCTCTCTCTCTCTCTCTCTTCAGACCATTTAGCTGCGCCCCAAGTGAAAAAAAAATGCTTTAGATATACAACACAGTGCAACTTTTCTCTGGCGACCGTCATCATGCCCGGTGCCACATATCCTACGCTTTAGTACTCGCCGAGAAATGAAAGACTACGTAGCGGTTTTTCGAGTTTGGTTCGATTTTAGATTTTATGGCCATATGCATTTTGGGTATTTTTGGTGATTTTGGAAAATTTGCATCAACAGCTATGTGTCGATATTTCGAGAACTGTTCGTGATTTCTACTTACCATCTGAAGCAAAGATGTAGATAATGAATAGGTGTATAATTTCTCTTAAGATCGCGACCCTAAAAAAATGCTTTTTGTGGGTCAAATAAACCTATGTGTTAAAAAAATACCCATTTTTCTGATCTTCAACTTGTAGATCGTAACCGCGGCGAAAATTTCACCTACTATCTTCTGCAAAAATATGAGCAATAGTACGACAAATAAAATTCTTGGACATGACAATGCTTAAAATATACAGCTTCACAGTATTTTTCAGCAAAAAAACCGTCTAAATAGCTATAAAATATTCATTTTTATAAGATTTGACCTGTTCTTGCATGAACTATAGATTTGACTATATTATAATATAAACATTTTAGGCATCACCTTTGCTGCAGTAAACAAACAATTGCATGCATACAGAATTCTTATGTATAAATTGTTGAATGATAAAATCACAAATTACAATGACCCTGCAAAGGTTCCAAAATTTAATGGATCATCTTCTGGAACTTCATCTTCTTCATTGATTGACTGATGTTTGAATATTTTCTGTGACCACCAGCATACTTCCCCCAACATTGAATCCAGTTTTTTACCTTTGAATCTTTTTTCCATTGGCATGATGGTCTGATGAAATTTTTCGCCTTGCTCATCAGATTCCGTAGGCATTTGTTTGGCCAATCGAGCAAGGTGATGGTGTAGAAAATGTATTTTTAGAGACATGGTTATGCCGATTGTATGAAAGGAGTCAATCATGTCATTTACGAAGATTGCATAATCGCGAGATCGATTCTTTCCCAACAGTGTTTCGATTACTGCTTTCACGGAATCCCATGCAATTGAATCATTTTCGTCCAAGATATTCGTAAACTCATCACTTTTTATCAGCTTTCTTATGTCTGGGCCGTTAAGTACACCTGAATGTCGTTATGCAAAATAATTCATTAATGCTTTGTGTTTCATGAATATGTTCTTTGAATAGAGCATATATACAATTTCCAATACCTTTCATCAATTTCTGTTCACTGAGTTTAGGGAAAATTCGTTTGAGGCAATCGTGTACTTCTTCTTTTTGAGCAACCTTTTCTACGAATTTTTTGACAATTCCCAATTTTATGTGTAATTGTGGCAATAAAATTAGTTCTTTCGGAACCAACGGCTCATGAACCGTGCCTTTGGAAGATTCACCACAATTTCTGATCTGCCATTCGTGACAATTGTATTGGTCACCCTCAAAACGTGTATCCCAGTTGCAAATATAACACATATATTTTGGATATCCACCTTTCAGGCCACTTAAGATGTTGACAACCTTTAAATCGCAGCAAATTCTCCACTTATGTGTCTCATATTGCACTTTTTCTAATATTAATTTCATTGTGTCATATGATTCCTTCATTTCCGTACTGTAGGCTATCGGAACAGCTGGTTTCATGTTCGTTTTATCGAGCAAGACTGCTTTCAAGCTGGACTTTGATGAATCAATAAACAAGCGCCAATCATTCGCATCGTAATAAATTCCCAGTTCACTCATTAAGAGTTCGATGTTATTGCAATAAGCAAAGGTGTTTTCAAAGTTGACAGTAAAGAATTGCTGCAAAAATGCTTGTCGACGACGATGTGCTATTACTCGCACACCTTTTGCTGTAAGTTTTTTCTTTTTCAAAAATGAAGCCAGAAATTCCGACTTACGTTGAGATAGTTCAAGCATTACAACAAGGAATTCAATTTCCTCCTGTGTAATGAGACTTGGTTGGTCATTCGACGTTCCGCATTCAAACAAGTCATGTGATGACGATGCTTCAGTGAAATCATATTCTCCAGAAAATAAAGATGGATCTGGAATCGGAAATTTTGGCAATTTGAAACGTTGTACTGGCAACTGGGCACTTGAAACCGAAACATAAGTTCGTGTTTTTCCTTTTATTCTATTCAATCCTTTTTGTGTATTAGCGCACACGTAACAATTAGATGGAATATGACGACCAGGATTAGACCAAATCATTGGAACTTCAAAAGGAATCAAATTTGGTTTTGTTCTACGTATCCAATGCATGAGATAATTATAACAAGTGTTACACACATATTTTGGAGCCCACTTCACATTCAAATCAACTGTTCTCTTGAAACATTTCTCGTATGCTTGTATGAATTCAACACTTAATGGATTTTTTGTCTTTTTCACTGACAGCGGTACAAAATGCCCACAAACATAACAAAAATTATTCAAATTTCCTTTACAATTTTTATCCAGTTGCCTTGAAGACATTTTAAATGCATTATTCACGTTTTCATTGCACAAGAACTCAAACAAGAATAATCATGACGCCAATAAAATTGATCGTAAATTAATCCATATTGCGATTAAGATCTATATTGACATTAATGAAAACTTAACACATTATTGGTGCTATTTATTAACCACATTGGTTTCATAAACTGCAACAAAAATCAATTTAAGCATGATCGGGTTGAAATGGGTTAAACGTAATTGTTTAGTTTATCCGAATATGCACCGGTCAGCCAAAAGTGTCAAAAATAAAGCTGTTTGGATGATGTGATCGAATATTGGTCGGCATTCGTTGACGAGCACGCATCAAGTACAGATATTCTTTATACGATTTTGAAGTGAAAAGTGAAGGTTTAAAGTTCGAACATGGGTGGAAAGAGCACAAAAGAAGAGGCTCAAATTCAATCTACGGGCCAAATAAACAACAATGTTATCGTTGAAAGTCAAGTACAAATCACGAATAAAGAAATCTTTGTTCTGTATGTGATTTGCGGTGTAGTGGTTTTAAAGTTTTTATACAAAATCATGAAAGATCATTTCCACGGCATGAAAAAAAAAGCCATTCGAGCAAACATTGTTGACCAATCCGCGTAAAAATTTCATCAGTATATAGGAGCCAATTAGAATATCAATCATCCAAAGGCAATAGGAAGGAACTTAGGTTCCAAAAAAATGCGTAAAAGACGGAATGAGACTTCATCAATATAAAGCTGAAATTTGCTGAAATAGCACAAACGGATTAAATTGGTTATTAAAACAGTTTACACAACAGTCCTCGTAAATATTTACTACAGATATTTACTGTCACGATATAAAAATGCCAACAAGCAGTTCAACAGTTGCATAGCTGATTGCGGTTAATTCAATTTTACTTGCTCAACGAAATATATTCTTCATTTGTCTTTCTTTTTAATTATTTTTCACATTCCAATCAATGTATGAAGTCATTTATATTACTGTTATCAAAAATAAGATTTCTTACAGTGCTGATTCGTTGAATAAAATAATTGCAATGTTTGCTCCTACGAAAAAAAAACTCTGTTTGTTATTTAGTTTTCATCATGATTCACACTAATGTTTTCATTTTTTTTAAATGAATATTTTATAGCTATTTAGACGGTTTTTTTGCTGAAAAATACTGTGAAGCTGTATATTTTAAGCATTGTCATGTCCAAGAATTTTATTTGTCGTACTATTGCTCATATTTTTGCAGAAGATAGTAGGTGAAATTTTCGCCGCGGTTACGATCTACAAGTTGAAGATCAGAAAAATGGGTATTTTTTCAACACATAGGTTTATTTGACCCACAAAGGGGGGCATTTTTTTAGGGTCGCGATCTTAAGAGAAATTATACACCTATTCATTATCTACATCTTTGCTTCAGATGGTAAGTAGAAATCACGAACAGTTCTCGAAATATCGACACATAGCTGTTGATGCAAATTTTCCAAAATCACCAAAAATACCCAAAATATCATCCACCGCATTGACTTGTTAATGTCGATCCAATCGAAACGAGAACAGAACTAAAGCGTTCTCGATAACAATCGACGAATAAAAAAAATTGCGCAAATATTCAAAGATTTCATCAGACAAAAATCCCAATTATAAAGAGTTTTGGCGTCGAAACGAGGTGAGTTCAAACGGGCTAAAGTGCATATTTAACCCCATTGAATGATATTGTGAAAAAAACGAGCACTTGGATTGAATTTGGTTTCGAAGTTTTTGTCTTTTTTTTTGTTTTGTTTTGTTTTTGACAGCTTTTGGTGAAGGTGAGACGGTTGAAACTGGCATGATGGCAGCCCAATGGTCGAACCAGGTACAAAGTATCACGAAATATACGCTAACAAAAAATAAACATCGACCGAAAAACACATCGAATCAAAAATCCACTTGTGCGATTGAAATACAATTTAATTTCATATTTTGAAGTGTCTATTAACCGTGTTCGGTTCAAAGTGTATTTTTTATTGGGCTAACACTCTTTGGGTTTATCGTGTGATTACTTTTTTTCCCCCCAACGTTACGTAGACTTTGCAGAAAAATTACAACCTGCAACCATGACAGCCAAATAAATTGAAAGAGCAGCAGATGCACATTGAATTGAACTCCATTTTTTTTTTATCAAACCAATTTATTTTTCTTTAAAAGAAAATATGTTCGGAAAATTCGAAACATCTTTCGTTTCGTCGAGGGAAAAGTTTACATTTTACAACACAGACCATAAAAAAATGTTGCTTTCACTCCATTTTCACTCACTTTGATATAAAAACACAAAAAATTCATCCTTCATCACAAGTAAACTGATTTTGGTAAAAATAAACGAATCAAAAGTCAGCCCGGCCCTTGGATTGAACTTTTCATTTGATTAATTTGTATGTTGACCAATTTTTAACCAAAAACCATATAACCATATTCTACTCGAGGCATAACATTCAAAAACAAAATTCATACAACATTCTAATTAGCATCACATAACATCGTACTTGTTGTTTTGTTTTTTTTTTTTTTTAATTGGGTTTTCATCGAACACTGACCGCAGATCAATTTGGATCCATGTATACTTGGCAAAAACTTTTGATATTTCACTTTATAAATTGGCTGATGTTGTTCCATCCGAACCAAAAATCAAGTGAATTTAAGTTTGATGCAGGTATTGCTTAAACAAGCTACAGTGAACTCTTGACAGAAATAATCAGACTAAAGGCAACCGAACCATTCGCCCAATCAGCAATGTTACTTCTTCACAACTATTGGATGTGTGTGTGTATGTATGTGCGTGTAAATATTTTACGAGCCAACATAAAACTCAACAATAATCGGAGGTTGACTGTATGGTACAAAAGTTTTCACTTCATGGAAAACCATGTCTAACTTTTCGTGAAAATTCACTTCAGATTATCGATAACTTGACTTGGTTTTCGTATTCATTTCAAAGTTTTAGCTCAATTGGAACGGTTTTCGCCCAATGAAAGCATAATGTGGCCAAATTTAATTGCGGAGCATGAACAACAAAATTATGTACATTATGATCGATTGCTTCAAGTTATTTTCATTTTCTGTCCATTTCACTGTATACTACCTTTGGGATGAGAATGCCGTGCATTCGATGCGAACGAGCTATTTTCATATTTGTATTCATTTTATTTACATAATTCCGGATTGAAAACGGAAAATATATAACACACACACACAAAATGAAGAGAGCAAAAAAATGAACAATAAACGAAACACACTCACATTTTCATTTTCATTTTTACATTCTTTTTTTTTTAAGAGTTCATTAGTATTTAATATTATCGGCTGGAATAATGCGTTCTACTTTGCCAACGAATGTTGATTGTTGGCTGTAGCACAATAGTTTGACGCACATGCAACTTTGAAGACTCGTGTACTTGACAGAATAAATTGAAGTGAAAAGAATTTTTTCTTGATGTTTGTCTAAAAATACTTGGCAGGCAGAAAGAGAGGCAAGGAACGGGAACGAAGAAGTGCAAGGGTGCACACTGCACATATATACGTTGTGGATGCAGACATGTTTGCAAAAAAGAAAAGAAAAAAAGAAATAGTTGCTTCCAAGTAGGACACAAAGTAAACGGCGATACCAGGTAGATACCTTGAACGAACATCCGCTTGTACAGTGTACAATTTCTATGTAGCTACATTGTAGCTGACAGAAAGCTATTCAAACTAACAACAATTCAAAGTGACAAAGAAAATAAATGAAACGAAAACAATTTGCTGGGATTGCTGGTGTTTTTTTTTTCTCCTTACATACGGATGTGCGCATAAATGTAAGTGTGAGAGAGAGAGAGAGAGGGCAGTCCATTAGGGTGAGTTTTGTCCTGAGATTTATTATAACTGCAACATTCGCAATGCATGCGTAAAAATCGGTAATAGCATAAGCTCATGGGAGGGTACAAATAATGCTCCCAGTGTGATTCTTTGTGTATTTGGATTGCAAAAAAGCGCAACCATTCGAATGTGCACGCAATGGCATGAATCGGAAAACTGTACGGAACATTTGACACGTCAATACGGTACACGATTTATTTGTACAATTATGAAAACTGATGAATATGTTTCCATCGAAATGAAAGGCTTCAGATTAAAACGCGCGATATTAAATAGCTCAGCTCATGGAGAAGCTATACGCGATTGGCCATTGGCCATACCTCGCTCCGTCGCTAATGCTTTATTTAAACGATATGCGAGTTTGACGTGTCTCACTTTATCCCGCTCAATTTGTGAGTCCATATTAAAAATGCATTCGACTGTGAAAACAACTGATCGATAATCATGCTGTATGATACAACGTAAGCGCAAATGAAGGTGAGCGCGCGAGCTTGCGTTCGCCCATCGTGCAGAAAGTAATTGCGTTCGATGCTGATGTTGTTGGTATTTAAGCTGCAAAATGATTTTCATTTTCACATTGTACACGTGTGTTCCATGTGAATTTTCATTTAATTCGACATTCAATGAGTGTGCTTAGCGTTAGCTAACGTAGATATTTGACTAGCACAGCATTGAGCTAACAACAACAACTGGCAGCACCAGCAACAGTCAATGTTGAGCATTTGTTTGGTTCTGTTTTTTTTGTGTGTGTTTTGGTTTTGTTTATTTTCCTATTGAATGGATCAGTTTTTCCTCCGTATCATTGTTGATTATGTAGCTGTCGTTTTTGTTTCTTGACATGTTGCTTTTGCTAAAACCATTCACGCCGAAAGTTTTTCTTCTATTTTCGCTTTGTGTGTTTGTGTGTGCTCTTTTCGAAAGCACCTCTCATTCATTGCTGTTTCTTCCGTTGTACCCTCCTGCTATGGTCTTTACTCTTTGCTATGTGGTGGTGGTGGTAGTTGGTGGTGTGCTATGAGTTTCAATGCACCTGCGAGTCTCATTCTCAAACTCGGTTTTTTTTTGTTTTTGTTTTTGAAATCGAATCCGTTCACACAACAAAACTGGAGAAAATGAAATGGAAAAATTGCTTAAGACACACAGCGAATCAACGAAATTGAAAATGGTCGTTGTTTTTGTTGTTGTGTTTATCTGCAACAACAATAGTAAATAAAGCGCTTTCACTACGATTCAGTTGCAAGTTTTGCACAAAAATATCGAATGAGTTTATGTCTTTGCACTTTGTTTCTTCTAATCAAGTGCACACGTTCCATTTTTTCCCCCGTTTTATTTCTCTTCCATTCCATTAACAAAATACATTGTATACAGTTGCTTTGCCATTATTTTGTTTCTTCGTGTGTCCTCCAAATTATAACAACCGAAAAGCTATAGCTCTTTTGTTTAGTTGTTAATTTTTAACTTTTTGTCTCTTGAGCGCGCTACATGTCTTTTCATTTTTCACGAGCAACGGACTTTACATTGCCACTTTTACATCGCAAATTGCAACTTACTTAATGCTTAATAAAACAAAAGGCAATCCAAATCCCAAGATAAAATTCAATTTTGATGCGATGGTTGGAAGGTATGCAAAAGTAGAACGTAACGAAACCGAGTGGAATGCACTTAATCGAATTCGTTGACTGCTCTCCGCATTTGAAATTACACTTCAAAAATTTCATGTTTCGTTTACCAGTTTATCACCCAATCAAATTGAGATTGGCTTTTACATTTTTATCAGCGCCATTTATCCTTCGCTTTTATTTTGTCACTTTTGAAAAACATACACACATACACACAGAAACACGCATTCAAACACACAAATGAACATGAAAAAATTGTTGTGGGTGATCTTGAGATGGAGGCACATTAACAATAGCTAAGCAAAAAAAAGAAACCTTTAAACAAACGATACAAAAAGTACTTTACTTTTAAGTTTTCTTTGTTTTTTTTTTTTTGAAATTGTTTTTTATGAAGAAAACAAAAATCAGATTCATCTGTAGACAAGTGAAAAATCAACGGAAAATTCATGTTATTGCATGAAGTCAAATACTTAATGGATTTTAGATGTTTGCACGATGCCATATGAACAAAGAATTCACAAAAGCACTACAAATACACAGACATATCAATAAATTATTATAAGAAAACTTTGTTTTGTGAATACAAAAAAAAAATTGTTTTACAAATTGTTTATATTCTGTCTGTTTGACAAATTTATCATCCCTGTTACCTGTGGTGCATTTATCTAAAAATGGATGTTGTTGCCCATGCTGATGATGGTGATGTTGGTGTTCTTGTTACGGTTATTGTTACTGATTGACAATCCATTGTGTGTCTCTATCGAGTTCAAAGTACTCATAAAATATTAAGAAAATTCAAATGGGAATACTGTGCTTACCTAAGAAAGAAAAAAAAAATAAAGAAAAGAAGAATCATAAGTTATTTTTGGGTTGGCCAAAATCCGTAACAGAAACGATGAATCAAAAAAAAAACATGTTGGCATTTCTATGCATAGATTTGAAGTTATTTATAACAAAAGTTAACATTTGGTCTATAAACGGCAACTAACGATAATAATGCCGTACAATTTTTTCGGGGAGGGTATGTACAGTCTGTACACACACACGTAACGACTGATCGATATTGATAAATCTGTTTACAAAACAGTATTTAGGCGCTTGGAATGGTGTGTGTGTGTGTGTGTAAGCGGTTAAACGAGTATATTTTCGTGGTTAAACGAGAGTAATCAATAATAGATTAGATGGAATTGGAGGACAAAAATAATATACTGAAGCGACTATCAGCCATCCAACCATTGGCTAGTGACCACAAACCACCAGCCTACTCCATCATCACATACTGAATTCGTTCCTATTCAATGTTAATAAATAAAAGTCTTATACTTTCGGGATGGATGAGTGTGTGTGTGTGTGTTGTTTTTTCTCGCTGTTTGCGTAAAACGATTTTGCTGACGCATGAAAATCGATGTATCGACCGAAAATAATGAGCCTGAACGGCTCAATGTACTGAGAAGACAAATGCGCATTTTGATTCTAATGTTTTTAACACACAACAAAAGCTTTACGATCCCTTGGGATATTTCACTCGACATTTACAATGCAAAGCCGCTTTGCGAGCAACCCCCATTTTTCACAGCATTTTAAATAATATTTTGTGTGTTTTTTTTTTCTCTCTCTCTCTCTCTCTCTCTCTATTTTAAATAATATACTGTTATGTATTGTCAATTTAAATTGATGAGCAGCAGTGATTTTGCACGAATTTATTTATCAACATAATGACAAAATAAGCTCATTCCAGAAGAGAATGCTCAATTTCATATGACATTTTTGCAAATAACACAATCTTTACTCTGTCACATTCAGGATTATCCTTGTTGAATTTATAATATATTTTACGATATTGTCGATGCCATTAATCGTTACGAAAAAAAAAAACGAGAATCTCAACTTGGTTATTGATGACCAGTCAACCACATTCAATTACTATCGAAAGTGATTTTTTTTTTGTGCTGAGCAATTTCCCGAATCCATTTAAAAGAAGCTTTCTGTTATAAAAGCTGTTTCGATTATCGTTATGTTGCTACTTGATTCATATCCAGTAGCGTTGAGAACTATTGAGATTGAATAAACTGTAAAAAGAAATAAAATGTATTTGTTATCTGCCAAACCTGTTGCTATTCAAACTAACACAAATTGACATTCTCATCACAAATTCATACAGAGCAAAGAAAAAAAAATAGTAAATGTTAAATGGCAATTCAATCATTTTAGCCCCACTATTTTTCGTTCGTAGAGTTTTTATTTGTCTATTTTTACACACACAAAAAAAAACAGTTATAATCGAATTTTCGAATGGGGTAAGATTGTAAAACATACGATTGATCTGAAGGTCGCCATTCATTTCTATGGCATCATATTTGTCACGTTTGTCAATGGAACGTAAATGTATAATTTTTGTTTTGTCGACAAAAGTACCACCTCTAGGAAGTGCTATATTTGTCAATCAATGTAATTGGTGTTTACCGTTTTTCTGCACATGTTTAAATTAGCGCAATAACAACAACAACAACCGAGGGAAATTGGCTGGAAAAAAGCATGGATAAATTTAATTTGCATACCTCTTACTTTGTCTGCGCTTTACAATGACGTAATTTACTGTTTTTTTTTTTCAATGGAATTCAATTTCCTATCAAGCTATTCGTCTTAATTCGAAACATTTGTTTTTCTTTTTGTTAGTTGAAATTGGTTCATTTAATTGATAGAGCATAAACATTCATTTGTCGGTGAAATTGTGAATATTTTTTTTTTTAGTGAAATTGTTACTGAAGTTGATCTATTAATATGTAAATAGGAGATCAATTAAACAAAAATATGCATCACCATCAGATAGTCATTTTTGGGGTTGTCATTTAAATAATATTTATTTGTGAATTATACACACAAGATTAACGTTCTAAATTGAACATTCTAGTTCATTTTCAAATGGTGTCACAAATTATGCATTCACAGAAACCCAAATTGCATTAATGGATTTTGCCAGATATTGGCAATTAATTGATTATTAATAAATAAACAGAGCTAATATGCTATTATAAATAAATTTATTTGCCCAACAAGCCTTTTTGAGTTGAGCCTCAAAAAGTATTTGATTGATTGAAACACAACTACTACCAAATATTTAAAATATATAATTTTCAATGTTACCGACTGAAATGCTATTTTAAGGTTTCATCATTTTAATGATTGAAAATAAAAATTTGTTCGACTTCTTTGAATCTATTTTAAAAGTTGAAAACCTACAGTCCTGAAATTTATCCTTTCAAATTTGTTAATTTTTTTTTTTCAAAATTTAATTTATTGATAGGAAAATTTTAAAATTCTATTTCTAAAAGTTGTACTTCGTCAAACATCTATAAAATTATTACCTAAATCTATAAAAAATCAATATACCTTATATACCTTTGCTTTCAAATGACGCAATTTGTCATTGTATGAACTATGGTCTATCGACGTTTGTTTTTCTCGAATCTATAGGCCTGTTGTGGCTGTTGTGTATGTTAATGTTATGAATTCATTCATTTTAATGAACACATCGGAGTAAAACTAATCAATGCAATACTAATGGCATCATCAGATAAGCTTGAAGCATTCACTCTGAGCCAGTAATGCAAATTAATGAATGTTTCAATAATTTTGGGAATGCTTGAAAAGCCTGAGATTAAAAATCAATAATTTTCTGCTCGAAAATTTTTGGTATATATATTTTATATGACATTACATTACAATTCAATGGGAATTTCCGCAAAACGATCAATATAAGTAATCTATGCATCAATGCGATGAATATACATCATGAGAAAGTTATTGATGTGAAAAAGTAGAATCAAACAAGCATATTATCTCTGAACAAAAGCGACAAAATATGCAGATGGATGGAAGTATGAAGAGAAAGAGTGCGAATACAATTGACTGTTGATATTATCGATCATGTACGTTCCAGTAACACATCAGATTTAAATGTAACGTACGGATTATCTCGGATTATTTGCATTGAACTGTTCGTCGAGCTAATATGTTGGTTTACACAGAATATTGAACAAAAAAAAAAAATCAGCACGAGTCTATCCCGTATTAAAATTTAATCAGTTCGGTCATACGTTTTTTTTCCTCTCTCGCGCGAAAAAAATATGGTTTATGTTTCTTGCCGTGATTTTTAGCCTTATTTTTTTTTTTAAATTAAAAATGTCTCAATTAGTAAATGTAAAAACAATGATTATTTTGCACGTTATTGGTGGGGAAAAAAAAGAGCAAAATCTGAGTAACACGCACCGATTAATCTGGGGCATTTGAAACCCCAATTTGGTTGAAAATAATCACGCGGGTGGTTTAAATGTCTATAATTAAAGTTGTTCGACAATTTAATTGTAATTTTTTTTTTCTTCTTTGGTTTTCGAATATTAACAGCACACAATAAAAGTTCACATACACCACGGTGTGTCCACAAATCACTTCACTCAGAATTGTTTTTTTTAATTGTCACTTTCAGGTATGGTTCTTACTGAAATTTTAAATGAAAGCAATAGTTTTTCAAATGTAATTTACTCGATACGATTCTTATGTATTTTTCTTTGAAACTGAAATTGTTTGTTTGTTTAAAAAAGAAAAAAGAATACAAGTATGTTGCTCTAGTCCAAACAGCAAACGGATTTTCAATTAAAAAAAAAAAAAAAACTGCACAGAAATGGTGTAAAAATTCGAAATTGTTAAAAAAAATAACATGCGTTTGGCATGAGACTACAATTGGGAATTGGTTTTTTTTTGTTGTGTGCGCACTTTGTTCGTTACCGTTGCTAACCGATCAAGTGTAGCTACTAAACTAAACGACAAAAATTCAAAAATCGAACTTTTCTGTTGTAATTGCACTGCGACTCTCTATCTTTGCCTTTCGGTATGGCAAATGCACGCGATATTTCAACACTTCGGCTCCGATCCGAATGATACAACGAACAAATTTTCCATTTTCAATTGCGACTATGTCACTTTATCTCTGACGACTATCCGTGGTTGGCGTACTGAATATATATACGATATGCCGTTTTCGAAATCCAATTTCTTGGCGAATAGGGGCTAACAAACAATGTTGTGTGAAACGTTATAACTGTTTATTCGATATGCAATGAAAATGGTTGGACTGCTGATGATGATGAAAAAAAGGTGTTCAAACGAGGCGATTGAATCAAACACACTAAACTCGAAACGACAAAGCGTTTTTGAACAATACGCACATTGGCATCGAGAATTATGAGCAGAATGTATGTACGGCTGTGTGTGTGTGTGTGTGGTGTATGTGGTATGGACTTGGTTGCCATTGTATTGGTGCAGTTGGTACTTGCGCAATCGACAACATAAATTTTCCAATATGCTTTTCTCCAAAGACAAAATTAAAAGAGCCAACTAACACTCGGCGTTCGATACACGGAGTTTCCATATATGAGGCGAGAACGATGTTAAGGTGCATGCCAGCCTCAACAGAAATTAACGACAAATTTACATGGCACGGTGCCGTTTACGGAAAATATTCACAAAAATACGATTATTATTGATGTTAAAGCGCTTTATACACATACATTTTCAAAAAAAATAGTATGAAACAACACAGTTCATTTTTCTGTTTTATTTTTATATGATTTGGTTGGTTGGTTGGCGTCTTCATCATTTGGCGGTATCATAATCGTTGTTTTTGCCGCCACTGTAAAACACACTCAAGTACAAAAAGAGAGATAGAGAGAGGAGAAAATGATAAAATGCCCAAAAAATAAAACATGTAACATGAATCCAATTGAATGTTGATGCCATGGAAGGAAAATAAAATGTGTTCGCCTTTCGAAATGTGATAAATATTAATTTGGACGGTTTATTGATGTTTTCATATGACCCTCACCCCTCGCATTCACATTAATATTACATTTGACTTGATTGTTTTGATGACATTTTTTTTTGCACATGAAATTGTAATGATGATTATGTTTTATTTATCAAATTTTCTGATTCGATTCCAAATAATGATAATAATGTGTTTGTACATGTGTGTGTGTGTGTGTGTGTGTGTGTGGATGTGTTGAAAAATCATCATTACAGTTTATTGTATCATATTTTTTTGCCATTTGATCGAATCATTTTGTGAAATGTTGCTATGGCATGAATTCCCATATGATTGTTCACATTTTGTTCGGATATCAACTTGTGCAGAAAAAAAAAATAATTTAATAATCATGGGGTCGTGTATTGTGAGTGTCATCTTTCTGGCTCTCATATCTATCATTTGCAATAAAATGATTCATTTCAGATTTTTCCATCCACTGAATATTCATCAAGCATTCGATGTGACTCCTTCTCCTCCAAAAATCGGCCAAAATGAAAAGAAGACTTGAAGGAATAGCAAATTTCGTTGTTATGACGAATCAACTGAAAAGCAAACTCAAAACGATAAAATGAAAGAGGAAAATTATGTTAATCCAACTTGTTGATAATGCTGTTGAATCACAAACACACGCACACACACACACACGCACACAAAATTAGAGAACAAGACAAGAACGAATGTGCATGGAACGGCTCGAGATGTATGAATTTGCCATATTCAAGCATGTTATTAATGCTTCTGTAAACATACAATGAAAATATCACTTTCTATTCACTCGTGTCACGATCATGATTTCAACAAGTGAAATTATGAGGGGCTATGAACTTTCTTACGAAGCAATACCATACATAATAATGCTCCATTTCGTTTGTACATTGTACAAATATATATATAAATGTACACATTCTATAAGTACATATAGCCTCATATGTTGTAGGTGGATGAGACTGAATGTCCAAAAATAACGAAGAAATAGACAGCAACAAATAAAAATACGCATTGCACTGACGACATTCAAAGCATTCAACAAGTACGACCATAAAAGCTATACTTGGACATGGACATCTTGTCCGCAAAAATATGCATTTTCACATTGAATGAATGCGTCACAAGCAAACAGTGGACATTTCAAGGCAAATTTCAACCTACAACGATTGACTTTGGGATGTCTCGTTGAATCATCTATCATAAAATGTAAAATATATATACAAATTTGATTAAACACCTAAACAAGGACAACAACAACAAAAAAAATAACCAATGTCTCAGTGTCTGCGTCAGAGACAGTAATTCTCTCTTATTTCATACACATTTAAAAAAAAAATGAGGCCGCTTTAACGTTGCAAATAAACCAGATAAGGGATGATTTAACGATGGCTTTCTTTTTCTCTCATTTCGGAAAAGAGATTTTTTTTTTTTGGCAACAGATAAAAAAAATCTTTGACTGTCTTCTAAATCAAACATAAAATTGCAATGACCTTACAAAGTTTTACGTATTCCCATCTCTTCATGCATTCAAATCACATTTCAAGCTTAATATCTTTCTAGTCGGGAGATATCCACACGAGTATACCATATCAAATATTGCTCTCGGCATTCGGAATGCATTTGCCAGCAATAATATGTGCATCTGGTGTGCATTTAGTTGCATTAACAACACAGAAGAAACAGGAAAAAAAATGGCATCTGCAGAGCTTTTGCAAACAACCGCACTCATTTTATTACCACCCATAAAAACAAATCTATTTTAGCTTTGGTGTTTTCAGTCTCTGGCAGTTTGTCGGATAAGCTCAGTTTAAAGTTTTCGCTATGGCTGAAAAATAAAATTGGATAAATGGAATGTAGAAACATGCGAAACAACGACAAAAACGGGTTTGATACAGAAAAACATGTTTTCATAAATGATTCAGTACATTTATGGTAATAAATTTAAATATTTGAACTAATGGAAGGATTTGGACCAGGAATATAATATCAAACATAAGTTTAGGTTCAAGAGCAGGCTTTTTTAAGGCCATCAAATTGACACCGAAGCCGTTGCAAAGACTTTGACCTCAACATTGCAACTGATCCATAATCATATCGATAAATCATAAAATATTTTGCACTATGCTAATGTTTTTGCATAGTCGACATTTTGTTCAAAGACACAAAAAGTCAGCAATAGCCGGTGACCGACCATTTCAATACATCAAACTTCTTCATGGGACGAGGATGCAAACGAAGTGCTTTGCACTTGCCTAGATGATATGCAGCTGCATTTCCATTTTGATGCTGTCATTTAGCTATTTAAAAAAAATCACTCAAGATTCTAAAAGCATGCGTCGTTTATTCACTTGTTTCAAATAATACCTGGGCCTTATTTCCCAAAAAATGCTCATGTGAGTATATTCTCACCTTTTTCAATGTATTTTAAATGGGAGCCATCTCAAGGTTGTCATACATTTGAGAATATTCTCAAAATTTACATGAAATGACTAGTGAAATGCTGAACAAATTTGTAGCAAGTAATTTGAAGCGACACAATTTTTGAACTTTTTACATACATTTCATGTTAATTTTGACAATCTTGACACAACCCCCATTTAAATTAAATTGGAAAAAGTGAGTGAATATTCTCATATGAGCATTTTTGGTGAAAATGGTCCCTGATCAATATTCATAGCAATGCTATTTTTTTTTTCAAAAGTTCATGAAACGGAATCCATTTAGCCTAAACATTGTGCTTTTTAAAGTTCTCGTTTATCATTAAATCAACTTTTATTTCCAATTCATTGAAACTTTTTTTCGGTTTGTATCACGCAAATGAAATAATCTGATGAAAAAAATTGTGCACTTCAGGAAATTGAAAAGAAAAAAGTTGCTAAATCAAAAATCACTAAAATATGAATTTCGACTGAAAATTCGTATGTATTGAAAATGCTTCAGCTTTTCGACTTGAGTAAACGTTGCATTTTGAATATCCAACTTGCAACAAACTGTAAAAAAATATTTGTTCTACAGTTTTGTTTGTGGAAGACCTAGGCTATGCCATCTGGTTTTCAGTGAAACAGATTTTTGAATTGTATGAAATTTACATTTGCGTGTTTTTTGTTTACAGCGTTATGAATAAAATTATGTTAATATGGTGTTTGCTCATTTCGTTCTCTGAATGTGTGTCACCTATCACTTCGAAAGTGAACAATTTAAAATATTTTCTATCGAAATGTGATTAACTTTGAGGACTGTACATTGTACAACGTACATGCTTAATAGATGGCGCATTTCACTAAGGCGATAGAAGATCCCGTTTATTTTATCCTTCCATTCGGTTTTATAATACATTGGCAAAACCAAATATTAGTAACTAGTAAGTCTTTTGGGATAGAGTTTTATCAAAGTAAGTGCAAATATACATGACTGTGCTTCAAGTAACTGTGGATAATATGTGCATGTGCAGCTTTTTCACCTCTTAACATGCTAATGTATACATATAAATTTTGAAATGGATTTTATTACATTTCAGAGAGACAGAATACGACATATTTCAATTTCATATGAAATGTATGAAATGTTTCTTTGTTACATAAACACAAATAAATGACCATGAGACGGGCATCCAAAGTAATATATAAATCAATTGAGCGTATCATTTTCTCCAACTTATGTATGCGCTCACTATTTCTTTTCATTTTTATTTTTTTTTGTTTCAGCAAATTGGACCAATGAGATTTTTTTTGTTCATTTTGTGTTCGCTCTATTTCGATTCGTATACAAAACTGAAATGATAAGTATCTATTGTATGTTCTGTTTATTGCCTTTTGGATATTGTCATTATTTTTCCATCCAGAGGCGGTTTGTCTTTTTGTGATATATCCAATTACACGTTGTATGTTACACAGGTATGCGGAATGGACATTAGCAATATTTCGTTGAATCGTTTCGGAAAGCTGGAATGTTGGAGGGGGGGTGAAAAGTCCATTTGTATGATGCTTGGAATGTTTTACTTATTGATTTTTTTTTCTCGTTCGTTTGGTTCGTATATATTCAATCTAGTAGTGAAAGATCCATCTTTTTTGTTCGTTGACGATTTGTTTGCGAGTGTACAATGTACAGCATTTTATATTGGTATTGAAACAAGAGAGAAAGAGGTCTTTTGTTCGGTGCTTGGTATTTTGTGATAGTTTTAATTTCATGATTTTAAAATTGCTTCACAACGTACAACAAAATGGTGAAGTGACATGCAGGCAATGGGTAAAATGAATGATATATTTTTTTTTTGCTTATTCTGGATGTTCGAGAGCTTTGTTATCGCAACGCTTTCGTTTGAATGGTATTTATTCACAGTGAGAATTTCAAATTATGAAATTCCCTGCAGCCGAAAGCAACAACACTCAAGAAACTACTCTATGCGTAATGAATACAGATATTTTCTCTGTGAAAACACACACACACACACACAAACACACACACACAGGGAGAGAGACACAAAACAAGGCGTCAAACAGTCCTTTAATATTATACTGAAGAACACTCAACGTTTTCAGCGTAAATCATTTCACTTCTTCAGTGCTACAATGAATGGGGTATTCACATCGAAAAAGTATCTATAAAGTGCCCAATTTATTTGATGTAGTACAATGTTTTTTTTTTCTTTGTGTGCGGCCAAAGTTTGAATGTTAAACAACAGAATTAATAAAGTAAGTAATTATTTGCTGCATGAGTCATGTACCTGACCCAAAACTGATAGCGCCCAAAGCAATTTTGTTGCTGCTATATCAATATTTTAATGCGTTGTTATGTGTCTGGAATTGGGAAACAAATCTGGGTTGATTTCTCATAATACGTTTTTGTAACCGAAGCCATTCCAGTCATCACCGTTGCCATCTTACTGTCTTGCAGCCAATCAGATCAGCTTTTATGTCGATACAAGTCACAATTTAATGATGGCTTTCACTTGAAATGGTTTTTAATATAAATTGCTTCTGCTCATGTACAAAGAGCATCAATTTCCAATTTTCTGGGTGAAAATTTTCCGTTTAAATGAGCATAAAATCGATGTTTGATGTTTTAATGTAGGTGTGTTTGTGTGTGTGTGTTTCTTTTTTTCTCGTCGGTATGCTGTCATTTAACTGCCTTTTGGGAAATACACTAATGATTAATTTTCACGCCAACCATATTGGTGGTTGGTTGGAGCCTCATCATGAGCATTCACATCATCGTCACCGTCACCGTCGATGGAATTTAATTTTGTTTGAGCGTATTTTCAGGTCAATATTATTATATTAGAATTTAAAATACAATTATCACTGGAATTGAATGTGCGAACAATCACAATACAAAGGACTTTGTAAAGCTTAATGCTAGATCAATCAATAAATTCCAAGACAATTTTTTCCCCATGTCAATTTCTGTATCTCAGCTGAAGTATCACTGTCTCACAACGAAACACATTGATTTTGTGTAATAGAATTGTGGAATTATCGTCAAACTCCATCGATATTGATAACAATGGATATTCACTGAAGCACACCTCAAGTGCCAAAATCATTCAACATGATATACCAAAATTGGCAGACATACCCAATTGACTAGCTTCATTTTTCTCTGTTATTATTATTATTAAAACAAATATAGACATGAATTTTGTGCATATTTTGCGTAGTAACAACATGGCCTCTGACAGACGAAAATAAATTTATTGAAGGTGATTTCTGTCAATAAATCATCAAAGCTAATTAGTTTTATGCAGTTTTCATTGAATCATTTTCGATGGTTTGTTAATGCAGATTTAATGTGACGCATCTACGCACCATTTTTCAGTAAATCCACCGCAAAACAAATGAATTCAAGAAGAAAATAAATATCAAGAAACTATTTGAAAGTTAAATTAACCGAGGTGGCTGGTAAAACTTCTAATGTTGACTTTGAAACATACCGAGGTTTTTAGAATTTGTTACGATCCAGCCGCACGCTGTGCAAAAAAAAAATTTCTTCGTCTATGTATAGTTATTCCATTTGTGATGATAGGATGATATTATCAAGTTGATAATTCATTGGATGAATGTTTTTTCAAAGTCAATTACCTTCGGCAGTTTGCCGAAATTGATTACCACCACATTAGAAATCAAATACCATGCTATTGAGAGTGAGAGAGAGTGAGAGAGAGTGAGAGAGAGAGAAAGAGAGAGAGAGAGAGAGAGAGAGAGAGAGCAAAGGAGGAGGAGGAGGAAGAGGGGAAGAAAGACAGAGAGAAATGGTTGGCTTAGAAATCCTTTCGCTAATCGGTGATGAGCACACAAGAAAATTTCACAGTCTAATAAACAAATCCGTCGTTTCGTTTTGGTGAAAAGAATTTATTGATGAGTTTTGAATTAAGCGTAAATCGTTTTTCGTTAAGTAAAATGTTAATACCAGTGAAAAGTGTGTATTAATGGTGTGGTGGTGTTGTACAAATTCCAGTAGCATCAAAACAGCTTGAAAATTGTTGGGGGTAGCCAGGGATTTGTCTGTAGGCTTATTCGATTGATGATGGCTCTTCAGTTTACGTGATAAATCCCTGATAATTAATTACATATAAAACGAAATATCAATTTTACATTCAATTCATGGCCGCATGATAAAATTGTACAGCAATTTTATTACCAACGAGTATTTTCAAAGCATTCTGTGTATAAATGAAAAATCGTCGATGAATACGTCCGACAGCAATCTTACAAATTCCATGTCTACGATATGAATGATGGCCTAGTCAATGTGCAAATATGCATGAGACAGGGAGGGAGAGAGAGAGAGAGAGAGCGCGTGAGCGAGAAAGTGAATTTAAAGAATTTGATTGAAATGAGATTGGTGAACTGTGTCTGAAGCCGTATGAACCCTTGTTTGGCTTTTTCTCATTAGCAATAAATGAATTTGCATGAAACTTTTATTGTTGACTTAATAGTATAAGACAGATATAGCCATTGTGAATGTTACTCAAGTGATAATAATAATCTATGTCTTGAAAAGCTGGTCTTTGAACTCATGCTCATAATATGCGTATTTCGTATTGGAGTGCAGCCAAACACATACCGTGCACATCCAGTCTCCTTCGCAGTATGGATTCATCACTTAGCTAGCGATTGCGTTTTTTTTTTTCGCTTGAAGTGGATGCTGCACTTCATCTTCCATTACTTCGAATTAAATCAATTAGACGTGTATTTTCTTTTTTGTCATTTTTATTTCTCGACTTTGTCCTTGCCTTGTTAGTCTCTGCAGTTACCTTTCTCGCATTTCACCACTGTTGGACTGTTGCGCAATTTTCCCTTTATACTCTCTATTTCTATACATTATATTTGCTTCTTAATTCACCGATGTGCTTTTTTATTTTGATTTTTAAAGCTCAGACACCGTACCAAATGAACGGTACCAACACCACAACAACGCATCTCAACAACGTAAAAGTATACATTTTCTTTGTTTTCTTGATGCGCTAATAGCGTGCTCGATAAAAATATCTCTTTCTACCTCCACTTTACTTCACTTAACATTGCTTTACTTTGCTTTGCATTTCATTTTAAAAATGGTTGATGGAAAATAACTAAAAGTACTAAATCTGCAACAAAAACAACAACTACAAAAGCTCGAGCAAAAAAAAAAATCCGCCGAGATGGGGGAAAAAATCACAATAATGATTTATGTATGCATAATATTCTCAACATTTGTGAACCTAGCATGTATCGGTAGCACATTTAAACGGTTAAAAATTGGAATCGATACATTTTACTTTCAACATTTTATTTGCTTTTCTGCATCTCTTTGTCTTCATTTCAATATCAAATGTATTAATTTACATCGTAACTGTGCTGCCATGCAGTGGCGGGAGGGGGGAAAGTGTTTGCTGAGAATTTATAGCTTTTGCAGCGTATTGTCAAAGAACTTTGTCACAATGTGGACGTGGTTGTCGTTTATTCCAAGTCCATTTTGAATTTAACGTTTTTTCCCCCCCACATTTTTGATGAATGACAAAAAAACGTAAAAAGCAACAACGCACGAAAAAAAAGTAATCGTGAACTTTATTGTTCATTTTGTTGTTGTGTATTTGTTTTGCAGCATTCGTTAGAAGGCAATGGTTTTTGAATGCTTTTAAAGCGTTTTGCCAGCTTGTCATTCGACCAGAGTAGAGCTGAATAAATTTTGGCGCAATTTTATGTTCGCATTAGAGTTTCTTTTTTTTATTACTGCTCCGTTTTGCTGGTATTGGGTGTTTTTTTGTTGTTGTTGTTGCTTCTTGTCCTTCGTGGCCCATTCAGTGAGAAAAATCAAAAAACTTTTTCAATACGACAAAACCACGTTTTACACCAAAACGACCGTATCTGAGCACTTCTTATGATGCTATAAATCTCGTACAATTTGTAATCTTTTGAATTTACCACTTGATGCAATTAAGAAACAACCAACTGGATGGACTTTTGTTATTACAAGCGCACATCCAAATGTATCAAAAATGTGCTAGCTCTTCAACGAATGGTTGAAATAATACGGTGAATTGAAATTGAGCGTTCGTGTCGTGCATCTGGTGTACCATTCGCTCAATCACCGTCGTTCAAATGATTGAATTTAATTGTGTGACATTTTCGAGGATTCCAGCATCGATTTTTTTTTTTGTTTGTTTTGTGAGCTCAAGCTTGTGCCGAATTTGTTTGCATTTCGATCGATTGATGAATTGAATGTTTACGGAATCATCAACATTCAAATGAAAGATAAATGAGAAATCGCCTTAAATATTTATGCTGAAAAGCGAATGCATTTGGCTGAATGTACTTTTCACTTGCAATTAGTATGCGACAATTCAAACGAAATTCAATTTAGTTTCATTGAATAATAGGGAAACGAGAAATCTCAACCCAAATGCGATAGGGTTTTTATCATTGGTATAGTGGATCGGTTTTCTTTTCCAGTGCTCAAGTACAAACCCAAAAGTCTATATTACAAATTGATTCCAAATGCAACCATAAATTGTGCGTAAACGATGGCTTTGAAATGCATGCCATTTCACCTGACACTAGAAAACTAGTGGCCTGTCAACCAAACGTTATCTATGCAAACAACAGAGTAATTTATTCTGGTATATTTGATACATTTATCAACTCATTTACGGCTTACAGCTCCATTTGAGCCTGAGTGTGTGTGTGTGTGTGAGAGAGAGTTCGAGGATTGTGTGCATTTTAAGCAGAAAATCAACATGAGGGTGTGTTGCTCAAGGCAAAATGTTACCGTCAATTTTATATCTGAGCATGCATTTGCACAATGTGAATCTTTGAAATGCCCGATGGTTTCAATTATTCAAATTGCATATCAACTATTTGGTTGGCATCGTTCACTTGAGCCCGTCTTCGGTTTCGATGATCATATAACACGAATATATCAACCAATATCGATTGACACATATCAAAAAATCGAGATTAAGTTTGTTTGGACTGTCCGCAGGCAAATGAAATACAACACACACACACACACTCACTCATATGGGAAGGTATTGAATCTAGCTTGAGCCTGAAATCGGAGACAGCAATTTTGTTAATGCGAAATGCATGTGTCATGTGCAATATGCACATAAAATGTATGGGGCCGCAACCTTCGGCTAAAATCTTTTGAATGCATTTCGTATTTTGTCCCTGCTCAATGAAACACCCGCGTCTATTACACACACACACACACACACACACACCGCACCACAAACAAAATCTAATTGATGAGCTCAACACAAAATTGTGCATTTCTAATGGATTTTCGCGTGCAAAAAGTAATTAAATGTTAGAAGAAGCAGAAAAATAACAACAACAACACACACGACATTGTGTGGCACATCGAAATATATGTGAATGGTCCACATTGAATGGCATCAATTGAAACACAATACGATAATGGTGGCAAATCAATAAATTTATGCGATCTAAATTGAATGTAATTAACTAGAATCAGCATAGCTCAATTTCGCACCATATACCAGCAGTTGAATTTTAAATTTATTTTATCAACACTATTTGCAACTGACAATGAAACTAGTTGATTAATTTCCATGCACACATCACACATCACACGATTCCTAATTAAATCGAGTTTGCCATTAACATGGCGTCGTATTATGACCAGAATAAAAAGCAAATGTAATATTTGTATTTATACGCAGTGAATAGAGTGTAATTTTCCGCCTTGTGGTCAGATTGAACTAGGGAGTTTCCGACGAAATCAGTTTGCGCAGCGTTACCAAAACCAAATTAGCTGTTTCGACTGGGTGAACAAACTTAAACCCATCAAAATTAATGCGGAAAGTGTTAATTCCAACAACATGAGAACCTGTTCCCTTCTATTGTGATTTACCAGTTGATTTCGGATAAGCGATAACGTTAAAAATGGTTCTTGAATGTTTTGTTGATAACGTGAGTTGAATCGCATCGACTCGTCTCGTACGGTGCAAAGTGACCAAAGACCTTTCGACTCGACAACTCAAAAAAAAAATGATAACGTGTCGACACACATGTGGTGCGGTGTTTGTTGTCCCAATTAAAGCCCTGCACATTCTTCTAGCATCATGACTTAACTAAGTCCATTCATTTAACAATAACAAACACACACACACACACACAAAAACCCACACGCACAACTATAAAAACAATTAAACATGAGCAAGTGTTTCTCTTCCAATTAGTAGACAAGTGATAAAATCATGTGCAAACAAAGCCATAAATTTACTTTCAATTCACCGCAAATTTATTCGATCGTTTATCATTCAATGGTTAAATGAAATAGAGTCCAACAACAATGGGATAGAGACAACAACAACAACAACATCAAAAAAATTAAATAAAAAATGGTCAAACACACATAGTTAAATGATGCGTACACATGAGGTCAGCGCCGCCGTTGCCTTAACACACACACACACACACACACACACACACACACACACACACACACACACACACGCCGTGTGACCGATAATGTGAGCGGGACGGAGAGAACCATATAAGCATAAACTCTCCATAAATGTGGTTATCTATTCATTTAATTGTATTCGAATGTATGCGCGAATCGAAAGTCAATAGCAATTTAGCCTAATGATATTTATTTTATGACCACTTATCAATTGATCATGCCTTTCAATATCTTCATCGCGCTGTATGAAAAACAATTTTAATCATTTAATCGATTGGGTGCAGTGCAATTAGCTATTTTGTCTTCATTCATTCGCCGATCTCCTCTCTGTCTCTCACTTGGTTTTCGTCTCTATCTTACCATTAAATAGGCGCCTTCTATCAGATATTTCTGATGAGTGCTATGCACTTTCCCGAATTCATGGAATCCATTATCATGCCGATTTCTGAAGCACAACAACAAAAATAGGACATCATTAAACACCAAGCCATTTATCAGTGTGACATTTGTATTTTGACAACTTAATTAATACCATTTATTTGGCTGTTCGGGAGAGAAAAAAAAACACGAGAGATAACCGCTTCATTGTAAATATTTGTTTGAAGAAGAATTCATTTGGTTGAAGTACAAGCGCCACAGGACATCGCTGTGTCTAATATCACAATAGGGGTATTTTCGTCGAAACGACACACTGAATCATATCCAACCGTAACCGGTTGGAATTTTAATAAAATCTTGCAATAACTTAAAGACACGTCCTTTAGAGGTCAAAGGTTGCTACGTGGTTGAGCTTTGAAAAAAAAAAACACACATAAATGCATTGTGTGCTTAATGCCATTGCATTCAGAGCAAAATGATTCATTACAACACAAAATGACATCGCATCAATGGCACAGTAAGATGTCTATCATATCCATGTGCACGGGTATCGTTTGGTATCGAGAGCACTTTTCAACGAACAATGCGGAATAAAATTGGCATTTTGGTTGTTGTTGTTATCAATTGGCTTCAAAACGATATATTGTATGTTATTTGGCTTGAATTCTAGTTGAGCATCAAAGCAAACCAGCACAACATTTACCGTATCTCGTATCATTCGTGATTCGCATGTATGCAATTTATTTTAACAACATCGCAAAGACGTGACAATCTTTTTATTTCATTTATTATTCGCTGTTTTTTTGTTGTTGTTGTTGTTGTTGCTCACTTAATTTCGCTTTTAGCTCACTAACTTGATTTGGTTGATTGTGTGGCTTTGTGTGGAAGAGGGACAAATCGTTCGAACAGTGAGCATTCGTCAGACTGACAAATTCAGCAATGGCATTTAGTTTTATTTTTGATTTTTTCCTTAGCTGCGGTTTTGTTAAGCACATACAAAAGTGACACACACATACACACACACACACACACTATTTTCTTTCAGTTTCAATTTAATTTAATCAACATTAATTGAATGATAACGGAACACATTGATCTGTGTTTTCATTGCGTGTGTGAGTCTTTTGCGCTCATTTTTATTCAAACAATGAAATTCATGTTCGCATTTTAAAAATGAAAAAGTAAAGAAAAAATATTCCACACGACTCCACTCCATTTGTACGTTGAAACAGAACAAAAAAAAAATCGATCTCAATTTTTCAATTAGATTAAACGCGTTTCGAGACGCGAGCGCACGCGTTTACTTTGTTCTCTTTATATCAAAACATCAAAAACGATGAAATAAATCAGTTCACATTTAGCTAAATAAAGTGGAGACAATTTTACTTCGAAATGTCGGTTATGCACTAAATGAAGAGACAACAAGTGTGTAGTAGTAGTAACGAAATGCCATAGCACAATCAAGCCGATAATCACATTTATTAAAAGCCATTCATAAAATGCAATTCATCATTGCTTTGTTTTACTCTGATATCTAATCATTTAATAAACATTGATCTCAATTTATTTGTTACTGTTCAATCGCACGACACACAACGTATATCCCGAAAAGGATATCTCAAATAAAATGGTTTTTGGAAAATGTGAACAGCAGAAAACAAAAAAAAAAAACAATAAAGCGAGAAACCAAAAAGGAGCGCCATTTGAATATGAGAGTGAGAAAGAGATATTAATTTGACATTTGGATTGTCTATTTAATGATTTGATCCATGATACTGATTTCATTATCCACAGTGTGGATTCCACGCTAATTATCTTATCGAATCATTGCCATTTGTCAAATGGCAATAAAATGAAATTCATACTCAATGTAATGATGATAGAAAATGAAAGATGATACGATTTATCTTTCAAGCACTACAATTCATACACAAATTCATCGTGTGCTTTAATAGCGTTGTTTGCTGAACTCCAACACTTAAGTGGCACATAAATTGATTCATTGGTAATGATCGATTTTTTTTCTTTTCCACCAATCAAATGAACTCGCCCATACGAAAGAAAAACGAAATCGCATCCGTGAGTGTAATCAATCCAATATTGAATAAGAATCTATTGGTTGAGCCGCTAAAGTAACAATCTGGAGTGTTGGATTGGAAATTCAACACGAGAAATTGATAAACACGATGTAATCATCGTTAATATAATCATTTCTATGAATAGCGAAAGTTTTCCGTCGAGCAAAAAAAAAAAAAAAAACCAAATCCGATCAAAGACAATATCGGAGATGGAGAGATAATACGCACTCAGGAAACGTATTGACTGGAAAATGGTAAATTGCATTGGATGCAGAATGTAATAAGATGAAGAACAAACAAGAAGTAGCAGCAACAATAATAAGAAAAAAAATGATTACTAAAGCCATTACCAAATCATCGTAAAACGTGCAATTCCATTTTTTTTTGTTCCTTCTTCTGAAATGGATGCCGTGATGTTCGGGCGCTAAAATTGTAACTAGGCATGGCGTCATGGAACAATGAAATGTACATACATAGTCATTACATCGTCTCTCTGTGCAACTCCAGCAATGAAATTCGCCCCGGATGCATGTCTTCAGCTGTAGCAAAATGCCATCCATTTATATCAGATAAGAATATAGCCGATTCGATGCGCCAAAACCAAGCAATTGAAAGAACAAATATTGTGAAATAATGAATTATGCATCGAAACACAGAAGAAAAATAATGTGGGATAATTGATTCAAGCGGTTATTCACATCGTCATATTGAATTAACGTTGTTAAAGTTGTGTGCGCAACATACCGCAACAAAAAAAAAACAAACAAACAAACCGGTATCGATCTGAATTCGATGATTCATTTCACTGTGGCTGGTACTGGCAGATATGTATGTGTGTGTGCTGACAGAAAGCATTTAAGTTATGTCGGAAGTTGGTGGCCGATTGAAATAGTAGGAAAAATGTCGTCGTATCAAGTATACAAATCCATGGAAAGTGTTCTTATTCCGAATGGAAGAGAACATGCAATGAAAGGGAATGCAGCAAAAAAAAACAAAATAGAATCAGAAAAATAGCAAAAAAAAGGCGAATCGACGAAGCAACATGAACATTTTGCATTTACATTGTAAATATAGAAGTAGCCATTGAAAAACGGATTCTGCTGTCGATTGAGCAAATAAATTAAATAGCAATGTCAGTAGTAGCTCTCATATGATAGTGTATTATAAAGCTAAACATAGAGCAAGTGCTTTCTTTCAACTTTGGATTCTTGTCATTGCAATGACGATGCTGCTTCTGGTCGCATGTTGCTTGTATTGGTGTTGTTGTTCGGGTTCGCCGCAAGCACAACTCATTGAAAAAGACGAGACCAAAGAATGCCAATAAACGGATGTTTGTGTGCAACGCAGGAAAAAAAAAAAGAATATGAGATGCGGATTCAATGTTGCATTCGGCAAAGCAAAGACATGCGACCGACGAATGGCAATCGACAAAACACAATGTTGTTCTTGATCATTATTTACATTGATTTGTATTTACAATCGGAATTCGTCTCGTTTCACTCTTGCCGTTTCACTCTCTTGTTCTGGTAACTCGGTCTGTTCTTTTTTAAAATTCACGTTTTCATTGTGATATCTCCGTTCGGTTCGAAGTGTGTTCAGTTCTACCAGTACGTTGTGTGTGTTGATTTGGTTATTTATTTATTTGTTTGTCATATCTGGTCTTTGTTCCTGGATGCAACAGACAACACATATGCACAGCACACACACACCTCACACACCTCACACTCACACGAGACAAAAAGAAAACGAAGACAAGAGCTTAAAACATCAAGCAGAGAAATGAGCTGCTAACAAACTTTATGGAGTTTTGTCGTTTGCTTGTATGTTTTTTTTTATTAATTTTGTTTCACCTTACTAAGTCGTACAAGGTTGTTCATTTATCATTCGCCTGCGATAGATTTATTGATTTTGCTTGATCATTTGTGATTTTGGTCTGGGTGTGTGTGTGTGTGAGCGTTTTGTTCTGAAAAATTGTTTATTAATTTCGATCAAATTGAGCATTTGCCGAATGACATGTTTATTTCACTATCACCGATCCAATCATAAAATACATTTGTTGTGTGCAAATTACACAGCTCCTAACATCACTGATTAGAGATTGTTTGTAATCGCGTGTGTTTTTTCCTTGAATGAACAATAAATGCAATAACATCTTCGATGCAGGAAATCGTTATTTTTTTTTTATATATATTCACCCAACATTGATGATTCCATTGATTTGAAGTGTGTGTGCGCACATTGCAAAATAAATTGAAAGCAAATAATGGCGCTTTTCATGTTTATTCTTCATTTTTATTTTATTTGAAATTGTTCCGTCGAACTGACAAATGAGAACACATTTGAGTTCAAAGTTGCTGTGCAAGTGTTAAGCAATTAAGTAAACACTTTAAATTGAAAATTTCAATAGGATCATAAAACTAATGTTAATAAGTTTCAATTTTTCTTCTTTTGAAAACTTTTGTATCCAATCTCTGCAATCTCGGGCTACAACAAATTGAAATGGATTTAAATAATTACATGGTCGATATTCGTATTCACATTATTCGCCTCGTACGTGATTGTTGAACATTAAACAAAATAACATTATAAATTTACAAAAAAAAAAGAAGTCATAAAGCAATTAAAATTTATTGTATTGTAGCAAAATGCCATACCAGCACAGGCTAAGGAAATAATCGCTTTAAAGTACGCACACAATGCCACAATTTGTTTCGACGAACATCAATTTGATGAGTTCCAGAGGTTTTCCATTGTCAAGATTGTTTCAGTGGAGAAGAGAGCTTAAGTTTGCGGTTGTAATTCATTACAAGGAAAATATGGCACGTTTTGTGCGTCAATGCCTTTTGATATTTCAAATCAACAACACATCCCACAGAGTTCAAGCTCAGCTTTAATCGACTTGGCTTGTGCCAAGTGGTTTGCTCACTAATTTTTTTTTTCGTTTCGTTTTGTTTTGTTTTTAGTTTTATCCAATGGAAATATGATGTCTTTGGCATTTTTGCCACCATACACCAACAAAATAATGACATTTTCACACAGTACACAGATTCAGTAAGCATCTATATAACATCCACATCCGTCTGAATTTGAATAATAAAAAAAAGAGAACATTCAAGTTCCTTTTAGTTAATGGCCTATTATATGGTAAAGAGTCTTTTACGAAATTTTAAACAAAACGGTTGCGATTGAGTAACGCACATCGTCAAAATGAAGCCAGAAGAAGAAAAAAAAAACGATTCAAGGTCATTTAATTGTTCAAGAAAAGAGATGAAAACAAAAAATGAAATTTATACACATTTATGCATTGAAATGAGCGAGAGAGAGAGAGAGTGAGAGAGAGATAAAAAACAAATTCCACAATCCACATATATCTTGATCGGTGCGCTTGTGTAAAATTGGCATATGTGACATTAAAAATTCGACCAGAGAGCACTTGCAACTGTTGTGCTTGATGGTATACAATGCGAACGAGTTCTCTTGGAAATTACAATTACAATTACAATGGAATGTCTATAAATTTGAACACAAGAAGAAACAAATGTCTGGAATCAGTGCTATTTTTCCACAATACCGGTTCAATTTTAAGAATACCAAACCAACCAACCAACCAACCAACAACAACAAAAAAATGGTTCAAGCAAAACTTATGATGTGTTATTTTTGGCTGCGCAAATTATGTCTAACTTGATAAATACAAATCAACGAAATACGGTAATAATGGTTCTGTTGACGTTACCTAGCCACGGCTACTGGAATATATACACACAACCAACGATCTAAGAATATGAAGCGTCATTATTTTTATTATTTCAATTTGTTTTCCTTTCTTATAGTCGGCACTTTCGTAACGATTACATCGTTCGTTCGTGGTTCATGTTTGATGCATAAACGACTTTGCACACGATCATATAAATGTGTACTATAAGCCCATCTGCGCGATATTTGCGCTCTTGACATGCACTACAGCCACGTACAGAAAACCAGCCAATAACAAATTATATTTTTTTTTTTTTTCTTCTCTCTCTCTTCTTGAAATGATATGATTTATTCCACACAGCAAACATTTAAAATGAATTATGACGGAAATATTCCAACGCTATATTCTTTTGTTTAATGATACAAAAATTGAGACGTTTGACCATATTCCCGGAATATATTATTCCGTGTTTAACGTGGTTTTACGTTTAACAAAATTCAAATGAAACAGAAACGTATTTCTATATTCTTTGAATTGTTTCAGTGTGCAAAATGAATCGCGTAATTGATAGAGTGTTTGTGTATTTATTTTGTATCTTTTTATCTAAGACACTATATCCAATTCTCTCTGTCGATATACCGACAAACCGACATAATATGCCTAATTTACTCGAACACAATCAACATCACACTTTATTAGCAGGCGCTTCAATAAAACTTCTTTTAAAGAATTTGCCATATGCAAATCGGGATTATTTTTTTTTTGTTTACCTAATTCAATAGATGAGCACATTTAGTTGATGACATAAACCGGATAGTTGATTTCAAAACAAACAAAAAAATCGAATAAAAACCCGTTATAAATTATGAGCAATTGGTGAATTTTTACTTCGTCTTTTGTCAGTGCGCAAGCATGTTCTGGTTGACACAGTTTATCTACATGTTTAAATGAAATCACACTCGTGCCCATTATGCTATGTCGTTTCAATGAACTCATATTGGTCAACAGACTGGGTCGTCTTGCTGAATTGGCAAGCTGATTAATTTTAATTTCTAATCAACATGGTACTTTTATCACTTTGTCTTATTTTGTATGACGCGTTGTTTTATAGTGCGTTTTTTTTTATTCCAAACACCAAATCATGACTGAACAATAAAACTCTAATTTTTACGTATATTCGCTAATAATTACTCAATTTTTCCAGACTATTAAATGCAATATATATTATATATGTACAATCGAGAGGGTTACAAATCGTTGCCAGCACGAATCATTGAAATCATACATTAAATTTATTCAGAAGAGGACGACAAGCGAATTCAAAGCGAACTAGTTGATTTAATATAAATTGTTAATTTGCCTGTTTTATCACATATTCAGCATGACAACAACAACAACAACAAAAACGAAATAAATATTCAAATGGTCAATCTTCATCTCGATCTATCTATTTATCTGTCTATCTTTCTCTCTCTCTCTCTCTCTCTCTCTCTCTCTCTCTCTCTATCTCTCTCTCTCTCTCTCTCTCTCTCTCTCTCTCTCTCTCTCTCTCTCTCTCTCTCTCTCTCTCTCTCTCTCTCTCGTGTTGCTTTATCGCATATCTGGTGCAAACACAACGTGTTTATTAGGCATTGCGTGGCTGTGCAATTTTTTTTTCTGAAATCTTGTTTACAAATGTGCGGAGAAGTCGCTCACGAGATCGCATCAGGTAGATGATTACATGAAATTATACACACTCATGAAAAAATGAGCAACGAAATTTTTATAGCCAATAAATCGCGTGTGCGCTTTTATAGACAGATTTGCGCGTGTCTCTTTTTTTGATAATACATTTTAATTAGCAATTAAATTAAAGCCGTCCGTCCAAAATTTCGATAGAATACTGTTCGAATCGCAGTAACATCATATCGTATTTTGACTGTGTCACAGGGGATTGCACGTGGAACGGTTCAAGAATTATTTGATTTGATCACTTGTTTTCGTTGTTGTTGATTCAGTTGAATCAATTTTGTGAGATTCTTTCAATTAACATTCCCACTGAAAATATAGGGAGAGAGAGAGAGAGAGAGAGAGATAGAGAAAAAAAATGCGATATACTCACGTTTTTCTACAACAAGTCACTGTCGATCCGTCGTCTCTATGTTTGCTTGTAGTCCAGTTTTGATGCGTATGCAATATTCATTCGTTCACTTATCAGACGGATCACCATTATTTAATCAATGTGTTTATGACTATAGCATTTGCTTAAATTACGTAATCATTAAATGCAACACAACAAAAAAACACAAACTGCTGATTCAATTGCACCGCATAAGGTCCACTAGTATTTTAATATCACTGTTTATATTCAAAGTCGATATGAAGGGAAAAGAAGCCTACTGATGACCGTAGCTAAAAAAAAAAAAAAAAATCGAAGTCGTCTGATACGTTTTTATTTAATGAATTCTGTCTGTAAACATTGACGATATGTGTGTTGTACTGCCTCTTTTCGTTCTCTCTGTTTCTTTTTTTTGTGTTCACTATGTTATCGACTTGTTTAACAACACTTGTCACATAGCAAAGAAGAAAGAAAAAAAAACTGCCTCTCTCTCTCTCTCTCTTTCTATGTCGTATCGTACAGTCAACTGCATTCAATTGATCAAGCAAATCAAGCACAAACAATAGAAGCTAAATTGGAGCCTGTTCTACGAGCCAGATAGCCAAATGGATGTGGTTAATGAGCCATTCCGATTGATTTGGCGAATCAAATTTTATGCGCAAAATGCTTGGGTTTCTGACGACACAAGCCTGCCTTGGCAGTTGTTGCTTGACAATTTGAAATGTGTTTACGCGCCGCCTGTTTGTTCTGGTTGCTTTCTGTTGATGTTGTTGTAGTTGTTGTTTCTTCTATTCTCGTTTTCATTCAATTGCATTCTCTCCGGCCACAATGATTCGTTCACGTCAACGACTCATCTATATTCTTCGTCACGTTTATCTTTCGATCTCAATTACTCCAGACCCAGATTCTTCGGAGCGTGTGTATTTGTGTATGTGTAACGTTTTTTTTCTCTTCTCTATCTAATTGTGGACTATTGCGAATGCGTTTTGTCAGCAGTAATGCGAATCGCATAACAACATCACCGATTAGAAAATCTGCTTAAGCGTAAAATGTACGCAACAACACCACCGACAACAACAAATAAAATACACAACTAAAAGCAAGGAAGGGAAGAGGTGAAAAAAAACACACACACACACTAGCAATAGCAGCCAAAGTCTACAAATGACGACTTAGTGTCGCGCTATGAATTTAATATTGTTCACGCACAGACGGTTGAAAACCACATCCACAGGCCACAAACACATTGACTGCGGGCTGCACGACAGACACATTACTATATTTAGTTCTATGCTGAATGCTGTGTGTTGCCTTTTCTCTTGAGTTTTTTTGTTTTTTTTCCTTCTTCAGTCTGCACTTTTTTCTGTTCTGTCAATAGTCTTTTTGGCCATTAAGAAATTGTTGCATTTTCATATGGAATGCATCTGAACTTTATTCAACATCGATTCAATGCGGCCCCATTCAAACGAAAACACCTTTTTTTCAAACACAAACGCGCGCGTGCACACCAAAATCCACATTCGATTTGAATTTGAATGTCACTGTCTGCTGGTTTACTGTCAACACTCAATCATCGTCAAATTGAATCCACTTTTCGTAGGGCAACCAATCAACAAACATAAAGCTTCCGTTCAAATGAATGATTACTTTGTATGGCCATAGTTCATTGACGCTTTTATGAATAAATTCAAATGTATGCATTACTCGAAATTCGTTCGATGGCCATGATATATTTCGATTGTCAATTGTTTTTTTTTTTTTTCATAAAAATGTTACCGTTTCTTTTTGGCGTAAATTATCTATTTTGTGAAGATGATTTGAACCAATTCACAAGTGAATTCCTTTAAAAAAAAAAAAAATTGTATTTAAATATAACACCACAGAATGTATACAACATGAACTGTATTTTTGATTACAACATGCAACAGCGAAAACCACACGCACTTCAGTCCTTGTTATTCGTCACTTATCAATTAATTTTCTGTCAATTGAATAACAAATATATATATATGTATACATTTATATGCATAGGTTGCAATTCATACGCATTCCATAGACGACACAGTGCGAGATAGCGCAATGCAATGGCATTGCGCATAACAACAACAACAACAGCAACAACAAAAAAACAAACAAACACAAATGAAATTCGTTTGCAGTCGTGGTTTCCTTCAATTAAATTCATTAATTAATTATCACGTAAATACTAGGCATTTGAAAATGTTCATACAGTCAAAATTGTGTTCGAATAGACACGAAACGAAAACGGTGTTAGGCACACACACCATACACACAAGTGGCGAGCGCCAGAATTAACGAAATAATTAGTTCAATTTATTTTGTTTTTTTTTTCTTTTTCTTTTTTTTCAAACACAAACACACACTTTTGTTTAATGTGACGATTCACAGCTAAAACTTCGCGTATCGAATCCGCAAGAAATGCGCAATGAACAGACATACTAGTGTCTCGAGAGAGAAAAAAATGTAAACAAATTTTCGTTGTGATCGAGAACAAGAAAAAAAAAGCGTAAGGAAACAGTTCCTTACGGTTTCTGCTGTGGGTTCATATTGTTGTGAGCTGAGAATGTGACCAACGACACGCAGAATTCAAACTAAACCGTGAAACGAGATAGAATGATCAACAACCAAACCAACGAAAAAAAAAACAACAACAACAACAACAACCGAAACAGCAACAACAGCAATCAGTAAAATGCGGTCTCTACGTTAAGATCCATATGGATGTGAAGTAAAACAAAAACAACAACAAAGGAATAAAAGAGAGTGAAAAATACATACAATTCACATATACAATTGTGGCCGCATTAAATGCGAGTGCGGAAAAGAGAGCGCGTATGTGATCACGCTGGCGATAACAACAACAGGGCAACAAGCACGGCGCAGTATACAGACGACAGAGAGTGTCGTTCAATTGACTGTGTTCACAGGCAAAATACCCACTACTACATCATACACATTTCTGATAATGTCTTTTCAGTGTTGCGGTTGATTTGTTTTTTTTTTTTTTCGTGTTCGGTTTTTTTTGAATGCGAGCCAGCGACGAGAACGCATTGAAATTGTACCAGCACACGATTCAACACAACGGCATTGCTGCGACATTATTATACACGATATCGTCAAGCCGTAATCATTCCGAGTGTGTTTCGATTCGAAATGGTGTGCATATGATTTCAACCCGGGCCATATCAAGCGTTATCGAGCGACAAAACTAAAGCCAACCGTCAATTCATATGGTTTTTTTTTTTTTTGTTTTCACTTCATTTCAGTCTCGTTCCGTTTTTAATAGCTTGACGGCTTGTTTTTTTGTATCAAATTCTCGCTATGCTTTTTTTTTTGACGCTGTCGACAGTTGTGTGTAGTGGTTGTTTCCATTCTGAATATATGTGAATGGTCTGGTGTTGTTTGAATTCTCACATGTATGAAAAGAAAAACCACAGGCAACGAGAAAAGATCATAAACAATTGGCGGCGCGACAACAAATTGGTAACTGTGACTGTTGTAGCCCAGGCTGTGCTGCACAAGCTCAAAAGACGCATTTTCGTGTCGTGTGCATTTTGTTGCATGTGCGATGCGCACGGTATGCTGTAATGGTATGCGTCATAATCACAGGAGCTGTCCTGACATCGGTTAGTTATCTTAAAACAAATGCAGACACAATTTGTTGAACGATAATCATTTCAGTCACAACCTGATATCACCGCTTCAAAGGGAATGAGCTACCGCAACAGAAACTGAATCATAATGAAAAACAAAACAAAAAAAACTTATGAACAAATTCACAAACACGCCTATTTCTTATCATTGCCACTTACTGATAGGCATAAGCTGACTTTGAACACCAACTATCATCGTATTTGTATACGTCTCGTACAATTTGTGCGGATTTTTTTTTTCTGTCACTAGAATGACAACATTTTGTTTGTGTTTTTATGATTTGGTTTTTTGTTGTTGTTCAAATTCAAACATTCTTATCAAATACACTCAACTTTTTTTATTGCTCTTTTTTTCTAGCCGTGTTTTTTGTGTGTGTGCGTGTGTGTGCCCTGTTATAGCAGTATATTGTGTCGGTTGAGGCATTTTTGTTTTTACTTTACTTGGTTGCTTCCTCATGCTTCTATTCGGTTCATTCACATCAATAATGCTGACGGATTATAAACGGTTTTGAATACATTTTTGCATATGATTCAAAAACGTACAGTGGAAGCCACACATCCATCGCAATCAATCACTTAAATACGCGCGCGTTCACATTCAACCAATTTTTATGGGGCTCAATGTATTAATGTCACAAAGTACACACATTTCTATGCACTTAATTCTTATTTATTTATTTATTTATTTAATCATATCGTGCTGTATTTTTGTTGTTGTTGTTATTCTTGCTTCATTCGTTCGGTTGTGTTGTTCACCATGTGTAGGTAGCTTTGTCCGTACACGTAGTTCTTTTTTTTATATCAGCGATAAATAGTGCTTCAATACTTTAGTATATATTTCAGCACAAACAGCTTCCAATGTAATGTATGGATCGTGTGTGTGGATTGTGTGGATGGTGCTTCGCTGTGGAAATGGGCCAAGTGAATATGGCTTAACTTAGATTCATGTTGAATATATTGTGCAGTAATTTCTTATCATCTAAACGACCTATTGTACTGTTAATTCGAATGATTTAATAAATAATCAGTGCAACCATTTGAAATGATATACCATACAAGTCAGGAAAAAAAAAATGACATAATGATAGTTTGGCTCTTTAACTATTTAAACGTTTGACATTTGCTCGATTTGATTAGAAACGATGAAATAATTTTTGCTTTTTATAAAATACAAAGCCGAAGGTGAGGGTCCACCGGGTGGTGGATCACGATAAACATTTCAATGAAATGATAAAACAAAAACTTATCGAATTTATCGAAAATGGTTCGTCATCTATTTGAAAGCTATGCACTTTTGGTCAACAAATTATAATTGTTCAACATTTTGTTATGTGATTTTTTTCAACCTTGCTTAAATTTTCTGCGATTTTTATTTGGAATTTTAAATTTAAGATCAAATGGTTCTAAATGATCCATTGATGCTGGCAGTTCAATGTATCGAACCTTGTTAATAGGCTTTCGAATGTTAATGTTATAATTATCACTTGGTAGAACTACAACGATGTCAATTGGACGAATATGTGATGATGATACGGTGGGTTTTGTCATTGTTACATTGTTAGAAGTCGTCGGGATATTGTTATTTATATCATTTTGTTGAGTTGGAATCTCATCAATTGGAATATTTGTCACTTTTCGCCTTTTGGGTTGCGGTTCAGGTTCGCAATCGTCACATATAAAACGTTTTTTCTTTCCTAAACAGTCTGCATGTACACCTTTGGATCCACAGTAGCCACAGAAAATTAGTAAATTCTCTGCATTTTCATCGATGTGATAATTTCGTCCTTGTTCCATTATACAGTGCTTGGCTGAACATTCTGTGGGACGTGCATTTTGCTATACAATTGAAAAATGCACACACACACAAAAAAAAAAGTTGTTGATTTGAAATTATCCAATTTAATTATGTATAATTTCATTTAAATTTAGATTCAAGCAGCTATTTGAATACCTCTCGAAATCCATAGAATGGATTTTCATCAGCAATTTCCCATCTTGCATCGCTGAAAATTGTTGAAAAACACAACTTTGGCTGCATTTAATTAACACACAAAACAATTATTATTTAAGATTATCATTAAACTCGATTGATACCTGTCAGGAATAAAAACGCCGTTTGTCACCATAATCCGGCGAAATTTATCGGTTTCATTGCATAAAGGACACTTGCACATATATCCCGATGTGTAGGCGTACGTTTGTGCGCAGTTCTTATGAACCCAATTGTTTTTACAACACAATTTAATGGACTGGACAACATTATATTCGCCCATTTCATCAAGACAAATGACACATACATCGGTTGTTTGATGACAGAATATCGGTGGTACAATACCATGATGTCTATCACAAAATGACTTGTATCGGTCGAAAAATTCAAAGCGGCAATTTCGTTCGGCAGCACATGGCAAATGGAAGCTTCGACGACATTGTGTATTGCAACAGCCAATATTGGCGCCATTTCTACGACAGTAAACGCATTGCTGTGGAAGTTTATCATTAAAAAAAAATAAAACAACAAACAGAAAACACATTATTTGCATATGACAAAATGACGGTAAAAGTTCTGCATAAATCATACCAATTTCTTAGCTCGTTTCACTTCTTCTTTTATATCTTCTACCAAAAAGCCAAGAATGCCTTCGTCATCTTTGCCATTTTGAGGTGCTTTTGAGCTCAATAGCTAAAATTAAATCACAATAAAAATCATCGCTGTATTTATATATGGACATTGATTAACAACTCATTTGAAATTCATCGGATTCATTAATCAAATTTAGCCCCTCCAATGGTTTATTGAAACATATATTTTGAGACCGGCTAAATTGGCTGATTTAAATTAGAGAAACAAATTTACCAAACAAAAGTAGTGCACAGTTATGTCTTCATAAGTGATTTTTTCACCATATTGATTCCGATCGTCGATATCTTTTTTGCACATTACACACTTTTCACCCGACATTTCGATTTTGAATCTATTTTTTTTTTTTTTTGGTTGAATTTGTGTTTTTGTTAAATTTCGAAAGAAATTTCGTTTTTGATATTTTTTTTATAGATTTTTGATTAGTTGATTCATTTTCACATTCCAACTTTAACTTTCAACGATTATCTATATATTAATCGTAGACAATTTATGTAATGCTAGATGTAATGCATCAAAACTACGATGACATTTCATTATGCGCGCGAAAATACTTGTTTCATTTTGTTATTGTACTAAAAACTGTACCACGGCTGATAAATGTCAAAATCATTTCAATTGTTTCAAATAGTTATTGCATGACCTCATATTTAGGGCGCTTTAATTGTTTCTTGATTGTATTGAACCTGTCAAAAGACTGAACAAACCAATTTTAGTCAAATAAAACTATGCACTTTCATGGCATGCCCTTTATTGTTCACCCGTTTTATTTTAAATTGAAATTTACATTGATAAGATGTAGCTTAAAATTTAGCATTTGAATAGATTAAAGTATTGATTAATGCTAACTGTAAAGGGTATTTATTTTAGTAGAAGAGCATAAAAAAATATCTCGATATAATAATAACTAAGTTAAATAATAACGAAGAAAAAAAAAATTTGCCTATCAAATAAACATGTCTATTTCATGCATGTTATACCATATAATTAATCTACGCGATGAGTCTTTATGGCATTTTTTACGGTCGCAGTAACAGCAAACTTCTATGTTCTAGCTAAAACTATCATTTTCCTCAGTGTAATTGTATCAAGGTATATGATCAACATTTTTATAGCAAATTCAATGTGGAGGAACATTAAAAAAAAACATATAATAAAAATATCAATGAACACCGGAACATGCTCACATGGCTTGATTCACTTGCTTTTTGAAAAAGTGTTTGATTGTTGATTGATTTGATGGTCGTTCCGTGTTTGCTGGTGAGCGTTTTATCTTTTTTGGTGATTTTCGCTTCGGTTTTGGTTCCATCAATTCATCGTCCGATGAAGAAGCATCACAAAAATATGAACGAACTGATCGATATTTTCGTTTATTTGGTGTGACCGTGGTCATATCTGGACGAATTTCTGGCGTTTTTGATGGGTCATTTGCAGCGGTTACTTTTGCTTTAACTGATTCATGTTGTTTTTCCACAATTTTCTTCAAATAATCATATCGTTGTGTGATTGATGATTTATGGGAGTCATCGGATGTTCCATCGATGCTTGCATTTCGTGAACGAAATTTTATTGTGAGTGGACCCATGACACTTTCATCTGATGAGGTGTCTGCCTTTGAAAATGGTCGAACAATTGCAACACTTTTGGTTGGTTTTTCATTTTCTTTGCCATTCATTTGATCATCGGAGCTATCGTTGAATAGAAACTTACGAATAAGTGAATTGGTGGCACTCGGTCGTATTGGTTCTTCTTCACTGCTTGAAAATTGACATTCGCGTAAACCACTCGACGATTGTTTGTGCTGTTTGAATGGACTTTTCACTTCAATTGTACTGGGTGTTGCATTGCGATTTGATGATTGCATATCTTTTGAATTCTCATTTATGTCCATGTTGCTGGTTTTTTGGTCGGAATCCGAATCAATTGCAAATGGATTCTTTTTCATCATACGACCAGTTCTAACCCGAATACCAATTTCACTGTCTGTGTCCGATTCAAAAATATTCGACTTACGACTTTTACGTAGTATTGGTTTAATTTCGTGTTCATCACTCGAACTAGCTTCCGTTTGAGAGTCACTGCTACTTTTGATATCTGTGACTGTATCGCATTCAATATCATTTGATTCACATTTAAAACCAAAATCGCTTGACGTTAAGCGTGTTAAGCGGATACTGCATTCACGTAATTTGTATTTCGATATGATAACTGGCTCCAATGGTAAATATTTTCCGAATCTTTCATCAATGTCACTGTCAATTTCCACAGCGGTACTACTATTGCTGTTGACCACAATGTTGCTAGAAGTACTGCTTTGACCGCTGACCGTGGAATTTTGGATTGATGATGTTGCCACCGATTCGGTGGAGCATTGATTGCGCTTGAGAGCGGCCGCACATTCATCGCACTCAAATTCCTTAGCATTCATGCATCCAAGATGAACAGCATGCGAGCCACAGTAATGACAAAATACCAATGAAAATTTACTATGTTCCTTATCAACCTGAAACCGACGACCTTTATTGCATTTACACACCTTAGCAATGCACTCTGATGGTCGTTCATTGTGCTAAAATCGAAATAAAAAAAAAAAAAACACACATTTTCAGTGGATGAAGTTGATTTGCATTTGCACGATTCACCATTCAAAAGTAGTATGTTATGAAATTTACCTGCTCGAATCCATAGAAACTATTTGGTCCTGCCTCATCCACTTCCCACTTGGCATCTCTAAATAACAAAATCCAAAATCAATTTAAAATAAAACATTGAATTTCGACGAAATATCCATCGACTTACCTGTCCGGTATGAATACGCCACGCTGTGCAATCCAATCACGAAACTGATTTGAATCATTGCAAAGTGGACATTTTAAAAAGTAGCCAGATGTTTGTGCATACTTTTGCAGACACAATTTGTGACACCATGCATTTTTATTGCAGCATGGCAACGGAATCGAGCGTATTGGATTGTATTTGCCCATTTCATCGAAGCATATTGTGCACGGATCACTTTGATGATGCACTTTTTTCGGTTGTTTAATTTCGTGATGTAATTCACAGAACGAACGAAATGTATTTGTGAATTCAAAGCGGCAATCATTTTGCAGTGCACACGGTAAATGAAATGAATGTCGGCATGACTTGACACAGCATCCAATGGTTGCTCCTTTTTGATGGCAGAAACAACAAAACTAATGAAACAACCAAACAAAAAACAACAATTAATATCAATCATAACCTAAAAACAAAGTGTCTTCGATTTTAATTCGAAAAATATTCATTCACGAAAACTCACCAATTTTTTTGTCCTCGACACTTCAGATTTTATGTCTTTTGGCATGAAACCATAAATTCCTTCATTATCTTCGCCATTCTGTACCAGGTTTGAGGTCAAAAGCTGAAAAAAAACATGTTTTGGTAAAGATGTATTGATAAATTCGTTCTATTGTAAAAATTATAGGAAAAAAACATTCAGCCGACGCTTATATTTTGTCTGAAACGCAGCAGAAAATGTAAACAATGTCAACTTTGTTTAATAAACAATAAAGCGCTGTGAATGCGTGTATTGTGTTGTTTAAATGCATTCCAATGAATGCATTCGGGCCGGATCCAGCACATTAATTAGCATTAAGGAATCCAAATCTAAGACGCAAATGATGCGGTTTTCTTCGGATTTACACTTACCAAACAATATAAGTGGGCTGTTGTATCTTCAAATGTGATTTTTTCGCCTAGCTGAAGCGCATCATCGGTTGTATGATTACACAAAACACACGCTTTATCCGACATTTTTACTACGCCGTCAAATTCACACACAATTTTATTTGAAGTAGCTGATAAAACATAATCTCAATTGAAATAGAATTGCCAGGAGCCTTGGATTGTTTTTTTTTTCTTGTTTTACTTTTTAATAAATGGCTAAGTTTGATTTCACACAAAAAATTCTCTTTGACACAATAAACTCTTCATGCAACTGTTGCCACAAGCGCGCGCGGAATTTACTTGTTATTTTGACATTTGGCACATTATTTATATGTGTTGATGTGTGTAATTTGAATGAATGAATGCGTCTCATGGTTTAAGAGAAATCGGTTTACATTTTTGGATATAACATTTCAATCAAAATCATTGTGAGTAAGATATTTTGTGCATAAAACTTCTGATTTCAATCATTTTTTTAAAAAAAAGAAAACAAAAAGAAACAATCGTTCGATGTGATTTAAGAAAAAAAAAATACGATTTTTCTCACGAACATTTTCAATGTTTCAGTTTGAATTCAACTAGTGGTTTGCATCGAACGCATCCATTTGCATATTCACCAAGATGAATTTTCACCACATCACATTGACATTTACAAGCCGATGACAATCTGTAAACAATTTGATAAGTGTATAGTGTTTTTTTTTTTAAAGCCAAAGACAATTCCAGCAAACATACAATACGTATGATTGTGGATGAACTTATTTTTTTTTTTTTAATTTAAGCAATTTTAATGAGTTTTAATAAACATAATCAAAAATGACCTTGCGCCAACGATTTTCAAAAGATCCACTAAAAGTTGTGCGACAGCTCGATGCATTCCCAAAAGTTCAAGAAGAATATCAACAAACCACACGAATTGGTGGAACACGTAAGCAAAAATTTAATGAATCCCATCAATGTCCTGTTCAATATTTTGGATTTAAAATCACTCATTTTACCATTTTTACCGTTCAGTTTCAGTAATTAGTCGAGCACTGATCATTTATCTCATTTACAAGGAGACTATGTATTACATGGATAGCAAGCTAGTATTTAAGTTTAAGCCAGACGTGGATATGGATACAAAGTTGAAAATTCACATCGACATCACCGTGGCAACACCGTGCTCAAGTAACATTCCTCTTATCATTTTATTATGTTTAATAAACATTGTTTATTGCCGTAAGATTTCAAAGACCATTGAAATAAACTTTGTTTTTACTTTTTTTTGCAGACATTGGTGCTGATATTTTAGATTCAACAAATCAAAATGTATTTTCATTTGGCATTTTGGAGGAGCAAGATACTTGGTGGGAATTGTGTCCAGAGCAACGCACCTACTTTGAGTACACTCAACATTTAAACGCTTATCTCAGAGAAGAGTATCACTCGTTAAATGTAAGACCATTGGAAATTTAAGTGTATTCAAGTAGAAATGGATCATGTTCAAGTTTCAAATGTTCACTTTTAGAATCTAATTTTCAAAGATATGTTGCATAGAGGTGGCCAAAAAACGGCATACAATTTACCAGAACGCACAATAAAACCGAATAAACCGTTTGACGCGTGCCGAGTTCATGGATCGTTAACATTAAACAAAGTCGCTGGCAATTTTCACATAACAGCCGGCAAAAGTATACATTTTGCCAGCGGTCACATTCATATAAGCAATGTATTTGATGAAGTTCCATTGAATTTTTCACATCGAATCAATCGATTCAGTTTCGGTGAAACCACTTCAGGAATTGTACATCCGCTCGAAGGTGACGAGAAAATTTTGGAAGAAAGTAAGTTCAGTTATTTAGTCAATCATTCAACACAAATGAGTTCATTTTGAAATCGAATGTAATTGATTTGGTTTATTAAGGCTCAGTATCGGCACAATATTTCATCGAAGTCGTTCCCACCGACGTTTATTCGTTCCTCTCGCATGTTAAGACCTTTCAATATTCAGTTAAAGAGAACGTTCGACCGATTGGTAAGTTTCATTCAGCTGAAGATTAAAAATGTGAATGTTTTGAAATTGATTTTAAATGTGAACATTTCTTTTTTTTTTTAGACCATTCCAAAGGATCGCACGGAATGCCTGGATTATATTTTAAATACGATGTGTCCGCCTTAAAAGTGATTGTTAAACCGGATCAGGAGGGATTTATGCATTTTTTAATTCGTATTAGTTCAGTCATTGCTGGAATTATTGTGATATCAGGTGAGCATCACATTATGCCAACTTCCATATTCAACATCTCAATGAATGAATTGTTACGTTTCTAATTGCAGGCTACTTGAATTCTCTTATTCAACTTGTATGTGACTTCATTATTCGACAAGTATCACCACAAGCTTACCAACGGCTGCACAATCCAAGTACAACTACAAATAATTTCGATGTTGATCCAGCACAGCCAAACTGGCAGCAACCAAACAATCTCATATCAAATGCTAACCAAATGGCCGATGCAAATTTCACGTTTACTGTCAAACAATAGACAAAATTTTGTTCTGTCAATGCCACAAAAACGATTTTAGATCGACCATTTTATTGTGTAAAAATTAATAATTTAATAAATATTTCAGATACTTAACTGTTTGGAATAAAAACAAATTGCGCGCGAAATTTTAAACGAATAATATTCATTTGGTTAAACGTTCAATGAAAAAAGCTGCTAATCGAAGCATAATTAACAAAAATGCCTAAAAACACTTTGTGCAGGTTAAAAGAACAATTTCATGAAAAAAAAAAACGAAAATCTATTTCAAATAATTCAACAACAAAAAAACAAAAATTAAATATCAAAAAACTTATGATTAGATGTAAGTACTGCCGAGTGTGTGAATGCCTGAGACTCTGGGTGGTGGTGGTTTTTTAATGGTTTTCTTATTGAAACGATCACGACATCGACGTAATGACATTGCTTTTGTTTCAGGTAATCTTACAAATGAAATGATCGTCAAAAGAAGAACAGCAAATGGTGTTGTCAAGAGTAGGATTTGTAGCGGCAGTTTCTCTTCAAGTAGAACACAAACAGTAATAACACCATGAAATATATACTCGATACAAGTTACAATTGCAAGCGATCCATTTCGTTTAGACAATGAAAATGCTTCACATGCATAAATATGTTGCACTGAATCAATGCCTAGAGCTGCAAAAATGTGTATAGAAAATGTGATGATGGCAAGTAAATCATCACGAATATCAATATAATTCATATGTTTAACGGCAAATGGCAATAGAAAGATGCCACTTCCAATTCCCGATGCTAACAAGAGGTTCTTTCGTCCCAATTTATCAATAGAATATTTCGGTATAAGTAAGACCAATATTCGTACAACTAACAAAACAATTAACATTGCAAAATTCCATTCATGATGAAATGAATTTGCTGATAAAAGATATAAATAAATATTCGATGTGAATACGCCCAACAAACGAAGCAGAAGTATTGAAATGATTATCATTGCATTTCCATCGCTAAACAGATGCTGACAACAACAGCGTTGCCCTTTATCGTCATAGTCTTCAATCAGCATCAATTTCTTTTCATCAATTTCATGCTGAATAACAAATGAATCGAATAAATCTTGACGTGTTTCATGGAGTACTCGTCGTGCTTCTGGTTCTAAATCCAATTTTAGTAGATGCGTTACTGGTTCATACGTTAAAAATCGCGTTAAAATCATTGATGCAATTGGAATAAGTAACAATATTACATTAAATAACAATCGTTGTGGCATTGTTTTCAGTGAATTCTCACTAAATACAACACTCATTAGAAATCCAAATGAAATTGCAATTGAAAATGTTGTTGCCATAAATCCACGAACAAATTTCATAGCATTGTCAGCGATGTGTGTTGTCAATGCAATATAAATGAAACCGTACGAAAATCCAGCCAAAAGTCGTGCAAGGTAAATGGTTGCAATATTTATCCAGAACATTAATCCACATGCAATGATCAAAATACTTCCAATGACGTACTGTCAATCGATAACGGAAACGAAAAGAGATAAAGAGTGATTAGTCATTGACTAAAACAATCTATTATTGTTCGATTTGAAGTTTATGATTGAAAGTTTCGAATATTTTCCGATGAAATTCACTTACATTGGTTCTTTGCGCTGGCCAAGTATGTGGATAAATACCACCCATAATGCTTCCAATGCATGCGCCCAAAAAGTACATTGCTACAGTTAAAATTTCGATTGGATCGTGTACATTTTCTGCATCACTTGATTCTTCATAGATATCAGAGTAATTGAAGAAATTGTCTATCATTACAGCGCAAGTGCAAAGACTAAAACCTACAAATCAAATGAAGGATAATATGTGATTAATTGACATTCGATAAAAACATTTTGTTTGCTTTGGCACTCCAGTACAGACCTGTGCAGAGTGAATAGGTTTGTTTGTGCATAGCTCCCAGAACATGCAACCAGCTATGGCCTGTTTGGGCTGTCGTCACAGTACTTGCAATCGAATTTCGCGGAATGTATGATTGACGTCGCAGTGCATGCTGGGAATATCGTCTAAATCCAGATAGATCAGCCATTTATTTTTTCTGTTTTTCTGCTTTTCAAATCACTTTTTAACTAAAATAATTTTCAAATTTCGATTTTCAAGACTTTCACACTTTATTTCACGACAAAATTTCTAAATCAACTAATTCTACGAATCCAGGTGATTGATTTTCAAACGATTTTAAAATAAACATTATCGAACTTGCATTATGATAAGATATTACAAATATTATCGATGACATCGTCGTATAGTGGGAAATGCTACTGCCAATAAAATTGAATGAAATGACTACACAATGATCAACATGAAATCCACGGAATTCCGATCGAGCTCGCGTCGTTTTCTTCAATCACACAGTAATTTATCTGTACATTGTACACATGTGCTGTCGTAATCACTCATTTTTCGCTATGAGATTAGATAAATCATATGTATTTGATATTTGCTTTTGACACGCTTGCTACTTTCGATATAATTATCTAATTTTATTGTTTATGTTTTGTTGTTGTTGTTGTTGTTGTTTCATTCGTTTGGTATAAATAAATATGAGCATTATTTTTTATTGTATCAGTCTAATTCAGGACAATGATGCGATCAGTGTCCACTTCTCTTAGTGTTTGAATGGATTTAAAGTAATTGATAAGTGCTTCGTTATCTATTTCACCGAATCTGAAACGGAACATCGATTATTATTTTGATTTTTGATTTTTTTTTCCGAAATTTTTTCTTGTTTTCCAGTCATTACATTCAGATTATCCTAATAGTATGGATAGGTGTACACTGTACAGGCGCACACATAGAGTCGCGTACACTGATGTTGCGAAAATGGGTTCAGGATTATCTGAATGTATTGACTTTTCATTGATATGAAAACTTACTTATAATTTTGTTTATGCAAATTAAACATTTTATAGCCAGTGCCGCCTTTTGCCAGAAAATCTACTGTTACAACACGATATATTCGATCAACATCGATGGGTTTATATTGAATTTCACAAAAAATTTCAATCGACATCACCCGTTTTCCAACCGGCTGAGTTGCATTTATTACCATTCGCATACCTTAAATTAGCTTAACTTCAATAGATTGTTGTGGGTGGAATATGTTATAACAATGAATTTACCCGAAACATGTAACAAGTGATCGGTAACTGTGTGGGCTTGATTGATATGGCTCACACTATGTTCCATTGCATCCCAAATATATTGACCCAGCAAATCAAACGAATCAACACGATTACTAAATGGAAGCACTGTAAGTATATCTCCATGTGTTATAACTGAAAAATTGAACAGAAAACAGTTATTTGTTAATAAAAAAGCTTCGAGCGTTGAATGGACGTAAATATATTCTGAAACACTGACTCCCTTTTGGTAATGTGGCTCGTACGCCTCCACCTTGAATGAAAGCAATGGCCATTTGTGTGTCATTAGTTGTTTTACGATAGGAGCTTAAGTAAGCATCTGCTATAACATCTCCCATAATACATTCAGCGAATTTACAATTTGTTTGATCCAAAGTAATGTCTGTAGAACCAATTACTTTTCGGGCAATACTATCGAATTGTCTCTTCCATGGATCTAGTAAGCTTAAAACTTTCGCATCTGAAATCATGAATTCAGAAAGTTATTAAAAAAAAAATATTTAAAATGGATTTGAGCTCAAAATAAAAAAAAAACAAAACAGATGAAAGAAAAGTACCTGGTTGAATGTTTGATGCCAAAAAAATCGGTTGTCCCTCCCATTGAATGGCTTCGCCGGCCTCATTAAAATAGATTGTCAAATCACCCACATATTTTGCAAATGATGATGCTTGAACTACTAATACTTTGTGTCCATTGCTGTGTTCAATCACAGTTGGATAGTCATATTCTGGTTTATCTGGTCCCGGAGGTATACCTGTATACATAAATGTATGTGTGTGTGCACCTATAACGGCATCTATTTTCAATCCAGTCGCTTGAGCAATTTCAAGATCAACATCGATTCCACAGTGTGATAACACCAATATAATATTAACTCCCGCTTTTTCTAACTTTGCAGATTCACTGCGCACCGTCTCAATTTCATCAAGAAATCGGATATTTCGCGTGTCCGAAATGGTCTATATTAATGTTATAAAAAAAAATGAATGAACTCGTTTGAGTAACAGCTTAAACATTTTTACGCTTACGTTTATGTCCTTCTTAACAAGACCAATAATGCCAATTTTTCGACCATCTCGCACTAAAATTGTCGAATTCAAAAATTTTCCTTGGAGTTGCGGTTCATCACTCAAGTCAACGTTGGCTAAAACAGTCGGCGATTGGATTGCATTCAAAAATAGTACAAGTTCTTCGGGCCCATGGTCAAATTCATGATTGCCTATCGTCTACAAAAACAACAACAACAGAAAACTGTTCATTTTGGTTTTTTTTTAAAGGCTTTTCAATGTTTTACAACATTCATTTACAATGAAACGACTTGTCAGTTATACTTTTTAATGAAAAAAGCAACAACAACAAAAAATGATCAAAATCATATAATAAGTTACCATAACATCGGCTTTAAGCATATTCAAAAAGTATTGTGTAACATTCCACTTTCCGACTGAATACCAAATTGTACCCGCAAAATTATCACCTGCATTCAAATAGATTGGATTTGTTCGTGTTTTTTTAAGTCGTTTTACTATCGACACTAAACGAGCATATCCACCAATGCATGTTTCGTTTAATTCACGTTTACACTCGAGTGAAAAAGCGTTTGTCTCCTCAAACCTATATAAAAAAAAAAAAACAAAACAAAACAAAACAAACAAATAATAAATTGAAACTTTAATAAAACCATCAACAACATCAACTATGTTATAAAATAACAACTGAATACTACTGTACCGAGCATGAAAATCATTTATATGAATTAAACTCAGCGGAAATAAATTTTTACGCGCATCATTTGATTTTCGGTATGACGCAGCCGTGGAATGAGTTATCAGCACCAACAAATTTATTACAAGCACTTTAAACCAGTTTATATAAATTTCTCTCATCTTTGCTAAAAAAAAAAACTGAACGACAGATACAACCGTCTAGAGAGTACTTATTACTTCAAGTGTACAATGAATACTGGTGGTATTATCATAAATTTTGCGTCCAAACAAGTATTGACTTTACCCCAAATCCGACACACTAAATTTAAATTGAAACTGAAACTTGTTATGCAAATGTGGTTTCGTTTTATGTTTGTTGACCACCTAAATGTCTCTCATGTTCACTCACATTCACGCACAACAAAAAAGGAAGACACCAAGCAGATGCATGAGAGCCAATTACACTTATTTTGCGAGGAAATATGGGGCAAAAAGTGAACCCTTATCAAAAAAATTTATTTGCAACTCCTCTAGAATGAAACACGCGATTATTCTTTATATTTGTTGTCTATCTCGTGCTTTCAGATATTTGAAAATTTTAAAAATAGATTGAAACATCTAATAAACATCGTATGTTCTAAATTTTAACTGAAAACATTACATTCGTCTTATCAAATCGAAGACGTAAACGCTATTTTTAATTTACGTATACACTTTTTTTTTGTTAGAATAAAGTTGAATGGAAACAAAAAATCTATACTTAACCTTTAAATGAGCCAAAACAAGAATATATAGAAACGTGAATTCTAAAGAGGAAAACAAAATTGTACATAATATTTACATGTTATTGTTTCATTATGTAACGATTGTTTTGAAACAAATGTTTAAACCATTTTCAGTGCTATTCAGCTATGATGCCACCGATAACATTTGTTCAGAATCTTTATCATAGCGATTCATTTTACCAAAATGAAACTTTACCGAGACAGAATATTTAACTAGAATGCTATTTTTGAAATAATTTATTTTGATGAATGATAACGATATTTCGAAATGCAAATAAAATGATCATGACACCAATTTCATAAAGTGAATTTTTAAAAATGCAATTAATATCTTTAAATTAGCAATTATCCACAAACACACACAAATAGTCAGCGGCATTCTTCATACTGAAATTTTAACTAATTTTGACATTCAATGGATGTAACGTGCAAATGCACGTGTATTGACAGTTGGTATAACGGACCTTTTTAAACAAAATGATTTTGCTTGCATTTCTTAATACAACAAAGTCCAGAGCGATGTCGGTTTTTTTCGTTGGACGCTAGCGAGGCGCGTGTATCAGGTCATCGATTTTTGTTCAAATATTTTACAGCAGATACAATAAGAAGCAATTGACGTAATTTTATTTACGCGGCATTATTACAGGAAACGCAATTTCCATTTTTGAGGGAAAAAAAATGAAAAAAAAAAATCAAGAGATTAAGTAGCTGATGTGTCACACTGTGATTAGCAGTTCTTTTCCCAATTGCAATAAAATTCCAAATAATTATATTTCTGATTTTTTTTTTCATTCATTCAAGATTACTTTAATAAAATAAATCTAAATCACCAATGATAATAATGTAAACCACAGAAATTTTGGTAGAATATTCAATATAAATTATATTGATGATTTTGCATGACAATTTCCTTGAACTACGTCATCTAACTATATCATCAATTAGTTTTTCATCCAAATTATGGAGACAAATACAATAGAGTTTTTTTGGTTCGAGAGTTCAATATTGAGCCATATTGAGCATATGGTAAACCTTTCATTTCCTTTTCATAAAAATTGAATTGAAAAAGTCATTTTGCTTAGTTGAATGACTGCATCACAGTCGAAACACGTGTAACAAGTTAAGATAAAAGTGTTTGCATTTAAAAGTGACATATTTCAAGTATTTTATTAAATATTTTATATTTCTAGTTCATTTCCAATTTAATAGTGACTCTGTGTGTGTGTCTATTGGTTATGATTCTCGTAACTCTTACGAGTTTTTTTCACGAAGACATGAGGCAACATAGCTCTCCAGTGCACGTAGCGTAGACGGTTTTATCGTTTCGAAATCGATTTCGATTTCATCTGGACGGGAATCACGAAGTGATGGCTCACGATTTTGTATGATACATACAACTCAACCAAGTTTATCGTCTATATTATGTGAAACGAACGAGCACAGAAAAGAATCATCGAAGTATCAAGGGAATTGTCAAACAAAAAACATGTTTAAAGCAATGAAGCATGGAATGGATATTCACCGCGTAGTTTGTTGATGTTCAATGATAATTGGTGTTTTTCATCATAAGACATTGGTTTCGCATCGTCTTCTTCTGTAAATTCGATTCAAACAAAATCAAATATTGAAATAATGATGCATCACGGAGGAAAAAAGGCGCGTGTGATTTTTCAAATGAATGAACTCAGACTCACCCATGGCTGTTTCATCCCGTTTATTGATTAGACCTTTCACCTTTAGAATATAACTCAAGTTAATCACACTTATCAAATGCCAAAGATTAACTACCATTTGCATCAAGAAAACTGAATAAACTGAAATGTCATTTGACGTTTGTATGTAAACCATGAACGATTGTTGACCACACTATCTGAAAAACAGCGGTCATCATACAAATGAAGTTACAATTACAAGGATGCTGTTTGACAGCGAACATGACATTGTAAGCGTCTTGTAAATGTTTTATAGTAGTACGTGGTGTGAAAATGCATCGATGGTGATGATGTCGGTGCAAATATGTCGTATAGAACAGCACAGTTCATAACTGTTGTTCTAAATCAAACGATGCGATAATTTCATTGCATCTTTCTCACTCTATATTTCATCATCACATATTTTAGCTGCTTTTCTGCCGGATGCTAAACATCTGAATAAATCAAATAACCACACAAAATTTATAAATTCAGTTAAAAAGTTAACTTTTTTTTCCTATTTCTTTATTTACTTTTTAAATAAATTTATACAAAACGTTGTTGGACAAAATTTAACTCATTATTTTTGTTGTTGAACTTTTCTCTTGATGCTTTTAACCAAAATACTAGTCGCCACATCTTTGCGCTTTTTTACGCTTGGTTCACCATTGTCATCAGTATTGTTGTTGGCATTTGTTGAATCGCTTGTTTTGCGTTTCAATTTTTCTTGAATGATAGTTTCCATGGCCTTTGTTTTTCGATAATGCGAATCAGTTGGATCGATATTGAACAAATGTGACGAATAAATGGCTGCGAATCGATTGTCAGTGACATTAATTTGAAAGTCATCTTCAACCATTTTCTTAGTTTCCACCGTTTTCTTATTTTTTAACTGCTTGCGTCGTTTTTTCGATGTTTTACTTTCATTTTCTCGTTCTTGAATCTTCTTTAAACTGAAATGTGCCTTATTATCATCATCGTCCAACAACAATTCCAAATCTTTTTGTGCTTCATTATCGCTCTGCTCATCGTCGGTGCCGGTCTTTGATTTCTTTGATTTGGTTTTCTTTGTTTTGGCTGGTGCAAACTCACCATTTGCAAACTCTTCCGCAAAATATGGATCATTTAAATCGATTCCTTCTGGCAAATCATCATCACTTTCGCTGTCTTCTGATTGATTTTGTTGCTTCTTCAATTCGCGAATTTTTTCTTTGCGTGCGCGTTTCTTTTCACGCTTTTTTTCCAACAATTTATCAAATGGATTCAATTCAGTGTCATTCGATGCTTCAGCAACCTTATTCGACTTTGTTGCGGTTGCATTTGTGTCGATGCCCCACGAAAACTCCATTTCAACTTTATTCTTTTTCTTTTCTTCTTCTTTTTTGCTAATATCATTTAACAGATTTTTATATTTCGATATCACATCGTCTTTTTTGTGTGATTTTTTTGTTGATGAAGTCATCAATTTATCACCCGAGTCAGATGCGTTTTCATTTTCAGCCAATTGTTCATTTTCCAAATCATCAGAATCCGCTTCATCACTGCTGTACGCAACAAATTTTCTTAGCTCAGAGTCTGGAATTTCATTCAATTTGCCAGTGTTGACCTTTTCATTGAGCTCGACGCGATCAACGTCATTTTCATCCCATGTCAGTTCGACCTGATGGTGAATCAAAGAAAAACCTTATTAAACTCCCATGTCGAGTAGTTAAGTGTAATTTCAATTTAAAGGAAATAAATTATGAAATACCTTTGCCTGTTGCAATGCTGTCGTGGTAAATAATCTTGGTTTGTATTTATTTAAATCGGGTGTTTCTGTGCATACATCTTTTGGTTGGTCATCGAATGTCATGTCATCCGGAATGAAACGCAAATCCAATTTAGTGGCTGTACTTTCATACTCAAGACCATCACATTCAGCGTACAGTTTATCGGCAGCCGAAACGCTATTGCATTCAATCACCGCATAATAGTACTTCAAACGATTCAATTGATATTGACGTAATTTTTCCATATGATATTCCGTTCCTTCTTCATCATCATGATCGGCTTCAGAGTCACTTGAATCATATTCACTATCACTGTTCAATTTATTTTCCGTTAGCTCTTGTGGTCCCTTCATTTCTTCTTCAGCCATTCGCTCTTTTCCGTATTCCGATGGATAAATTTTAACGCTGATTATTGATCCACCTGGTGGTAGAAATGAATTACACAGTACCATAATATCAGAGGCACGAATTCGATCCCAATCCATGTTGCAGCATGCCAATCGACGTGTTGATTCGTCCGTTTTCGGTGCATCATTGTCTAGTTCACCCCAAACATGTTCAATGTACAGCTCCTTTTCGTTCTCATCCTCCGATGATTCATCATCTGATGAGCTATCGCTTAACAATGGAATTTCACCACGAGCATAATCAACGGTCATATCTTGAAGTTTCACCTTGATATCATCGGTGATTTCTTCATCACTTTCATGCACATCATTCACATTGCCACCGTCTTTCAATAGCTGAACTTCCTCTTTGCGTTGCTCCTCTTCATCTTCATCTGAACTCAAATCATAGTACTTTTCAAGATCTTCTGTCGATGTTTTATTTACACGTCGCCCATATTTATCCACCGTATATTTCACTTTGAATTTGTCATCTTCGAACATCGACTTAAAACGTTTATCAATTTTGGTGGTTTTGGTCGATTTGTGAATATTTCGAAACCGTGGATCACTAACCAAATGTGCAAAACGTGGATCTTGCCAAATTCCATTATTACTTTCCGACGTTGATGCATCCGCCAACTTTTCTGACTTTTCCGATTTTAACTTTTTCTCTTTCATTTTGAAATCTGGTTTTTCGTTAATTTGTTATTGAGTTTGATAGCACACCAAAAAAAAACAACAACTTGCGGTTAAAATGCACGTGTTTGTTATTCGTACAAACCATATGAAATGTCAAAATCTAAACAAAACACCAAATATGTCAAAACTGACACATTCCATGTTTTGCCGGACTGGTAAACATAACCTCAATTGTTTCATGTTCTTGATAGCATCTAATAAATGCCAAAATAATTTTGTTTAGTTTTGAATAAAACAGTTTTGGCACACCAATGTTACTGCATTTTTCAAGACTTCGAACAAATTCATTTGGTTTGGCCAAAGTTGTTCGATCTGTTTGCCAAGTAAAACATCAAACATATTCTGATAAAGGTGAGTAATTTGTGTCCACTAGCCATAAAAACCATTGCGGCGGTAATTTTCAAATATTTGAAATTATATTTCACCATGATTTTCAATCAATTTCAGCAACTGCATACAAAAATTTTGACAATGTCATTGAAAGCCGTCAATCGGAAGCGAGACGATCGATTGTTGTACAGGTTGCATCAGAAAAATCGTTTGAAGATGTTCATCAATACTGCAGTCAATTTGGCACAATTTTGAATGCATTTTTCTACAGAGCACCAAAAGATTTTAACTGTATTTTGTTTGAGTATGATCAAGAGGGTGCAGTTGAAGAAGCATTACAGTCGAGTGCATTTCCCGATCTAGCATCTGGTGTGGTGCCAGTGAAAAGTAGTTTTTTATGGTTTCGAAACACAATAAATAAGCAACAACTGAAACCAGTCCGAGGATCAGTGATATTAAACACAAGTGAAAACACAATTGAACTGAAACAAAATGAACTGGCGAATATATTAAGAGGAGCTGATTCACTATCGCATCAAATTAGCTTGTTGTACGAAAATACACGTTTAAATGACCTGTCGAAGCGGTTGAGATTTCTTGGCGCTTTACAAATTCAACGTGCACTGAGTGGATTGTTTTTGAACCATGCTGTTTTACCATTCGGATCAACATTAAATGGATTCGGCAAATTAGGTTGCGATTTAGATATGATTTTACATTACAATACCGATGACAAATCGTTTCGATCACCAAGTGATTACAGTCATCGCCGATTGATGTTCCATTCGAAAGGTTTGCCAAGTGATTCGGACGGTATGAGACGTGAAGTGATTGAAAATCACATCAAATTTTACGGTACATTGTGTGAATCGTTCATATGGGGCGCCTCAAATGTTTCACCAATTCACAAGGCTCGTGTACCAATCGTTCGATATTTTCACAAATATTTGAATATCAGCGTTGATATTTCGCTGCTCGATATGTAAATATTACATTTTAAAATGTCATTTTTATGAAATGATAAATTTCATAATTCACATGTCAATTTCATTTGGAATTTTAGGACGGGATTTTATATAACGGAACTGTTTCACATATTCGGTGAATTGGATGAGCGTGTTCGGCCATTGGTATTTGTAGTTCGACGATGGGCTCAAGAGATGCAAATTACATCAAAAACACGACCACATGCGATCACCAATTTTCAATTAACCTGCTTAGTTTTGAGTTTTCTTCAGCAATTATCCGAACCAATATTGCCAACCGTTCCCGAATTAGTATCCAAAGCACGAAAATCAGACCGTCGATTATCTCATGACAATCGAAATTATACATTTTTACGCGATCTTGGCACAATTCAATTTAAAACTCAAAATTCAAGCTCGTTAGAAGAGTTATTTATTGAATTTCTAGAATTGTATGGGACATTTGATTTTACAAAACATCTAATTTCATTGTCGTCCAAGAAACCAATACGAAAAATTGAGCCACGCGCTCTGCAAATTGCTAATCCATTTGAAATGGAACAAAATTGGAGCCGAAATGTATTGTCTGATGAATGTATCGCTTTAAAAATGCATGCACAAGACACATTTGCTGATTTAATGAACATTAACGAAACAAGGACACCAAATATAGATCGTTGGGGACTTTTATCAATATTCCCAAATTTAAAATAAGTTAGATCAAATAAAAAAAAAACCTCTTTGACCCAATTGTTCATCAAGGATTTTTTGTTTTCATTTAGAATCAATACTTTTTTATTGAAAAAATCGTTAAAAAATTGATATCTAAGATATTGAAAACTTAATAAATATCTATAGATATGTATAACCAATGATTTGATTTAACTTGATTTTGCTAACTGGTCTTATGCTACCCGTGAACTACAGAAGACAAATGTTTAGTAAAAGTGTTCACATTGTTAATAGACGTGTGTGTAGTTTTAATGTTTTAAGTTCGATTTTATTATAGAATTTGGTTTCGAATAAAGACTTTATGTGAAAAACAATTGCTCATTTCCAATCGGACAGTATTGAAGTTGTTTATTGAAAGATTATTCTACAAACAGAAGCTGAGCACACAAGCTGAGAAGCTGAGACAGCGATGAAGTCGACACAAGTTGTTGCTGGTGGTCAAACCAAAATGAAATTCACCAATTTCATCAATGGATGCCCTAATAAAAGAGATTTCCAACAAATTCGACTAAAACAAAAAATTGTATGAACCGCCTACGAAATTTGAATTTGGACAATCTCATTGACATTGCTATTCATTTGACATTTGATGAAGTGACAAGCATGCTCTGGTTTGACAGCGATAGATAACATAACCGTAGAAGTTGTGAATTAACAATAAACAACATTTAAAAAAACGAACAAATTCAAGTGCATGTTTTGCATGAAACGCAATGTTGAAATTGCAAAGGTTGTTAAGAACCAGTCAATATGCTGGCAGTATATTTTGCAGGCATCAGAGCTCAGTCCCGGAACGTAAGAAGCTCCAGGAATCACGTTCAAATCGTAAGGATTCAATAAAAATTCATTTTTCATTTTACTTAAAATTGATTTTCTGATGTAATTTTTACAATGCATTCGAAATATTGCAGTTGAAAATTTCGCAGACTTTACAGCGAGACGACAAGCGGAAGCACAGCGCTCCGTAATGCTCCAAGTTGATACAAAAGATGTCTGTGGTCAAGTGTATCATCATTGTAAACAATTTGGTGAAATAAAAAATGCATTTCTGTATACATCGAAAGATGAACAGAATTTGATGTTGATCGAATATGAGAATGTGGATGGCGTCAAGGAAACATTTAAATTCAGTGGCTTTCAAGCAAACACCGTGAATTGGCCGAATCGTGTGCTTTCGGTGCGCAAATCGAAATTGAATACATCTCTATCAACGGATGCTCCACTTCAAATTGGTAGTGAAACCGAACCGCCAGTCGCAAATATCCTGCGAAATGCGGAAACATTCGATGAGCAAGTGAGTCTTTTGTATGAACATACCAGCCTCACCGATTTATCAGTGCGTTTGAAATTTATAACTGCATTACAAGCTCAAATTGTGATCAACGAGTATCTCGAACCGATTTTCCCGAATGCAAAGATTCATCCATTTGGTTCGACGGTGAATGGTTTCGGTAAAATTGGCTGTGACCTAGATATGGTATTACAATACGACGACAAACCCAAACCGTCTGAGGAAATTGATCAGGCGCCGTTGATGTTTCAAGGTCACATATGTGAAAACGTTGAAGATATAAAGAAATTGGAAGGGCGTAATGTGAAATGCATCGCTTCGTTGATTGATTACTTTGTACCGGGTAGCACTGAAGTGTCAGCATTACCTAATGCCCGAGTACCGATTGTTCGATATTTTGATACAAATATCCACAGTAGCGTTGATTTGTCGGTCAATAATCTGTAAGTAGATTTTTATAAAATTTTGTTTGGATTCATTTCAATCGAGATCTTTTGAACTAATCAAGTCTTTCGTTTTACTCACAGGGATAGCTTCCATATAACGGAATACATGTACGCAATGGGCTTGATAGATCCACGAGTTCGACCATTCATTTTCATGGTTCGTCGATGGTTCAAAGACTATGAAATTACACGTTACACTGTTCGCGACGTCTTCACAAATTTCCAACTGACTTACATGTGCTTAAGTTTTCTGCAGCAATTAAGGGACCCAGTTATACCAACCATTGACGATGTTATGCGTCAAATTTGTGACAATCAATCAACAAGTGTTGAAAACATTATAAAAGAACCGTTTATCTTCAGTTTCGATCGATTCCATTTTAAGACTCAAAATACCGACACGGTACTTGAACTGTTTAAACAATTTTTAGAGTATTATGTATCGTTCGATTATAGCAAGTACATGATCACATTGAAAACGATTGAGAAAATACCAAAACCAGAATCATCACCTGGAATCGTATATCTGGAAAATGTATTCGATTCATCCAATCCATGGGGTGGTAATGTGAGTGACGCTGAAACATCAACATTAAAAATTATGAGCCAAAAAACACTTGAAGAGCTAGACAAGTGCTCAGTGAAACCAACAGACCAGATTCAAGACTGGGGACTATTAGAAATCATGTCAAAATTAAAAAATAACTAGTATCAATGTACTAAATTAAATACAATTTAAGTCCAATAAAATGATTTTAAACGATTCAATTTAGTTGAGAATGATGTTACATATTTTGATCAATGCTATTCGCATTGCATGTGTCTGATGAATTTACGGCGATAAAAATGCACGCTAAAGGCAAATCGGCTGATACGACACAGCAATGAAATCAAAGAAAGCTTTTATCAATATTTTCAAATTAAAAATGAAAGAGATTTCCATGAAATTGGACTCAAACAAAAAATTGTATGAACCGCCTACGAAATTTGAATTTGGACAATTTCATTGACATTGCTATTCATTTGACATTTCATGAAGTGACATGCATGCTTTGGTTTGACAGCGATAGATAACATAACCGTAGAAGTTGTGAATTAACAATAAACAACATTTAAAAAAACGAACAAATTCAAGTGCATGTTTTGCATGAAACGCAATGTTGAAATTGCAAGGGTTGTTAAGAACCAGTCAATATGCTGGCAGTATATTTTGTAGGCATCAGAGCTCAGTACCGGAATGTAAGAAGCTCCAGGAATCACGTTCGAATAGTGAGAATTCAATGAAAATTCATTTTTCATTTTACTTAAAATTGATTTTCTGATGTAATTTTTACAATGCATTCGAAATATTGCAGTTGAAAATTTCGCAGACTTAACAGCGAGACGACAAGCCGAAGCACTGCGTTCCATAATGCTTGAAGTTGATACAAAAGATGTCTGTGGTCGTGTGTATCATCATTGTAAACAATTTGGTGAAATCACAAATACATTTCTATACACGTTGAAAGATGAACGGAATTTGATGTTGATCGAATATGAGAATGTGGATGGCGTCAAGGAAACATTTAAATACTGCGGCTTTCAAGCGAACACCGTGAATTGGCCGAATCGTGTGCTATCGGTGCGCAAATCGAAATTGAATACATCTCTATCCACGGATGCTCCACTTCAAATTAGCAATGCAATAGAACCGCCGGTCGCAAATATACTGCGAAATGCTGAAACATTCGATGAGCAAGTGAGTCTTTTGTATGAACATACACGTCTCACCGATTTAGCAGTACGTTTGAAATATATATCTGCATTACAAGCTCAACTTGTAATCAACGAGTTTCTCGAGTCGATTTTCCCGAATGCAAAGGTGTATCCATTTGGTTCGACGGTGAATGGTTTCGGTAAAATTGGCTGTGATCTAGATATGGCATTAAGATATGATAAGCCTTCCCGGCCAGCCGATCGAAATAATCAAATGCCGTTGGTGTTTCAAGGTCACACGTTTGAAAATGATGAAGATAAAAAATTGTTGGAAGGATGTCAA
>CM059999.1:2915383-3186008 GCA_030463065.1 Aphidoletes aphidimyza
AATGCATCGCTTCGTTGATTGATTACTTTGTGCCGGGTAGCAGTGAAGTGTCCGCATTTCATGGTGCCAGAGTGCCGATTGTTCGATATTTTGATACAAATATCCATAGTAGCGTCGATTTGTCGGTCAATAATTTGTAAGTTGTTTGGGCTCTTGGATTCATTGCCATTTAGATCATTCGAACTAATCAAGTGTTTTTGTTTTACTCACAGGAATGGCTTTCATATAACAGAATACATGTACGCAATGGGCATGATAGATTCACGAGTTCGACCATTCATTTTTATGGTTCGTCGATGGGCCAAAGAGTTTGATATAACACGTTACCATAGTCGTACCAGTTTCACAAATTTCCAACTGTCTTACATGTGTCTATGTTTTTTGCAACAGTTAAAGGAACCAGTAATACCAACCTTTACTGAAGTCATGCATCAAATTGGTTACAATCAATCGAAAAATGACGAAGAAACGTTTATCTTCAATTTCGATCGATTCCAATTTAAAACCAAAAATACTGACACCGTGTTTGAACTGTTTAAACAATTTTTAGAGTATTATGAATCGTTCGATTATGGCAAATACATGATCACATTGAAAACGATTGAGAAAGTACCAAAACCAGACATGGCACCGTTATATTTGGAGAATGTGTTCGATTCGACCAATCCATGGGGTGGTAATGTAAGCGGTTCTGAAACATCTGCAATAAAAATTATGATTCGGCAAACACTTCAAGAGATAGAACAGTGCTCAGTGAAACCAACAGACCAGACTCAAGACTGGGGACTATTAGAAATCATTTCAAAAATAAAATAAACTTAGGACAAAGTATCAAATGTATATTTTCAATTTTAAGTTCAATAAAATCAGTTGAAAGCGTAAAGTTTAAGTTAAAGAAAATGAATCTATTTGTTGAATCCATATTTCATAATTTCATATTTTGTTTCATGTTAATGACATTTTACGCGTCCGATGTGAATGACATTTGACATTTGACAACTGAACATAACCATATTTCAGTGGAAATGCTTTCGATCGACTCATTACCATATAACATAAGGGTAAAAATAAAATAACAAAAAACATTTTTTAAAAAAATGTTAAAATATCCATTGAGACTAAACAATTCAATAAAATTATGCCAAAATGTGCCATTTTGGTTGACACATCAAATTCAAATCCGAAATCAGCATGAAAATGCCAATAATTGTAAGTAACATGCAATTTTGGTTGAACAACATTAAAATACCGCAGTAATATTTTGAAATGTGTATTTTTTATGTGATTTTATTTAGCCGCAAACACGCAATCATCATTTCAAAATGAGGTGAGAAAGCGACAATTACAAGCCAAACGAAGCATTTTTGTGGAAACGGATAGCGATTCAGATTCCATTAAAGATTTTACTAGCTACTGTTCTCGACTTGGACAAATACAAAACCTTTACCGAAGTTATGTGAATGAAAAAACATATTTTTTAGTCGAATTCAATAATCCGCATAGGGCAAATGAGATTGTTCGAACGGCTTTTCATTCGGGATTTCATTCAATTGATGGTAAAGTGCGTACAAAAGGCCGTTTCTTATATTTCAATCCAACAAATGAATCAACAGCAAAACAAAATCACCTGAGTTACAAACGTGAAACGAATCTGACAGAATCAAAAACCATTTTAAAAGCGATGCAAAATGAACGGACAATTGACAATCAAATGATGACACTGTACAATGTGAACAGATTGAGTGATTTATCGTGTAGATTACGTTTTTTGACCGCTCTTCAAATGGAAGAGGTGGTATCTGGTGTGCTTCATGATGCACAAGTATTGCCATTTGGTTCGTCAGTCAACGGTTTTGGTCAAATGCAATCTGATTTGGATATGGTTTTGATGACCAATGGCAATAAACTTCGAAAAACTCAATTTAGCTCAATGGAATTGGGCCAACCAGTCGAAATGGGACGTCAAACTACGAGGAACAATCTATTTGTACTATCGCAGATTGCACGAAATTGGCTACACGGAGTAGTTCAAGTGAATCCGGTTCTAAATGCACGGGTGCCAATCATTAAATATGTTCAAACGCTGACTCAACTGGATTGTGATTTGTCAATGACCAACTAGTAAGTTCCAAAGAAAAACCGAATGGCTTTGCATTATATCTTGAAATAGCTAATAACAACTTCAATTTTGCGTGTTATTTTACAGTTCTGGTTTTCAAATGTCCGAAATATTTTACACATTTGGTGAGCTTGACAAACGAGTGCGACCGCTGGTATTTTTCATTCGGGCATGGGCCAAAGAGTTTGACATCACATCTGGCGGTCATCCATCACCCGGAATATCGAACTTTATGCTGACCTGTTTAGTTATTTTCTATCTTCAACGCCTACCAAAACCGATACTTCCGCCATCCAATGCATTCGTCAAACATCATGATTTGAACGAAAATATGCAATACATTACCGACATTTCGGCGCTCAATTTTCAGAGTGAAAATAAATCCAATTTATCGGAATTATTGGTGCAATTTTTCGAATACTACATGAAATTTGATTTCAACAAAGATGCGGCTTCAATTTCAACTGGAACGATAAAAGCAAATATCGCTCAAGATTCCATATTCATCTATAATCTGTTGGATCCAACATTGAATGTGTGCCGGAATGTAAATGATTTCGAACGAAATCAATTCATTGAAATGTGTCAAAAGGCGCATAAGGCATTGACACAGGATAAAATTGATGCCGTTGGATTGCTACAACTTCAACGTCAAAAACACAATCCTAATAAATTAGATACATTTGTTAATAGTATGATGGCGCCCAGAGGGAAACAGAATATCAACCAGTCAAACACCAATCGAAAAAAATTGAATATAAAAACAATAATGAAATAGTTGGTAGTTTCAAATCGGTTTGAAGTTTGTAATAATAAATGTTAAGAATTTCAAGAAGAAAAAAACTAAGAAAATTAGCGTTTTAGTAGAGAATTCTCATACATTTTTGTTTTTCACAATGAATGAATCCATGAATTACAATCTTCAATGAAATAGGAATGTCTCATCAAAACCCGGTTCCATATTCACATGCATATGCTCATAATAATAAACATATCACTTGAAAAATGTTTCATAAATGTACGTTGTGTGCGATTGATAAGAGCTGTCACACTTTGACACAGCTCAACCACCAATAGAAGAGACATTTGACAAAACGAGAGAATGAGACGGATAGCTAAGATATCAGCACTACGATGCCTGCATTAGAAAGACTAACGAAAAGCGAAAGCTGCTATTTTTTTTCGTATCGAAAGAGAGGTATATTGGTGTTTTGAGGTGTAAATGCAATAACAACGGAGAGTGAAACTGTGGTGTCTTTGTGTACGTGCGCGCGAAAAAGACCACTGCTGAGCATTGTGAGAAACAACATGAATATTGTGAAAAAGATGCAGTTAGTGGCGATATCATCGACGTTTCACTTTAGTGAATGAGAGTGAACAATTCATTGCTGTGTTGTATTCTGTCTTATTTCGTTGTTGTTTTTTTTTCTTCACTCGTTTTGCCTGTGTACACATTTTGGCTGTCAGTGGTGTGTGCGTTTTATTATTTTGAATGGAATTGAAAGGAGAAAACACAAAATATCTGAAAACAAATTGAATTTGTATTTGGTGAAAATCACAAATTGAACTGTTCGTAATGCGAAACAAGCTTCACGAGCTACCGTTTTATTTGTTTTAACCTTGAATTGCGCGTTTGATTTATTTTTTGAATGGAAATGTCATTAGAAAAATGTGTACATTTGGCCGAATATCCATAATTAATCGGTATGGTTTTTGCATTCATTTATTTTTAAAAATAAAAATATCAACATCTAATGTTTCAAATCCAGAATTGTGTGCAAAATGATGTGCCAAAATTCCAATGTGACATGTTGTTAAAATCATGAAGTGAAAAAGACGCTTTGGTCTATTTAGATTGGCATGCACTGTACTCATGGCCATTTCGCGATAACTACGCACATTTTCACATTTATATTTTCCATTCACATTAGTAGTATATAAATGTATATTTCGTCCAACTATAGGCGAGGGGGGAAGCAGCAAGAGGGACGAATCCACTCAATTGTTGCTATCCGCCTCTCATCTCTGTTGGATAAAATATACATATTATTTCACTCAAAAAAAAAACATGAGTTTTGATTCATGTGCATCTCTCTCCATCACTACAAGACTGATCAATCGAAACAAGCACGAAATTCTTTTTTTGTGCTGTCCTTCTTTCACACGAACCACTCCATTAGTTGACAGATTTGATAATGTATTCTTTAGATGCGTATAGCTATGCTTCTGTACCAGAACAATTTTTTTCACTGTTTATACTTCTGAAGTTAGCAACAAAACGCAGATTTATATGACCCTGCACCAGCTACATGAGCTGTCAAACTAATATATTGAAAAGAACGAAGCTACAAAGAATATATTGTTTACAATAAAGTTTCCTTAAAAAAATAATTTAAAATGTCAGCTGGAAAAATAAATGGTAATTATATGTGCTTGAATATAAATTATTTTGTTTTGTTTTGTTTTGTTTCGTCTTTGTATGACAAAAGTTTCAATCTCGATAGCAGATGTGGATTTGCTTGTTGATGTCCAGATAAAAACCGAGATATGTGAATTGCTGACGAAATTTGAAGCGGTGGAAGTGGGGGTGCATGAGGTTTTAGCAAACAGTATGTTGTATATTTGTTTTTGTTCTTTTATACTTTATCGAGACGTGAGTAAACAAATTTTTTTTTCAATTTTAGCTGATTCAAATGAGCACATTAGACGTTCGAACACAATTTTCACGCTATTGAATAAAGAATTGACCCAAATGGCAAACAACAAACACAAAAAAAAACTGCTTACATCCAGCAGAAGATTTAAAATGCACATGGATCATTTCTGGAAAAATTTTGAAGACTACGAATTGAAATTTGGCACAACTCATGATAACACTGAGCAAAATGACAAAATCATTGGTATGTGTAATAACAATTCATTACTTGAATAAATTTTGATTGATTGATTGAAATTGATATTTGAACATTGTTTATATTTCCAGGTTCATTGGCTTGGTTTAGGGTGTTTATTAGGATGCTCCAAAAGCAAAACGACTTATTAGCAGTGGAAATCAATGCAGACCGACTTAATGTTTCTGATGTTGGTCTTCAATTTCATCATAACCTATCGTTATTAGATAAGGTCAGACAAATGGCTAAAGATCGTTATCCAAACGCTGATTAGAAGTTCGGCTTTAAGTTCATTTGATGCAATTCCAAATAAATGTTCAAAATGTCAAAATTTTGATTTTGCCAATACATGAGTGAATTAAAAATACACTGCCAAGAAACTTGGAAGTAACGCTTGATGTGTCACGTCAAAAATCAACATACACACATATGATTCACTATCGACTGAATGAAAGTATGTGAGTGCATACAGACAACCAAAGAAAATAATTTTGTCGTTATTGTTGATGCTGTTGCTGTCGTTGTTGTACGGCTAATAATCATATATGTAAGAGAGAAAGAGAGAGAACTGATACATTCTTTGCAATTTTCTTTCTTTTTTTTTGCAAATATAGAGAGGTTTTTTGCAATAGTTTCATATTCTTACGAAATAAATTCGTTTGATTAAGAACTTTTTTTATTAAGTGTGAGAATGTATTTATTTCACTCAAAAATACACACTCGCGCAGGGTGAGGGAACATACAAAATATGAGTGTAAACTCCACAGGTAAGCAGTTCTATGTAGCATGGTATTAGCCATATGAGAAATTGGGAACAATGGAAAGAAAAAGTACTTTTATTTTATATTTTTTATTGAATGAATGTATACATTTTTTTTGAATTGAAACGATCAAACTAGTAAATTATTAGTATGAACATGCAGTTGTTGATGCTGTTGCTACTCTATTAACTCAAATTAAATGGTATTTTCTGGTTTTTCTCCTTCAATTTCTTCTGGATTCAATACTTCATTCGTTTCACTTTTAATTGGTGCATCATCCTCTTTTAAATCTTCTGAATTCACCAAGTCACGTATAGCTTGCGTCAAATTATCATTTAAAGCCTGGATATCTTGGTCGTCAGCAAATTCACCCTTTTCAATTTGTGTAGACTTCTCACATGTCTCTGTATCGATTTCGGTTTTTGTGACCATCTCACATGTCTCTGCATCAATTTCGGTTTGTGTGGACATTTCACATGCCTCTGTAATAATTTCACCCAAACTGCTCATCACAACTTTTCCACTGTGGATCGATGGGAAGAAACTTAATCTTTTTTCGATTTTTACTCAACAAATGTTGAAAACAGAATGTGAATTTCTTCATTGCCGATGCTTTATTTATACAATTTTATTTAACTCTGTTATTTATGAAGCACATTACTATGCTCTAATGTATTCGGTTGTGAAATATCGGGAACTAATTTGGTTCCAGTTCATATTTCTAAATCAGCTATCGCTATGCACATCACGTTTCTGCTTTTTTTAAAAAACTCAACAAAAATGAACTTTTTTTCTCACAGACCTCTCTCATTCAGCGGCTGTATGTAAACTCAAGTAAATTGAATTACGCGAGCGCCACCAAATTTAACAGGCGAATCAATGTAATATTGCTGCGCGCCAAGTTTGAATTCTGTTGACATTTCCCCCCCATGACCTCTCTTTCTCATGTTGCTTCGCAAAAAGTTTTTCTTTTTTCATTTGATCGTAATTATATGATTATTTTTATGTCACGTAATTCGTTTAGAATAGCATTTATTTTCTGCATGTGTGTTTTCATTGTAATATCATCATCAACACTGGGTGTTGTTATCAATAATATCCTCAAAATATCACAAAGATCATTCGGATAACGCTGTTCTCTAACTTTCACATCTTTTAAATGAACTTGTGAAGAATTTTTGGTTGTGAGTTTGGGAAGAGAAAAATCAACATCTTCGGTTAATGAGGAGGAGGAGGAGGGGAGGGAAAGGTGATCTTTTGTAAGCGATCGCATTGCACAATCTACATCGTCTTCATTTTCAAGACGTTTCATATACGCTTTTTCAAATTTATTTTTGATAATGTTTTTTGTTGTGGTCAATTTCAATTCATTATCTTGATTCATTTTTTTTTTCGAATGTGGTAGTATTCAAAGTTCAAACAAAGTATGAAAAATCATTCACGAGCATACATCTCTTTATATATGAATTTGCATATATTCACTGAATCCCCTCCCGATAACGCCCCAAGTTGGTTTCGTGCTCAAGTGAAATGCAAACGAAACCGAACGGTTGACGCCAGCTTTCCTGGCAAAATCCTCGAAATTGCTCAAATCTCATGTCTGAATTCACCCCAAAATCATTGAACACATGCCTCAAATTTAGGTCATCTTGTCTAAATAGAACAACGAAATTACAATTGTCTCGAATCAGATGCTTATCGAGCTTAGTGTAACTCTGAACGATGTAAATCACATCGAGGTCACGATGTCGTCCAAGTGTAAAAATATTACGCACCACTGTCTTATTAATTTTATGGTCATTGATCACATCATCAAATACGATTAGCGAGTTTTTTTTCATTTGATTCGAATCGATAACATTTTGAGTTGCTGAAAAAGTATAGCAACCAATTTCTTTAATTGAACGCAATATTTCACACAAATATTTGTATTTATTTTGATCCAATGCTTTACTGTACAAGTACAGATTCTCAAATTTTAACCCATGTTCGCTTTCAATCATACTGATAAGAACATTTGTTTTTCCACATCCAGACGGACCCGCTATGATGCAACGCAAATTGTTTGGTAAAAGTTCACTATGACGTTTTGCTTTAGTAACATTCACAGTTGTACGTTCATCAATGTTCCCAACGGGAATATCAATTGGCTGTTTAGTGAAACGCATCTTGACGATGAATGAGTGAATTTTACATAAAAGATGTTACTTTATTTTGAAACATCTTTTATTTAAAGAATGCCTTATGTTTTCTCTTTCCTTGCTTCTTAATTCGTAAGTTTCTAACTTACGAAATTCTGTTTCACCTGGCATACGTTCATAACATTGTAAATCTACTTGCGCCATATGATATATGCTTGGATGTACTTTTGATTTGATTTTGATATAATGATTTGTTTGATTTCTTTGCATTTTTTGTTTTGGATTACCAAATTATTTTTTGAATCCGAATTTTCTTTTGTTTATTCTTATAGCATCTTTATGAAAAACTTTATTTAATTTTGCCAATACTGAATCCCCCAAATTCTTTTTTACAACATGTTTTGTATATGCACTTGCATCTTTTTCGATTTTTTCTGTTTTTATTGTGGTATTCAAGAATCTTAGTTTGGTTTGCCAAAAGTTTTTCTGTAATGTTTGGATAATTATTCGGGTTTTGTTTTATGTCAATTGGTTTTTCTCCAGTTACCGAATGTATCGTTTCGTTATATGCTTTTGCCGCAACAAATATTTCTTCTGCTGCATTTGAATTGTTTTGTGTGTTCTTTCTACTTGCCCGTTACTTGTAGAATGCTGGACTGGTGTTGTTATATGTGCTATTTTATATTTCAGATTTTGAAAGAGTTTTGCAGTGAAATTTGAAACAGACTAGACAGAAAATATATAAAATGGTTGTTATACGATAATAGTGTTTCAGTCTTTTGTACAGAATATTGTGAAAATGACATCAGCGTTTACAATTACCTTTTCCGATACCTCATCCGCCGTGCTTCAGACACATTTTTCACCCGAAATCACGCTCGATGAGGATTGTGATTATGAATGCGCGCTTCTCGATTTAATTATCAAGTTTAATACTAAAGATGATTTGAAGAAAATATTTGGAACAAATGCTTTGATACGTATTAATTGCGATATAATTTTCGGTTCGTATATAAATGGAAAACGAAGTCATATAATTCATCAGTTTGCTACAAGTACAACACATATGACAGAACAAATTCTTGTGGAAATTCCGAAAAATCTCATCTATTTCCCAATTAAATCCAAGAATTTGCGCTCCATTCAGATTTGCATTCTTGATAGCAGTGAAAATCGATTAGAAATTGATGGAGCTGACATCATCTGTCGAATTAATATAAAGAGAGAAAAGAACTAAAAAGCTACTCCAACATGTTAATCTTCAATCAACGCCATGGTAATCATATCATCACTCAATCAAGTGTTGATGGTGGTAATATTTTGAAAAATGGAGGAAAAAGCGCACAAAAAACATATAAAGGTGTGAGCAAACGAAAAAATATTCCTAATTCGAATAGCACCCCCATTGGAGAAGGATCAAAAAATAAAAGAAGAAAAACAGCAAACACAACGGAAAAAAAGAAAAAAATTTCGAAGAAAAATCGGCAATTTCTGGAAGGACTTGGATTGAAAATCAAACAAAATTGATAAACCCTAGAACTAAATTAATAATGTTCGGTAATAACAGTAATATTTTGAACATTGGAGCATTTGCTCCTCAAGATGATTCAATCATAAAGAAGGATTTTCACACCTATACACCGAACACCAATTCTCTCAGCGAGTCCGAAGAGATTCGTATCGCTATCCAAAATCAGGACTTATGTTTACTACCATCTGAATCATATCTCTACATGCAATTTCAAGTAATAACTGAAAATTATAACGAAACAGAAGCCGAAAAGGTTATGTTTACACGCAACTTTCCATCGTTTTTATTCAGCGATGGACGTTACGAATTGAATGGGGTGGAAATCGATCACATTAGAAATGTTGGAATAACATCAACAATGAAATTATTGGCAGCCACATGTCAATCAAATGTTATTGGTTATCATCGCTTTAATGAAGCATTTACTGGAAAAATAGCTCAAAATAAAGTGAAAGAGATACTTTATGATGTGATGATACCCTTGAGCATTTATTTTGGCTTTTGTGAAGATAATCGTAAAGTGATTCTAAATTGTCGACATGAACTGATATTGATTCGGGCACGAAATAGCTTGAATTGTGTTCACGGAGGTAAAGAAGGTGTCAATACTACCAATGTTAAGATAAAAGTTACCAAGCTCGAAAGGAAAATGCCCCATATCTTATTGAACCATAAAGTTAAAGTAAATATGAACAATTTTTTGTCCAAGCATAAAAAACTCCCCATACAGTTCCGATCGTGGGATTTGCATGAGTATCCAGAGCTCCCACAAACAACGAATCATGTGTGGACAATTAAAACGGTTCCATATGTGAATAAACCGAGATACGTTTTGGTTGGTTTTCCAACTGACAAAAAGGAGAGAAAAACCGAGGATGCATCCAAGTTTAGGCAAACGCATATCAACAGTGTACGTTTACATTTAAATTCGAGCGTATATCCATATCATATGCATGAAGTGGATATAGGAGGTGGGCTGTATTCGGAACTATATGAAGCTTACGCTAATATTCAATCATCCTGTTATAATGGAGCTGAAGGTCGAAACCTATTTGCCAACACTTTTGCACAGTTCCAGTCTGATGTCATATATGCATTTGATGCATCACGATCGGATGAATTACTCACAACAAGCAATGGAGTTGATATTAGATTGGAAATAAAATCTAAGGATAATATACCAGCAAAAACATCAGCATTTTGCCTGATTATATACGAGAAAGGGTTTACATATTCCCCTCACGATGCGATAGTTACACTTCATTTATAAATGATTTTTTCACAACTTGAAAGATAAATTTTATGCACATAAGATATTTGTAAGATGACTAAGTGACAGCAGATAGTTGAAGAAATCCATCGTGTTGCTCGCAAAAATTTCGAGCGACGCAAGTATTCGATGCGTGGCATCGCCGACACATTGCAGGCTGATCTGATTGATATGCAATCGTTTAGACGACAAAACCATGGGTACAGATACATTCTGATTGCTGTCGATGTATTCTCAAAAAAAGCATATGCTGAACCATTGAAAGATAAATCAGCAAAAAGTACAACCGAAGCAATGAAAAGTATTTTCAATCAAGTTGGTCAACGTATCCGAAATCTACAAACAGATGATGGAAAAGAATTCTTTAATAGCAAGATGAAGCAACTGCTCAAAAAATACAATAATATTAATCATTATTCTACGTACACTGTTAAAAAAGCGAGCATTGTCGAGCGTTTGATTCGCACAATTAAACGAAAATTGTATATGGAATTCACTCTTCAAAGGTCAAACAAATGGTTTGAAATTCTTGGAAAGATCATTCATACCTATAATAACACTCGGTAAGTCCTCAACATCAACAAAAACAGAAACACAATTTTTATACCTTTTTTTCTTTTGTTCTAGTCATTCAACAATTAAAATGAAACCAATTGAAGTGAATGCTGAAAATGAACAGGAACTTCTCAACACTGTGTACAAGTACAAACGTGTATATTCGAAACATCGAATGGCCAAATTCAAGGTTGGCGATCATGTGAGAATAAGCAATAAACGAGCTTTTTTTGATAAGGGCTACACACCCAATTGGTCAACAGCTATTTTCATTGTAAGAAAAGTTCAATACAATACAGATCCCATCACGTATCTACTTAAAAGTTATGATAATCAAGAAGAGCTTCAACATGTTAAAAATCCAAATGAATATCTCATTGAGAAGGTTCTCCGTAGGAGAAATGGTCAACTGTACGTGAAATGGCTTGGATTTGACAATGAATATAATTCATGGATTCCGGAGAGTGATTTAATCAATTAACCTTGATGATTTTGATTGAAAACTAATTTTCAATTTGTTGTATTAGATTAAGTATTTCAAAATATTATGAAATGTCTGTAGAGGGAGGTACTCTCAATATGTAATTTTTTCAATGTTCTTGCATTGATAATCAGATTCGACCGCTGCTATATATTCATAAACATATTGCTGTATACCAATTAGTTTGCATCAAACCATTTTTTGATGTAGTCAAACGATCACGGTCGATAGGAAGCGAAAAGTGAAAAGTTGAAACAAAATGGAATCGTGTCTTTGCAATCGTTTATATCACATGGGTACACCAACTACAACATCAGAGTACGCATTTAGTGGAAGTCTATGTCGTATTCATGAATTTAAGACAGCAGAGGGATTACATCGTTACTGTCTCACAGTATTCACTCTTTCCGACTATAAACATTTGCATTTTCCACATGATGAATACGAAAAGCTCATTAACAAATTAAGTGCACACCTATCTACACAAGCGATATTTCCAACCGCCACCGCAAGCAATTCGGTTGCATGTTCCATTGAGCAGCTACCATTCGATGGTGATCTTAAAATCCATTTTGGACAACACAGATTGACTATAGGTCCGGTGACAGCATTCGGTCTTGTAAAGTTTTCACCATTCACTAATACTGTCAAGAGAAAGTTTGCATGTGAATCTAAATGGGATATATGTACATGTAGAAAATGTTCTGTTTTCAGTCGTCTGATTGATTTTGAAGCAAGTGCACAGAGATTATTTGATCATCGTAAACTAGAGAACGTAATTCTATAAAAGTCATGGCAGAGGAAAAGTATTTCTATTACACATTTGTTATTTATGATTACAAACTTCATGATGAATTGGTGGTGAAAAGTTTAGGTAGACATGAATATTTAGACAAAGTTTTCACTTTATTATGTGAATGTGAAAGTAAAAGTGAAACAAAAATGCAAATATTCTCTGAAGATGAATGGGAAATGATTCGTTTTACCGATGCAACATCATTATACAGTGGCATGGAGAATGGATATTGGGGTCGATTTGAAGATTTAGAAACGGCTACAATTGATGAATCGGAATTTGCACACAAATATCCAAAATTAACAAAATTGAAAGAAGATTTTGTCAATTATAGATTATTGAAAGATAGATCAAATTCTAGTATGGAAAGTTTGGTATCAAGCGATGCATCATGGCATTCATATGATTGTGATTTTGAAACAGTACATGAATTTTTGGTCGATTTGTGTGGTTGTATTGCTTTTGTGAAACAAAAAGAAAATTAAATGATGAAGATGAAGGAAAAGAATAAGAAGGAAGGGAAGAGTGTGTGCTTCGATCTCAATGTCAAAACCCTGCATATGCATGTTTGGACATTGGCATATCATGAAGCGCGAAAAAGTGATTGGAATAGAATTAATGCAGACAGATATCGATTTGAGTTGAGAAAAGAAAAGTTGGAAGCATTGCTCAATAAAATTGGTTTTTTTTCTAGACAAATATGACTAAAATGAAATTGAAAATAAAAATAATGTAGCATATCTATTGAAAAAAAAATCTTTTATTGAATAAATAAGAGTTAAAAAATGTATACATTGTATGTATTATTTATTATTATTATTTAATAATATCCTTCATGCTCTTTGCGGTATCTAATGCATATTGATATTCCCTATCCATTTCAATCGAATCGAGCCTATAATGTCCCCAAGCGAGCGTTTCAACACCATCTGGCTTAATTATATACCGCTTGTCATCAAATGGGTTCAACGCAATCTTATCCATTGAAATAGTGTATACAGTATGACTTTTTGAGCGAATTGAATACTGTCTTCTCATTTCAATACAATTTTCTTTTATGCAATTATAATAATCATCGAATGAAATCCTATTTTTCAATACATTTTTCTTAACTCCCTTAGCTTTTTTTATTTTATCAATTCTACCCAGTGTTCGTAGCGCATAACATTTCGATCGCAGGCCGACAACCTCTGTTAATATTTCCCCTTTCAATTCATCCTTGAATTTACCTATCACTTTTTTATTATGCTGTTTAACACCAAAAATATTATGCTCTGGATAGTCTGGTGTGTCAAACTCATTAATATCAGGCTCATTGTAAATTTCCGCATACACATTGGGGTTTTTTATTTCTAATATAAACGAATCTGTGTCGGTGTAAACAACTTGAACGTTTCGTTTGAATTTCGGTTTCAAATAATTGTACAAAAACTTATACATTAATACCTTTGATATATCCAAAATACACATTCCTACGACAATGGGTCGGTTCATTAGAATATGTGTTTTATGCATTTCGATGCTAACTAAATTTTCATCAATTATTTTGTAGTTTTTGAAATTGGGTTGAGCAATTAGACTCCTACTACCCATACGTCCATTCCATTTATTCACCAATCGAATGTCTGAACGTTTACGAAGATTTTCCATTGTTTTGCCATAGATTGCGTTATTCAATAATTTATAAAAATCTTTTTCAAATTCGTTTGTGGCCTCAGTACGGAATCGAGTATTCAAATTGATATACTCCTCCAACCATTTACTCTGTCTGAATTGCAATACACGGTGTACTTTTTTCAAAATCAAACCTTGCTCAAGAGCTGATTTCAACATTCGATAGTGTAAAATATATTTTTTTTTATCGTACAATGTTAACATTAATTTCGCATTCTTGCATCGCTTCGTGAAATGCATCGCTTCGTTGATTGATTACTTTGTGCCGGGTAGCAGTGAAGTGTCCGCATTTCATGGTGCCAGAGTGCCGATTGTTCGATATTTTGATACAAATATCCATAGTAGCGTCGATTTGTCGGTCAATAATTTGTAAGTTGTTTGGGCTCTTCGATTCATTGCCATTAAAATCATTTTACTCACAGGAATGGCTTTCATATAACAGAATACATGTACGCAATGGGCATGATAGATTCACGAGTTCGACCATTCATTTTTATGGTTCGTCGATGGGCCAAAGAGTTTGATATAACACGTTACCATAGTCGTACCAGTTTCACAAATTTCCAACTGTCTTACATGTGTCTATGTTTTTTGCAACAGTTAAAGGAACCAGTAATACCAACCTTTACTGAAGTCATGCATCAAATTGGTTACAATCAATCGAAAAATGACGAAGAAACGTTTATCTTCAATTTCGATCGATTCCAATTTAAAACCAAAAATACTGACACCGTGTTTGAACTGTTTAAACAATTTTTAGAGTATTATGAATCGTTCGATTATAGCAAATACATGATCACATTGAAAACGATTGAGAAAGTACCAAAACCAGACATGGCACCGTTATATTTGGAGAATGTGTTCGATTCGACCAATCCATGGGGTGGTAATGTAAGCGGTTCTGAAACATCTGCAATAAAAATTATGATTCGGCAAACACTTCAAGAGATAGAACAGTGCTCAGTGAAACCAACAGACCAGACTCAAGACTGGGGACTATTAGAAATCATTTCAAAAATAAAATAAACTTAGTATGTATAAAGTATCAAATGTATATTTTCAATTTTAAGTTCAATAAAATCAGTTGAAAGCGTAAAGTTTAAGTTAAAGAAAATGAATCTATTTGTTGAATCCATATTTCATAATTTCATATTTTGTTTCATGTTAATGACATTTTACGCGTCCGATGTGAATGACATTTGACATTTGACAACTGAACATAACCATATTTCAGTGGAAATGCTTTCGATCGACTCATTACCATATAACATAAGGGTAAAAATAAAATAACAAAAAACATTTTTTAAAAAAATGTTAAAATATCCATTGAGACTAAACAATTCAATAAAATTATGCCAAAATGTGCCATTTTGGTTGACACATCAAATTCAAATCCGAAATCAGCATGAAAATGCCAATAATTGTAAGTAACATGCAATTTTGGTTGAACAACATTAAAATACCGCAGTAATATTTTGAAATGTGTATTTTTTATGTGATTTTATTTAGCCGCAAACACGCAATCATCATTTCAAAATGAGGTGAGAAAGCGACAATTACAAGCCAAACGAAGCATTTTTGTGGAAACGGACGTCAAACTACGAGGAACAATCTATTTGTACTATGGCAGATTGCACGAAATTGGCTACATGGAGTAGTTCAAGTGAATCCGGTTCTAAATGCACGGGTGCCAATCATTAAATATGTTCAAACGCTGACTCAACTGGATTGTGATTTGTCAATGACCAACTAGTAAGTTCCAAAGAAAAACCGAATGGCTTTGCATTATATCTTGAAATAGCTAATAACAACTTCAATTTTGCGTGTTATTTTACAGTTCTGGTTTTCAAATGTCCGAAATATTTTACACATTTGGTGAGCTTGACAAACGAGTGCGACCGCTGGTATTTTTCATTCGGGCATGGGCCAAAGAGTTTGACATCACATCTGGCGGTCATCCATCACCCGGAATATCGAACTTTATGCTGACCTGTTTAGTTATTTTCTATCTTCAACGCCTACCAAAACCGATACTTCCGCCATCCAATGCATTCGTCAAACATCATGATTTGAACGAAAATATGCAATACATTACCGACATTTCGGCGCTCAATTTTCAGAGTGAAAATAAATCCAATTTATCGGAATTATTGGTGCAATTTTTCGAATACTACATGAAATTTGATTTCAACAAAGATGCGGCTTCAATTTCAACTGGAACGATAAAAGCAAATATCGCTCAAGATTCCATATTCATCTATAATCTGTTGGATCCAACATTGAATGTGTGCCGGAATGTAAATGATTTCGAACGAAATCAATTCATTGAAATGTGTCAAAAGGCGCATAAGGCATTGACACAGGATAAAATTGATGCCGTTGGATTGCTACAACTTCAACGTCAAAAACACAATCCTAATAAATTAGATACATTTGTTAATAGTATGATGGCGCCCAGAGGGAAACAGAATATCAACCAGTCAAACACCAATCGAAAAAAATTGAATATAAAAACAATAATGAAGTAGTTGGTAGTTTCAAATCGGTTTGAAGTTTGTAATAATAAATGTTAAGAATTTCAAGAAGAAAAAAACTAAGAAAATTAGCGTTTTAGTAGAGAATTCTCATACATTTTTGTTTTTCACAATGAATGAATCCATGAATTACAATCTTCAATGAAATAGGAATGTCTCATCAAAACCCGGTTCCATATTCACATGCATATGCTCATAATAATAAACATATCACTTGAAAAATGTTTCATAAATGTACGTTGTGTGCGATTGATAAGAGCTGTCACACTTTGACACAGCTCAACCACCAATAGAAGAGACATTTGACAAAACGAGAGAATGAGACGGATAGCTAAGATATCAGCACTACGATGCCTGCATTAGAAAGACTAACGAAAAGCGAAAGCTGCTATTTTTTTTCGTATCGAAAGAGAGGTATATTGGTGTTTTGAGGTGTAAATGCAATAACAACGGAGAGTGAAACTGTGGTGTCTTTGTGTACGTGCGCGCGAAAAAGACCACTGCTGAGCATTGTGAGAAACAACATGAATATTGTGAAAAAGATGCAGTTAGTGGCGATATCATCGACGTTTCACTTTAGTGAATGAGAGTGAACAATTCATTGCTGTGTTGTATTTTGTCTTATTTCGTTGTTGTTTTTTTTTTCTTCACTCGTTTTGCCTGTGTACACATTTTGGCTGTCAGTGGTGTGTGCGTTTTATTATTTTGAATGGAATTGAAAGGAGAAAACACAAAATATCTGAAAACAAATTGAATTTGTATTTGGTGAAAATCACAAATTGAACTGTTCGTAATGCGAAACAAGCTTCACGAGCTACCGTTTTATTTGTTTTAACCTTGAATTGCGCGTTTGATTTATTTTTTGAATGGAAATGTCATTAGAGAAATGTGTACATTTGGCCGAATATCCATAATTAATCGGTATGGTTTTTGCATTAATTTTTTTTTTTTTTTAAATAAAAATATCAACATCTGATCCAGAATTGTGTGCAAAATGATGTGCCAAAATTCCAATGTAAATGTTGTTAAAATGATAAAGTGAAAAAGACGCTTTGGTCTATTTAGATTGGCATGCACTGTACTCATGGCCATTTCGCGATAACTACGCACATTTTCACATTTATATTTTCCATTCAAATTTGTGATTCCGTATCACGGGTTTGAATGTAAATTTCAGTGACCTTTCGTTTTAGTGCATACCATATTAAATATCCCGTTTCTACTGGTTTGTTTGCGTTTTTTTTGTTGTTTTTCTCTTTGCATTCAATTGCAATCGATGCCCACTAGTGTGTGACGTTTCATTTGTGTTGACATAGCATTGGATTTGCTAACTACCACAAAAATTACACAAAATCACTCAATTCTGGAACTCTTACCATAAATCAATATCATATATGTTTTGAACATTTTAAATTTAAACAATTATAACAATAAATGACAAATGTGTCGGTTGTTGTCACTTTTAAAAGGTGTTGCCAAGCATAACTTTAAGGAATTAAAAACCAGTAAATGAAGCATTTCGAGAGGAATTCTCACGTCTAAATCACAAACGGAAACATCGACAAAGTAAAAATGGAACAATTTTCACATGATTTGACATTGGCATTAGAGGAAACGTCACGTGTAAGAGCTGGACATTGTTGGGGCGGCCGTCGCCGAACTCGTTCAACCGGCAATTTACGTAAGTCACACACAACACCAAATTGCGCAAGTCATTTGTTTTTTTTTCTTCTCTCATTCTCTCGCATGTGTGTAAATTGCATCGTTATACATTTTTCAATGCATGTGATGATTGATTTGGTAAATTTTGATTTGCATTTAGCGTGTGCACCGCAACCAACCGAAGACAGTTCAAGCCCAGCTGAACCAATTGATATCAATGACTGCCAATCAAATTCGATTTTAAGCGATTCGGATGATCGTCAAAATTTTCAACTGGCCTTAAAAGTGCGACAAACATGCCTGTTTGGTAATTTTGAATCGGATTCATTGAATGAGACATTTAGTCCGACACGGTAAGTTCGTAAATTTGGAAATATTGGTTTGCCAATTCAATTCATGATGCTAAAATATTCCCATTTTTTTTTTTTTCGTTTGCTCTGTAGACCAAGTACACGTCGAAAGCGAAAATTCAAGCGAATGGCCGTGGAATATGAAACAACACCATCGACACCGGGCAATCCAAATCCAACGACAATGTTCCCGTTGACCGGCAACAGTATGAAAAAACGCGTTATGAAGCATGCAAATCAAGAGAATTTCCGAGCTGGACTATTTTTCTGTGGCAAACGTAAGCGTTCACATCGTGACCGATACCATGACTACGATCACTATCGTTTGCATTCGAGCAGTGTGCCGCGTCAACGTGAATTTTTTACACCGAAAAATTCATATTTGGAGTATAAAAATCGTAGCCGAAATGCATATGCAAAACCATGCGAACGAATTTTGCCATTGAATAAGAATATTGTGTCAAAAATTGAGAAAATCTCACAAGAATCGCTGAGCAGTGGTGCAGCAATTGGTTTTGCACCGGGCGTGGTAACAGCCAACGATGAAAAAACTGTACCAACTGGATTTACATTTGATGCTGCTGCATACCTGAAGACAGGCCAAAATGCAGCCAGCAATAGCAATCATCCGATTTTGCCAAATGTAACATTGGCACCGGGTGCAATTTGCTTACAGGCAGCCACATCATTTCAAGCGAAAAGCTTATCAATTGACGCCAATACGAGTGCCAGTGCAATTAAAATGCCACAAAAATCCGGTAGTTTTGATTCACCATTCAATGTTCAAGAGATTCATTCGACGTATGTCGTTCAGCCGACAACCGTTGACATTTCAACGCCGTCCAAAGTCGGAAAAGAGAATACCAGAAAAAGTCACACCACATCACGCCATTCACATCACAAACGAAAGCAAAGCAAACGCAGTCAATTAAAGATGCAATTCAGCGAACAGAATGGCATGGATTGTGGTAATTTAAATGATTTTTTGAGCTCAAGTTCATTGAGTAGCAGTGATTCGGAGGCTGGTGAAACCAATGAAAGTGATCGAGAGGGTGATGATGAGTTAACTGATTGGCCGGGCAATGAAGCAATGGTGAATTTTGCATCAAAAAATGATTTTAAACGTGCCAAACCGACTCGAAGTAGCCTCAATAATCCGGCCAGTAGCTTGAGTAAGACGACCGTGCCAAGTGGACGGTATACAAATGATGATTGCATGGGTCAAGATGAAGATACGCTTATGTCAGCGGACGAACTATCAACCACATGTACATCACATTTGAATGCATCACATTTGAATGCATCACATCATGACTCTAGCGAGACAAATGTTCTACTGAACACCGAACAAACTGTATTTCCGTTAAAATTTTCGCCAGCTCTACAGGGCCGTTTGACATCAAATGATTCACAAACACTTTCGTCCCAATCCACATCGGACAATCAGCTTACATCAAATTCTAGTCGTGTATTACGAAATGCTACATCGTTACCGATTGACATTATTCCACACGGACATCAACCGTTTGGCACTGATGTTCACACGACACAAATCGAAAGTGAAATGTCTGGCGAAACATCAAATCATTTTCTATCGTCACCGAATGTGGAGGTGCGCGAGATACGGGCTGGTTGTCGACGAATCAGAGATGAGCGTCCCGGATTCACCATTTTCAGTAGCGTCAATGAGCATTTATCAAGGTTAGCATCGCTTTTTATGTTAATTCATGTTTGTTTTTTTTTTTTCATATATTTTACGCATTTCATTGATAAACCAATCAATTGAACCAATTTTGTCAATTTAATTCAAGGTTTTTACAAGATTCCCGTCAATCTCAACTGATTTTGCCATATACAAATAACGAAGAAAACGATAAACTTATCGATTTAGCCAAATTGTATTCGTTGCGCATTGAAATCGATAACAGCCGAGCCATTTTTTCCAAAACAATGTAAGTGATGATACATGGTGAATGAGCCCATGAATTTCATTGTCAGTGCTAAATAGATGCAAATTTTTTGTGTTTCAGAAATACAACACAATCGGTGAAAATCGATCAGACAAATATGTCGAAATTATTTCTAAGCGATTATAAGCGGCGTTGCTACGGTGCCGAAGATGATTCTGAATCTACTGAAATGGCCAGCTAAGGAATACATTTGAAATCACCAGCATTTATTTAACATAAAACAATATTAATATCTTTTTCTCTACATTTTTCGCCTTATAATTCGTTTTAATATTTACATTGTTTTGCATTTTTTTTCAAATGGTTGATTGTACTTATCAAGGGGACAATTAATACAGAACATTCATTGAAGTCACATTGTCTGAATGAATTTTGGTCACTCTGTCCGGCCAGACAATATAACCGTGCGGTCTTTGATTTTACAAAAATGTTATGAAAATATTAAAAATCTCGAAACGAAAAATTGAACATTAATTGAGGATTTGGAGAAAAAGTGCTTCAATATGAAAAAGAAGTGAACATCAATGTCATTTGAGTGTGCATGGAAGAGACAATAAAAAAAATAGATATACTGTCATAAAAAAAAACAAAAATGATCAACTTCAAAGTAATGCACAAAAAAAAAAAAATCAAGTGTAGTGGTGTCAAGTGAACAGTCAAATGCTTTGAAATTGCAAATCAACATATGTCGATACTTTCATGATTTGTATGCGATAGGCGATCGAATTTGAATGAAGTTGGATCGCTAGAGCTGCTTTTTTCCCCGTAATAATTGTCCCTTTGGTGCTTATTCAACACAAATTTTGTATTTGATTTACATTTACATTTACAAAATGTACACGTTTTGATTGTAACCAGTAACCACTTTATTTTGAAGGGAAAACAAAAAATTTGTAAAAAAAAACAATACACTTAAGTGCTAAAAGATTGTGTACTATTATTTTTATAACTAGATTGTTGTTTAAGCTAATATGCCATAAAAAACATAAGATTATATTATAATACACTGGACAAATCAATGAAATACGTCACATAAAATAAAGCAAAAAAAAAAAAAATTTACAAAATTTTTAAAATGTGTTTGACTTCAGCGCCAATAGATTGATCTGTTGAGATTTCGTTGTCGTGCTGCAATGACAGTGCACAAACATCAACACGCCTCAATGCAACGGAACTTTTTTTTATTTCATTTTCGCAAACACGTTGTTGTTCACTCTGTATTTGTTTTATACTCGTTAGTGACATTTCATAATTTGCCGGCAAATAGTGTGCACATCAGTACGAACAGATTTCTTCATCGAATAAAACCGATTTTCATTCCGATAGAAAATCTATTTCTTTAAATTATATTTAAAATTGGCCAATTTCAACAAACAAAAGGTGAGGAATATTTATTCTTTAGGCCAATATTTCGATGTTGTGATAGTGTTTCAACGTGCTAAGCAAGTGAAATTTTTGATTATTTAATCATTCGATGTCGTCCATGTTTGATTTTTGCCAATTACATTTTGACATGTGCATTTCTCATTCGAACCTTCGCTTGATAAACTGTTTCGATACAAATTCGCCATTTTTGTTGTTGATGATTTTATTTATAAGTCAAAAATATTGAAGTTAAACATGACATTTTTTAACAAAGAGATTTAAATTTCCAATGTTACATGTTCCAATGTACAAAAACTAACGATTGATTCAATCAAAATCCCATTCAGCAAAATGGAGCGCAAACGTCATGGCACACCACTGCGAGGTTTACCAGACTATCTATCAGACAATGATCATAGTCCGCCAGCGAAGCGTACTCATTATGAAAACGATGCAAATTCGAATTCTGATTCTGATGTTGTTTTCGAATCCGATTCCGATTCTTTGGTTTCGAATGAGAATGAAGACATGGATAGCATTCAAAGTTTGACGGTGAGTTTTTCAAGTGTTTTACATCAATTGGGTTCGCAATTCAATTGATTTCAACACTGTAAATTGGCATAATCGGTTGATTTTTCTATTCCGCTTAGAAGAAATGGGATAAATTCTGTTGGAAATGTGATAAAAAAAACGAAGATAATGTTCGATGTTCAGGATGTGACATATCATTTCATCTCCACTGTACTAATGACATCGAATGTACAGAAGATGGCTGGAAGTGTCCCGAATGTGATAAAATCGATGATCATTCAGAGGAAGAACGGTAAGCCGGCGATTTGTTAATTGTTTGTAATTGAAACACATAAATGTTTATATGTTAAGCTAAAATGTGTGTTTTTTTTTGTTAAATATTTATCGCAGGGCTATTTTCAATGGCAGACTGGGTGGTTTCCTCAAATGTGTGATTGAACGTATCGTCCGACAGGTAAGCAGATCCAGATCAATTTGGCCACAAAAAAAAAACTGTCGCAAATCAATTGATATTTGACTTTTTCATTCACAGCATAAATTTGAAATTCCCGGTGATTATGCAAACAGCCCATTGCTGGTGAATCCAGTGAAAATTTCAGACATCATTGATAAGGTTAAAAATGAGCAATACATCAGCACCGATGCATTTTTGCTGGATTTCAAATGGTTGCGCCATAATTGTGCCATTTTAAACAATGAAAATAAAGGTAAAATCTCTCAATTCGAACGAGCTATTCAAAATTCAATTTTAAATTATTCAACCAATTATTTTTTTCTAATATAAATCTAACATATGCAGATCGTGGAACAGATGAAAAGAAGCAGCTCATGCAAGCGCAGAAGGATGCAAAGCGTTTGATGAACGAATGCACAAACAACATCAGCGATTTGAAAGCTTGCCCAGACTGCTACTTAAATCTGGACGAACAAAATCCCATTCGATTGTTGTGTAAAAAACCACATGTGTTGTTATGGGCACAATATGGTGGACATCCGTATTGGCCAGCAAAATTGTTGAAAATTACGAGCCCCAAACAAGTTGAAGTACGATTTTTTGGTGATAACACTTCAGCACTTGTTCCAAGTACCAACTGTATGTTATACTCAAATGAAGATCCAAATGAATGGATTTCCGATCGCAAAAGACAGATATTCAATGAAGCCGTTTTTGTAAGAATTATTTTTTTTTTATTTTCATTTTGATTTCACGGAACAACATTTTCTCAGATCAAACTAATGATATCATTTGACAATTTCTAGGACGCATATGGTCACATCACAAGCATCCGACAGAAATTCGGTGCGTTTCATTTTGCACCGGTAAAAACGCCACTAGTTTTGGCCAATATTGAACAGCACCTTGATGACATGATTCCTGGTTATCGTGATCCAAGCAAACGAGTCAATACTTCGGCCGAAAATGATGGTGACGCTACCACATCATCGGCTACCACAAATGCAGCAAATCTGCCTGGAAATGAATTATTGCAACAAGGCGAAAAACGTTCAAACAATCGCTCAACCCCATGTGTTGCAATCAAACAGGAACGAATTAATGATTATCAATCGGTGGTTGAATCAAACGAAGGAAATGATGAGCTCAATAAAAGCACAAGTTCCACAGTCAATTTATCCAACACATCAAGTGTTTTGGAATGCATTCCCGATGCAACAACATTGCAAAAAGAAAACGATTCATTGAATCATATGGTTGAACAATATCGTGTCCAAATCGAAACGTTGAAAGCTGAACTTCAGCAAAAATCAGATGATTTGGTAAAACAACGTGAACGATTTGTACGACATTTTCAGGAATACAAAGCGGAAATGGTATCAAAATGTGATGAAATAAAAAAGAAGCAATGGTGTGCCGAATGTAAAGAATCATTTGAATGCGAAAATCCACCAGTGTGTGGAATCTGCTGCCTGTTCAAGTGAATTCTTTAGCATGACTTAATTTCACACCAAATTTGGTGTTTAAACTCCGAACGCACACAAGAATATTTGACTTTATTTTAATACCTTATAGTGTTTTGGGCAAAACTATCTTGAAAATGATAGACGGAGCCCCAACTGGAATGCATTTCACAAGCAAATTTTTATATTTTGAAAAAAAGTATTAATTTAGTATTTTTCCCGATAGTATAAAATTAAGTAACGAAAGCACATTTGAAATGTAAGCTTCCAAACAGTTTCAATTTTCATTTAAAATCAAATCCCGTTTCATGATTTAATTGGGAAATCGTCAGAATGTTAAGTAAAATACCCATTTATATATCCAATAAACTGAAATCATTCATATGAACTAAATTAAATCAGCGTTGTCAATTCTTACCAATTAAAATATGCTCAAGGTAAAATTTACTTGTTTGCTCTTTGCTGGTTTGTTCGAAAAAGGAAATTTACCACCGATGATTTGATGATGTATTTCACTGCAGTTATCAACTCATTCCATAGGTTTGTCTGAAAAACGTAAATGTAAACCGAAAACATAATTCTCAAAAGAAGAAATTTCAACAAAGAATAAAACACCGTTGGCAATTTTTTTTTTCTCTCTCTCTTTTTAGTTTCTTGAATCCTTTAGGATTTTTTTTATTCCAATCTATGTTTTAAAGTTCACAAAAGTTCGTAACATAAGAAAAAAAAAACAAATGGTTTTGTTGCTTTATTTATATTTTATCGTATTAAAACAAATACACATCAAGATGGTTGTAAATGTGCGACAGAATTGCTGTTCATCAAATGTGCACGACATTGATTTCATTTAGACATTATGCATGTTTTACAATGAAAAATTGTTGTTTTTGAAAATGATTAATTGCGATCGCCTTCAAAGGGCTCTTGAATTTTATCATTTCATTTGACCTTCAATTTATTTTTATGTTTATTTTCTTTTTTTTTGTTGTTGTTGTTATAGTTTTTGTTTCCTCAACATTTAGTTCATATAATTAATAAAGTATTTCAAATCAATGCATATCATTAAGAATACAATGGACAACCGTTGATTTTGAATCGTGATTTACACACAAAATGTGGAAGAATCTGTTGCACAAATCATCGTTCGAAAGTTGGTGGTTGTTTTGCTTAATAAAAAAAATATATTAATATATATATAGAATATAAATTTGCTCTGTTTAATTTGTAATTTTTCTCTTGGTTAAATATAGTTTTTATTTGAGGGTACGTATAAAAATAATTCCAACTCTATAATAAAAAAAAAATCAGCTTTCAATCTTTAAACATTCTTCGAAATAAATCAACACGATTTTCTCACTTTCAAACGAAAAAAAAAACTTTTGAACAATAACGTTTTGTTTTGTGTATTACAGCAGCTCTCAAAGCTCAATATAAAAAATAACACACCGTTTTTTCTTTGTTCTCTGACAAAATGTTTGCCTTTTTTTATGGTAATGCCCAATGAAAATAATGTAAAAATAAGTAAGTAGATCTGGAATCGCAAAACGATTAGAAGCTATAATATATTATAAAATTCAGCAAAATTGCAACGCTAACCAGTTGAATTCATTCGGATGTTAATTTCGGTTTTGTATTTCTTGGAAGAAGACAACAGTTAAACAGTTGCAATTTTACACCTTAGTTTCAAGTCTTTTAAGTCACTGAAATGAATTGATTGGTGCCTGTTTCTCTTACAATGTGCCATTTCATATCCAAAACAAAAAAGTCAGCTACGCCATCCCTATGAATACTAAAAACATTCAAATATGTAACACTATGGCTAAAAATTTCCAAAAAAAAAAAGAAACATATCTCCCAACCTATAATTAACACGCATAGATAAAATAGTTATTGTTGCAAATTTGTTGCTCACAAATTTGTGGTTTTTTCTTTCTTTCTTCAAAATGTTTCTCTCTTCATTCCATCTTACATTCTACAAATATTATCATATGTTCTGACACTTTATAAATATATATATATATAATATTCCCTACCAAGCAGGTGAGTAATTTATATAAGAAATAATTTAATAAAATTTGTATGCTCATTTGCTCATTCCATTTTGTTTCCAAACTAAACAGTTTTAGATTTCACTTTTTTTTTCTCACTTATATTTTTTGTTTGTTGTTATTTTGCATCGTATAAAAAATATCTAATTCTCTTAAAAAAAATATATCCTCGAATAACAAAATTGTGTGTGTGTGTGTGTGTGTATTTAGATTAGTTTTATATTTTTTTCATTGTTTTACTATATTCAGTGTTATTTAATCATTAATTTATCACGGACCGTTTCGTTTTTGAGGTAGTGTTATTGACATATTTTTTTTTTTTTTTTTTCACACAAATTTAGTGTTTTTTGTTGTTGTTGCATCATATTTATTTTCCATATTCAATTTGCTGATGTTCATTTTCTTTCTTTTCACGTTGTTTTTATTTTTTGTTCTCAGTTGTCTTTGATTTTGTTGTTGTTTTAGAATTCATTTCAATTTTGCATTCAAATATGGAAAAAAAGGCTTTTTCAATGACCGGACGAAATGGTTTGACTGATAAAGTGTCCAATTAGAATAAATGAAAGCATTTAATCGCTGATAAGCACTATCAGTATGTTATGCGCGCATTGCTGAAAACATGCATACACTATAACTATCGGGCGATGTCAATAATACAGTAACCATTTCCATTCGAAATGATTTGAATTGCTTTTTGTTGTTGTTGTTGTTGTTGTTTTAATGGCAATGACAAGAAGAAGTAGGAAGAGGCGTTTACACTCGAAATATGGTTAATTAATTCAAATGTTGTCGAATACAAGTGGAATTAAAGTAATTTCTCAGTTAAATGGTAGACTAATATGTCTAAATTGTTTTCTTGTTTGTTTGTTTTTTTTTTTTTTTTTTTTTTTTGAATTTATTTCATTGCTATCGTTGCTCTATTCATTCCAAATAGTCCAGATGTTTTAGTGGATTTTGTGTATGAAACCATTTAATTCCATACAACTCTGAGTAAAAGCGTGTTTATCGTTGAATTGAATTTTTCCAACTGTCTATTTAAATGAAAATTAGCCCAGTTTGAATGGTGAAAATAAACAAAAACCAAAAACAAAAAAATATGAAACCAAACACAGATGGACACGAATCTATATGAATGTCCATTGTGGTGGTGTTCTCATTCGATTCATATTGTGTGCAAGTGTTGGCTGACTCTTTAAGATATTCTAAGCCCCCTCTGATTTTATGTGAGACTTGAAAAAAACAACAAATACCCACATCAAAAGTTCAAAGCCAAATTGGACAGGTGCTTTTCCGTTCCATTCTCACTCATTGAGAATGAAAAACGCAGAAATACAATTAATATTTAAAACAAAATTTGGTATTTGGTAATGAAATTGGAACATATGTCATTCAAATGCCCATTTGTTAGTTGAGTGAGTGAGTGAGTGAGTATAATGGCTTTTAGTTTTTTGGTCTATATCTAAATGAGTTCCGTCATAATATAATCTATACGTATATATAATATTCATTTTTTTTTTTCACATACACAATTTAATGGGTTTCACTTAATTAATAGCAAACTATTTATGAAATATATTATAAGAAACGATTTTTTTTTTTAATGAAAAAAAAAGAACTGAAACAAAGCACAAAACACATTTGATGATTTATGAAACAAAAAATAGAAAACAAAAATGAGATGCAATTTGTAGTTGTTATTGAAAGAACCTACACATTAAATTAATCAATAATCACAGACCAAACGAATTGAAATGACAATTAAACAACCCTTCAATGTTTTTTTTTTTTTGCTTCTTTCATTTCGTGTTTATGGTGTTTTTTTCTTTTGCCGAATCTCCAAACTTTAGTGATTTATTTAATAAGTTTAAGAAATTAAAAACGATAGAAAAAAAAACACTAAACGAGAAATATTGATTTTATATACAATTAGCTACTGTCTAAAAGCAAGCCGCTAAAATCCAGAAGCCACATCCATTCCCGAGTTTGCATTTTAGGCGCTTGAAAGCGCCTACAGGCGCTCATCTAGGCGCTCCCTATAAAATCAGTGTATTAATATAGGACGCTAGTCTAGGCGCTCATCCAAATACAATGCGTCATCACATAACAAAGATCTTAGGCGCTCGCAATTCACTAGAACTTCTATACTCTCGTGTTGTTTTTAATGAGCGCCTAGGCTTTCATCCCATATTAATATAATGATTTTGTATCGAGCGCCTAGAAGAGCGCCTGTAGGCGCTTTGAAGCGCCTAAAATGCAAACTCGGGTTTTGCATTGTATCATTGACAAATTTTTGATTTAGAACCATAAAGATACAAAAAAAAGAAGTGCAACAAACCAAGGTGGAAATAAACTGGAAACGAAACCTGATCTGATTGTTTTTGAACTTGACGATAAAAACTCTTAGAAAAACTCACTTACAAAGTAAGACACAAAATAAAATCTAATCAAATCACATAAGGTTATTTACATAAAAACAGAAAAAAACTTCAAAATTAAAAAAAAAAAAAAAAAAAAAAAAACAGATTGAGTTGAACAGAACATGCCAATGTATCATAGACTATCACGGAATTTCATAAAAAAAAAATCAATACAAAAACGAAAATACAGTGGAAAAAATTTGTGCATTTAAAAATTTGGAAATAAATAGCTCCGAATGTGTAACAACATATAAAAATCGTTTGATTTTCATAAAAATTTATTTTTCTTTTGTGTGTGTATGTGTGTGGTAAACAAAAACGAACAAAATTAATTAACGTATATAACGAAAGAAATGTGCAATTTTACAGGTTTAACAAAAACAAAAAGAAACAAATCATATGCATTCAAGTTTAAATTGAAATGTTGTTTTTGATTCCATGATTTAGCGCTTACCAAACAGAAAAACCATTTTTAGCTTTGTTTTTGGTCTTAAGTTGGTTTAATTGTGTTGATATTCATTCATTTCATTTCAAGACCATCATTTTGTTATCTTGTTTTTTTTTCTCTCTCTCTCTTGTATTCATTCAAAACATTCTTAATGCAATCAATTTTAACTTATCGCGTATCAAACTTAAATAGTAGGCTTCTCTAATAGTTAAATTGTTTCATCATTTTTTTGTTGTTGTTAAATTTGTGTGTTTTTTCTTTGTTGTTATATTTATTTTCAGTTCACAGTTAGTAGTTCCTGACTTGTTTATGCTTTGTATTTATTTTTAGCTGATTTAAATATGTAGTTCTTTAGTTAAAAAAAAAAAAAACTCAGTTAAATTCTGCATTTGGTCTTAATAAGCAAACAAAATTTAATTCGGTGTCATCATTGTTGATTGAGTTGAAGTCCTTTGGTTTCAACAGTTTAACATCGTTTAAATAAATTCTGTTCTGTGTTTTAAAAACTGTATTTATCGACAATTGTCACAACGATTTTTTTTTTTGTGCATTTGAAACACACACAAAAAAAATATATTTTATGGTTTTACTGTCGACAATCGACACAAATTCTGTTTGAATCTTATTCTGAACAGGCTTGTTTGGCTGATCACTTGAAATGAGTTCAGTTGTTTTTTTTTTATTTGGGCATTGGTTTCTTGGTTTTCGGTTTTAAAAAGCTATATGCAAAACTAAATCACATCTTAAAAGCTACGCTTATTTTTTTTTCTGTTCAGAAAATTCACTTCATTTCAGTTTCTATTTACTTTCTTCATTTTTTTTTTACTCGGTACAAAAATAGACTATCACTAGACGATATTTGTTTGTTTATTTACATATTAATGGTTTTTTTGGCAATCCTTTGCAAAAAAGTTCAGATCAAGCGTTGAATTTTGAAATATGTTTTGTTTTGCTCAGGTTTCATTGCAAGTTTTTTTGTTGTTGTTGATTTGAATAAAAAAAAAAAAGAAGATTCAAAATCTCGATTCCAACGCAGTCGATGATGATTGCCTGGTTTGGTTTGTTTATTTCATAGGCTTTGCCATTAAATTACTATTCAACTACATTTAAATTCCTAATCCTATAGAGTTTCTTAATTAAACAATCGATAAATTGTTTTCAAATAGTTTTGAATTGTATTTTCCATTTTGTGTGTTGTGGTTTTCTTTTTTTCTTTAATTTCTGTTCTTATGTTTTGCATATGTTTATTTAATAATATTATTTTTTCATTTTATTATCGAAAAAAAAAAAAATAATGATAAGAAGAAGAATTGCGACCGAAATGGGCCGAATGATCAATTTGCGTGTTTCACTCGGTGTGAGTGTTCTGTACTTTGTGTTTCTGTAGGGAGCAATTTCACGTGCCACATTAATGGCAGTTAATGCAAATGTTTATCGCATTACACTTGTGATAATAGAAATAGTTGGTTTGTGTATCATACATTTTGGTTGTCTGTGGCTCCATGAGTAATCATTGCGCATTGTTGTTGATTTCGAATGAAATGAATGCACATCTCTATTTCATATTCGTTATCCGAGTGTCGAGTGTATTCAGCACGGGAGAGAACACACACACACACACAAAAAAAGCGTACGGAGTGTGTGAGCTATTCACATATTAAAAGAAAGAGATAGTTTGAAATCGCGCACACGACAGCAAATTTGGCGCGAATAGTGAATTTTTCCTGATGAAATTGCAAAATTCGATATCCACTGCGTAATTACATGCCAGTCAAGAATCAAATTTCCTGTCCGCTTCGTTCTGTTGTTTTTTTTTTTGTCTCTTCATTTGCTCCACAACTCATGTAGGTGTTTTAATGTTCTTGATTTTTGGTGAATTTCGGTGTGAAATTTGATTAATTTTGGGAATCGGTTTATGTCACAACTCTGGGAAAACTGTAACTGGACGCTCAACTCATGCGATTTCACCGAAATTTATGTGTCATATTGCTGTTGTATGCAAAAAGATTAGCGGGATTTTTTTGTGTTAGTTGTGTGTTTTTATTTTTGATGGAACAAAAAAATAAACACAACGGATTTAGAATGCATTGAACCCAATGGATTGAGAGCTGCGCAAAAACAAACACAATGTTTTTTCCCGCCTTTTTTTTAATGTGTGTGTTTTTTTAATCATGTTTTGCCCGTTGCTGCATGTTATCAAGCTGATATATTTTCCGTACAAGTAAATTTCGAATTACATCGAATTGAATATGTGAATGACAGTTTTACATATTGCATACAGACATCAACAGCTTAACCAACTTAACTCACGAATAGTTTCGGTTTTCCACACAATTGGATATTCTCTTGTCAAGTGAACATTGATATATGACACGTGAATTCACGCGTAGTTTTTTTTCTTCTTTTTTTTTTGGTCACTCGAACATAACAAGAAACAAAAAACATGGAATTTTGAAATGTTGACACGCAATCCAACTATTTCTAGGCTGAGTTAAAACAACTCTTTGCTAAAACAAATCATTCTTGGCAAATTTACATTTTATAAAATCACAATCCTTTGACAAAATTTTATCATTACAGAAAAGAAAAAAAAAACAATCTTTTGCGGTTGTTTTTCCATTCAACATAGTATTATTTGCTCGCACAGCGAAATATTATGTACTATGTTCATTTCATGGGGGTGTTTTTTTTTTTTTTTTAATTTACTTCTCCGTTGATTCAGAATACACGAAGAAATATCGTCGTTGGATCGGGGAGGTGTTTTTTTTTTCTGTTTGTGTTTTGTTTGATCTAGAAAATCAAATGACATCAATTCGATTGTTGTTGAAAAGAAGTTGCAGAGACGTTGGAATCTGGCGGTAGACAAACTGTGCTGGCTGATATTGATGGGGCTCTGAAACTGACGTCACAAACCAAACTCGGCAACATTCGATGATCGATCGATGACAACGATGACAAACAAAAAAACGAATCATTTAAATTTCATACAGTCCGCCGCTTGGTATGCCACACTTCACTTTTTCTAACACTTTGTTAACAAATTCCGTGGATGTGCCAGCGATTTGAAATTCTATGTGATTTTGCCCAAAAGAGGCGGGAAAAAGAAAAAGAAGAAAAAAAAAAACATACAATCAGAATATTTGAATTTAAACGTCGTTGAAGGAGAAACAACAACCACAACAAAAAAGTCACACAGGAAAAAAACAACGAAGAGCAAATATTTCGTTTTTTAAATTGATTTATAGACAATTCAAATAGTGTAAAACGCTCTACACGTCTCTGCATATAGTGTGACTTTTCATTATTTACATTGAACTGCTTTGCCACAGACACTTTGATCAATTCGCGATATTTGAATTTCAACATTCATTTTATACTCTTTTCCTTTTGCCGTTTGTTTTTATTTGATATTCAATTGATATTCATTTATGCTGATCAAAGCAAAAATTAAAGCAAATAAAATCGATTGTCGAATTTACACACCAACGAAAAAAAAAAAAACGCACGAAGGAGAAAACTAACAAAATGTGCAAAAAGAGCGCACGAATGCGAATAGAAATGCCAATCAATTGGTGTTGTGTGTGCATGACAAAAACAAAACACGTCAAAAAAAGGGAGGCAAATAACGTATGATAAACATTTGATTTCAACTTACTTGTGGCTGATGAAACACAGTTCTCGATTTGTGCATTCACATCTTCTGTATTCTCGGAGAGATGACCGTATTTGTAAGCCAAAGCTTTTTTCACATTTTCGATGCCATTGATTAGACGCTCTAAGTGATAGCGAGAAAAATAACAACAACAACAACAAAAAACATCAGAAAATTAGATGAATTTAATCAGTTCATTCATGCATCGTGTAATAATTATTAATCGTAAATGAAATGAAAGCGAAAAACAAAACAAATGACAAAAATATATATTCGAATCGAAATCGAAAACGATTGTCAATTATCAACAATTTTATGCATGTGTAATTTGTGTGTACGTACTGTGCTCGGTTTCTAGTCCAAACAATTTAATTTTATTGGCTTCATGCTGCGCCTTCTTCTTGAGACGGCAGGCTCGCGATGCCAATTTATTTTTCTCTTTGCGTAATTTGGGCCGTTCCTTGAATGGCGATTCATTAACCGATGTCATTTGATTGATAGTCCGACCTAATTTATCTAATTCCTTGCCAATTGCCTGCAGTTTACGCGGATTCGGTGTCAAATCGTTGCCATCACCCTTGCGTGCTTTACCGCTGTGCTGTAAATTGACAATTGAAACAAAATGCGCAAAACCCATTTATTAGTTTACGATCGAACACCATTCAGAATCGAATCAATAACAATAATTGATGAATTAAATCAAGTGAAGTGGTCAATGTACCTTAATTCCTCGCACAGAACAGCTTGGGCTGAACACGGGATCGGTGACTTCATTCAAAACATGCGGATCCTCAGCATGTGTTTTAATGACCAAGCGTTGTCCTTTTGGTCCTTTGGCTTGTACATTGTATTGCCAAAAGTATCGCTCTTTTTTCGATAAATTTTTTGGCATCGATGCATCCTCATTGCCAGAGTCTAAAATAAAATCATTCAAATTCACAACATGTATGTTAAATTCAATTCAAAAGTGAAAACAAAAAAAATCAAATTTTATTTGCAAATTATTACCGTCATCCGTGGAGTAATCTTCATAATGATCACTGTCACTATCTTCATATCCTTCATCGTGTGAGAAATCATTCGCTTCCGGGCTAACAATGCCGCCAGTGCTGAGCGATGATGTTGAACCAGCCTCAGCAAGGCTACCCGTTGACAGGAGATGTTGACGTGGTTCTCTGCGTTGCCATAATTGTTGCGCATGCCATCCGGATGTGTTGGCCGGTGCTGACGATGATAAACATGAATTGCCACCTGAATGTTGATGTGCAAATTGTAAACGACGTTGATGCGAATTTTCATGGCGATTTCGTAAAACGGTTGTCATTGTTGATGGGCCAGGCACTGATTGACCAAGCTTTGCACTGCGATCGGGTGATTCTTGTTTAAGTAAATCTTGTAATGTTGTGTACTGCATTTTCGTATTGTTGTTATTGGTATTGGTGTTGTTATTATTCAGTGTAATTGTGTTGTTATTCAAAATGTATGGAGGCGGCGATATTGAGTTGTGAAGTAATGGTGAACTGGAGCTGCCATGACTATCCGGTGAAAATGCAGCATTTGAATTGAGTGTTTTTGGTGTATTTGCCTGATAAATATCGTATGGACTGGTCGATGAAATGTTTGTCTGTTCATCATATAGCAAAGCATCACGACCCATTGTAATACCTTGCCCAAGCAACTGAATTTCATTTGGTTGATGTTGCTGTTGTTGTTGTTGTTGTTGTTGTTGCTGCTGCTGCTGTTGCTGCTGCTGTTGTTGCTGCTGCTGTTCCAGTTGCATTTGATTCGTTACAGTGGCATTTTGTGTTTGTGATTGTAACAATTGTTGTGGCAATACCACAGATTCATTGAATGAATTTGTTTGCAAATTCGTTGTCGTTGTGTTACTTAAAAGTGTTAAACCAGCACTTTCCTGTGGTAAAATTAGATCTTCAATATTCAAGTCTTCCAATGTTGTGTCACCATTGAGTTCGGCCAGTGTTGGTGATTGAAACAGATCGGATTTATCAACTTGAAATATATCATCTTCGTCCATTTGAAATGGTTCTTGTTTTGTGATCAATGTGTCATTGATGAAACTCCACATGGCATTCGAATTTGAATTGGAATTGGAATTTTGTAAACCAAATAGTGTGCCCGACGATGGTATATAGATGCCATCCTGTGTCATTTGTGGTGATTGTGATTGATCAAATTCAAAATTAAAATCCGAAAAATCGCCGAGCATTTTGCCGGTGCATGGGATCGGTACCGATTGTGTAAGCATCGGATTATCACGTGTCGATTCCATCATGTGATAAACCGGCTGTTGATTGTTGTTATTGATGTTGGTTTGATGTAATTCCGATTTGATTGCAATATTCGAATAGCTTGGTAATGAATTTGAATAAATCGGCTCCGAAATGGTTTGCTGATAATGTGAATGGATCACTTGATTTTGCGCTTGGATTTGATTCTGCGGCTGATGATAGGTGTGTTGAAAAGGTTGTTGCTGTTGGTGTTGTTGTTGTTGATGATGATCGATGTTGTTATGAGAATAGTAACGCTTCTGTTGATTCATTCTGTTCCGATAAAAATAAAGAAGCAAATTAGATTGAATGTGGCAAACAATAATGTGCAATTTCAAAGAAAATAGTAAAATTAAACATTTCAATTGAACAGAGTGCTAATCACATGATCTATGGTAAAATTAAAATTACTATTGAAATATAGATAATATGAAGAGAAGAGTGAATTCACTAAATTAACTATACGCGTATAAAATTAACGCAATTCATTAACAACTCAGTGGTAAGGTAGGTTTTATTTTTCATCATTAATTAATTTGTTGTTGCATTTTAAATCTTTCGTCAATACACATTTATTGCAAAAATACTTAAATAAATGAAGAAAGAAGAATTTTATTACTGAACTTGTTCAACGATTCATTTTTGTTTAAAAAAAAAAAAAACAAAAAAACCAAGTCAATAGCTATTTTTACACAACAAAAATGAAATGAACACCACGTGAAAAACATCACACAAGATGCAACTTATCATTTTAATTGATTTTAGCGAAGCGTATATTCCATAAAGTAAATTTTTATTTTCGAAAATTACCATCGTAACTCAATGCATTTGTCTCAAGTGTAAAAAAAACAACAACAACAACAACAACAATGTGAAACATTCTACGATAAAGAGTCGAGCAAACAACCAGATAGAGGGAAAAAGAGTGCATTGCATGTGAGACTAATAGAATAAACAAACTGCATTTATCCTTCGCACAAGAAATAAGAAGGCAAACAACTTATTTTGCGGGAAAAAGCGATGACTTTGTGCGAAGAATAAAGATGTGCCAAATAAAAAAAAAATAAAGATAAAAAAAACGCGATGAAAAGAGGAAGTCAAAGAGCGAGAGATGCAAATTTTTGAAGCTGAAAAGAACAGCCATACTCTCCCTCTCCCTCTCCCGAGTGTGTGTGTGTGTGTATTTAAGATTGGCGTCATCTGTCGAATTTACAGGAACAACAAATAAAATAAAAATATCATGTTCACAACATTCAACACTCGTACGAAAAATTCAAACGAGTTGATATAACCGGTCATAAAAGAAATTTATTGGAAGAACAGAAAAAAAAACATTATAACTATGGACTATGGACTATGTGTATAGCTATTGAATCTCAAACCAAGAACATAACCATTTAAATTTCCTTGCTAATTTATCGTTAAAAAGTATACGGAATAAATTTCCTGTGAGTACCAAAAAAAATGTCTATATAGTCAATTAAACAAAGTTAAGAAGTAGCAAATAACATGGACAAGCGAAAGTGAGCATCTATAGGGCAGTTACGGTAGCAGGTCATTCAAGTGAAAAATAACTGTCAAAAAGATTTAAGAACGAAAAAAAATAATATTATAGAGCATTCTAAAGATTCGTGATTACAACCAAACGAATGGATGTGAAAGTAGAGAGAAAAAGAGAATGAGAGAGAGAAGAAAAATGAAGAATGCGGTAAATGTCGCTATAACAACACTTATAGAATGTAAGACTATAAATAAAAGATAATTCCATCCGAGAGTAACAAGCATTCAGACAATCAGTACGATTGTATATATGAATAAATTGTTGGGTGTTTATCTGATGTGACGGTAAGCTTAAATCCATCATTTAAATTCAAGCGCAATCAATTTTTGGTTGTCTAAATGCACATCAAATCAAAATCACAATTGAACAGCTAGACCGTTTGCAATAAGTATTAAAACGAATCAAAATTTGGCCCAAACAATAGTTCATTGCGTTCGATTCAATTAAGTATTTTATTTTTGGACATTTCGCTTATATATACTGATTCTTATACACATCAATTACATTCAAGCACCTTTTTCTTTATGTATATACATTTATATTATATTGGGCGTGGAATGGTGCTGGTAATTTTAATCTATAGACGCTAAGCGCGCGGGCGCGTGTTTATCATATTGTGTATTTAAAAAAAGCGAAAACATTGATCATATGTTTATCGCTACAAACACACATTCACATAATTCCATTATTATTATATCGAGATAGAGTTGAACATATGGCTTTTGTGTGCTTTTTCAATGGGTTGGTTAGCATTGCCATTAGCATCAAGTCACTCGATGGGTCTCTTTATTATTCGATTCCCGTATTCACGCAATGCGAACAACAAAGAAAGATAGATGGATAGAGAAATTTAAAAAAAAAAACACACACACACACACCAACGTTCATCATACACAAACTGACACCATCAAAACCCAGCTGTATGCTGATCAAATTCAATGTATGTTCTAAAGAATAGCTATTGATTGAAGCTTGTATACTCAGTTTTGTTACTCAGTTGGATATACTTAAATGTGACCTTGAAAAACTTCACAAGCAACAGCGTTTGCCACTGAAACAGGCAAACAGTCAAACAGTGCGCGTCCAAGACAAAGAACCTCAATAATCCCACAATCATTAACACATACATTTTGATGTTCACTGTACAACAGTACAACACATTATACAACAATAATACATAAAGAAAAGAAAAAACAAATGAAATAGAGAAAAGTTAAAAGAATACAACAAAAAAAAACAACAACAACAACAAATTGCCATGAAATAGACGGTTTGACATAAAGTGCTATGAATAAACAAGATCAAAAAAGTCCAGCAAAATGTGGCTGAATCGAAAATGCCCAATGTTAACGCTTATGACCAATTTATTACACAGTTTCTTGCAATTATGTATTCATGTATCCCGGCCACATTATTCAATAAAACAATAGGCATTCATAATAATATAGGCCTTTTCCGTTTGGTTGAATCATTTTCGACACCGACAACGAATGAAAATGTGGTCAAAGCAGCGAAGTCAGCAAAACGTTGCTTATTTGTAATTTTGGCATTTACTTCAAGCCTGAAGAGAAGCTCTGTAACTGTTTCTAAGCCTTAGATGAAAAAAATAAACAAATAAATCTGTTGATAAATATATGTATGCTCATTTCTTATTTATGGCTCGAGACCAATCCAAAAAGTACTGTACAAAAGTCGAACTTCAAATGTCAATTTCAAATGAAAATGCTGAAATCACGATATTTCGTTCGACTAAGGGAAAAACACCAATTGAAAATTTGTGGAAAGGAAAAATAAAAAATAAAAAAAATAATTGGAAACCACCCAAGTTTTCTGTTCCGAATTAAAAATGATCAAGACGATTTCGTTTATTTTGTTGTGCTGCTGAAAAAGCGTTGAACAATTTCTATGGGGTCACTCAGAATTTCTGAGTCAAAAATAAGAACCAAAAATCCGAGGAGAACATCAACACAATACCCATATACCGTTTACATTTCGTATGGAAAATATGATAAACACGGACACTATAATTATGTCCATTGTAAATGCTTGCATTTCAACCGTGCACGACATTTCAAATGAACAATGTTTTATTAACGTATTTTTATTGTCAATTTGTCATTCAATATCTAAACGCTCATAATTTCCATTGATTTTGATCATTTTGATATCACTTTTGTGACCAACCACACGGATTTTCACATTGTGACATGGAAACAGCGCAGCAGCTGTAAATCATTTGATAAAAACCAATAATGGAGCATAAAATGTCTGAATGATGAAGCAGAAGCGTAACATAGTAGCTGGAGAGCATTCAAGCTGCTATTATTTTCAAGTGATAGCTTTTGTGTGTTGAATGCATTTGATCTTATATGATTTACAGATTACAGATTTCCATCTGATCAGGCTACTGAATAAAGACCAAAATTGGGCTTATAAAAATGTTTATCATGGTTTTGAGGCGGCTGCTAACTTACACGCACCTCAACTACCACTTCACACACACAGATCTATATCTTTTAAGCCATTGTAATTTGATGCTCATTCTGTCGGTGTGCTCAATAAAGATAAAACAAAAAAGTTTAAGTAGCTTTGGATTTCCTGTTATTGTATCCAAATTCAATGAATTCAGTACCGATTGTTAAGTCTATTGAACGTAATGTGAATGAATGAATTCCATTTTCAAACCAAAATGACAGTAACAAATACAGCACGCATTTTCGTTCTTCTTTATTTTTTTTTTTGGTATAATTCATTTTTAACTTTGCGAAATTCAATACCATCAGCAAAATCAAAGTGTGATCAGTATGAGAAACCACAACAGCTACAGTTTGCATGGCATAAAAGCATGCCTAAATTTAAAACATTTTTTTTTTCACCAAATGGTGAACAACCCGTTCAAGGTCAAAATTAATTAGAATAATTCAATGTCAAGAGTTTTTGTTGTTGTTGTTCGTTGTTCTTTTTGGTCGTTCGAGCGCTTTGGGCTTTTGGTTGCTCTTTTTGCCGTTTCTCTCCATGTTTTTTTTTTCATACGAATTTCTTTTTGCTCTGGAAAATAATATCGAATTACATATTTCGATTAAATGTGATGACTTGTTCGATCGGTTAATTTATTTAACACATTTTGCACCTCAATTTGAAATTCGGTCGAAAGTGAACTCGACCAAATATTAATGCGATTCGTTTCAAGTAAACAACATTAGCCTTATATTCAGACATACACCAAAAAAGAACGATTCTATTTTTAAGATAATGCTAACTAAGAGGCTATTTCCTTTCGAAAAATGTAATCGATTCGCTATGTTTCACCATAATATTACTTAAAATAACATTCAAACAGCAAAATCAAATTGGAATTCAAATTTATTGTAATTAATCGAAAATTCTTGATACATCACTTGAGATATTACATTCGATTCGATGCGGGCGATGATGAATTGGATGGCAACTCAGCAATTTTAACTTATATTAACATTTACCTATGCGTATATTTTCCAGTATCTATTTTTGTTTTTGGCATGGGTCACTTTCAATCGGATTGGTATTCACATGAACAGTAAACTGTTTAGTTTGAACAATCATCCGTTTGTTGTCGAAATCGTTCCCATGTACACATTTTCATGTCACACTCGATCCATGTGAATCATTTCTCAATTTCAAAAAAATGTTTGCAACTACAAGCAAAACTACTCGGATATTGTTGTGAACACGTTGATTGAAACGTGCTTTATATTTATTAACAACAATTTGCAAGAAAAAGAAGAAAACACCCAACACTCACATCAACGTCCCACACACAGACACTCACACACACATTTTGCACGATGTCTGTTCATGTGATTACAATTTTACTAACAAGTGCGATGCATTTATCGATCGATATGGGTCGTCATTTGAGCGGACTAATGACATGTAACCATATTTATTCATCGCACTATTTATTTTCTTTCTTCACTTTCATTTATCGAAAAATAATTTTAAAAAACAACAATAATGCATGTGTGTGTGTGTTTTTTTTTGCGGAACGGAAAAAAAACAGTTAAAAACGTGAATAAATCAAATGTTAATAATTATTGACGTGACTAATGAAAATTTGAATGAAATGTTAAACTTGCAAACTGTAGCGTGACAAACGCATTTAGCTAAATCAGCGAATAGAAAAGGATTGAGTAGACGCGAAAGCGTCATCTATCCTGTGTTGTGTGATTCTTGTTGTTTTTTTTTGTTATTTATTTATTTTTCTTTTTTGGACCGGCTTCAATTCGTCAGCTGTATACCTTTCATTATCTCGCATTCTCTTTGTGTGTTTGCTTCTTCTTTTCGCATGGCTGTTTTTGTTTATTTTTGCCCGTTTTGTTTGTTTAGATGACGAATCTTGCCACATCTCTCAACACACAGATATATAAATACATTTATATAGACCGACGATGTTATGCGTCGTGTGGTGTGGCAAAGTGTTGTGTTTATGTATACATATATATCACCATATTGTCGGCATTTTGCCGAATCTATTGAAACTTGCCAAGAATATACGAATGCACGAAAGATCTGGAGAGTTTTGAGTGTTTTTTTTTTTTGCTTTTGGTCTTCTTCTTTTTTAATATGGCATCCGAAAATTTTCCTATCCCCGGAGTACAATACACACTATTAAAGAAATAAAAAACAATGTCCGACTGCAATGTCATTCAGAAAAGACTATAGCGTTGAAATCCGTATGCGGATCACTACACATCTTTGGCATACGGACATTTTACCGAAAAAATTCTATACGCTAAAAAAAAGTGATATAGAATGAATGCAAACAACAACAGCAACAAATTTGTAAGAGCATTAAAATACCATGATATGACGCCAGTGATTACAACTCGACTCAAATTGCCTCTATGCGCTTGAACTTGATACACTTTTTGTCCGTGCAATTCACTTGAATTCACCTTGATTAATTGTTCACAGTGTGTGTGTGTTTGTGTTTTTTTTTATAATTTCATCAATTATATGCAACAAAAACAGTACAAAATTAAATCAAAATTAATCACGCCTGACACCACACCATAAAAATAAAATTAAAAAAAAAAACACACACTTAAATCAAAAACAAAATGACGCAATTGAACAACAGTTAAATGAAAATGCCTTTTCATGCATTAATCGCATTGATAGTTTGGCCAAGAACTTGAATTAAGGCAACAAACGAAACAACACTGAAAAAAAAACAAAAACAGAACAAACGAGATTGTTTGAATTTCAGTTTCACTTCAATATTTGTGTTGAAATCACTTTTTCGGTATAGCGGTTACGCGAACGATTTTTTGTCGACTGAAACACAATTGAATGATTTGTCGAAATGGATGTGCACAGCACATCACACACAGCGCCACGGATTCGATTTTGTTTTGGTAAATTTTATTTCAGTGTTGTCATCACTACACCCAAACAACATTATATTTCATTACGAGTTTTCTTGCTATTGGCACAAACAATACAAATACACACGGTAAAACGAACGAACTGAATCGTTCGGTGCCACAGACACTAAATTTGAGAGTGTATGATTCAACGAAGTCAAGAGCGAAAGAAAGATGTGAACAGACCCACAGACACACACACACACACACGCGCAGCTACTGTGTGTTAGTCGAATCTTGCGCGCTTTGAACGTCTCGAAAAGCTTCATTGATATGAAAATGAAATTTACAAAACAAAAACATGCTCTCGCCGTCCAAACAAACACACATAAACCAGCCAGCCAGCCAGCGACTCGTGTTGATGTGAATGAGCATGTTGGAGCAGCACATTTTTGTCTGTGTATGTATTGTGTGTGTTTTTGTTTATATTATTCAGGATCTGGTCGACTGCGTCAATCGAAACCCATTAAATTTCATCTAGATTATTATTATCGATGGTGTGTTTCGAATCGGAGATCCTGCACAACAACAACAACAACAACAACAATTCCTCCTTGGCGGCATTGAAAAATCGATAAATTCCTCTATGGTTTTTCATCCAGAAAGAATGTGCACCAACAATCAACTAAATCCAAAAACCATAAAACTGAGGTAATCGATACGTTTTTAGCCTGAAATAAATGAAGCATTCAATCGATTTGCCATGCCAAAATCAATAATATTTCATATGTGAAAATGCTTCGAATATTTCGAATAATTTTTGGATGAATTATTTCGTGAAAATGAACAATTTGCTCAAGCGAAATAATTGAATTTGATCAACAACAACATATAAAACGTAAACAATCAGATTGCAATCGCTATTTGGCTGAATCTGTATGTGACTGTGGCTATGGCTTTGTATTTTTGTGTAGAGAGAGAAAAAAATAACAACACACGCCAAGCCAAAAAAAAAAAAAGTTTATGTCTCTTATATCCGAATAGGTTCGATTTCAAGGTCAAAATGTTTGTGTGTGTTTGTTGGATGGGAATATTCAAACGAAACGAGAGCTACTCACGTTAGATGTGTGCGTGCGTTGAGTGTTCCGACACTCACCCAATGGAGTTACATTGTTGTTTTGAGGAGTGAACCGAATGGAGCATATGATACATGGATGCAATGAACAAGGAGAAAATATTCTAATGAAAAAGGTTGAACCAAAATGTGTGTTTGTTTCGTTCGAATCGACAGTCATTTGAGCAGGCTGCGCTGGTTGGGGATTTTTTATAATATTATGTACGTCGCGCGTTCGGGCTTTATATGCTTAGAACTTAGAGCAATTGACGGAGAGCAGAGTGAAAACAATATATAACAACAAATGTATATACAAATGTATAACAATAGATATTGCGATAGCTATGGCGATGTTCAATGTATATAGCTATAGTCATAGCGTGACTGGCTGACGATATAAAATTGAAATGTTGTAAACAAATTCCAACACACAGATCGACCGTTTATATGCATCCGAAGCAAAATAACATAACATCTAAATTGAAATAGATCGAGAGAATCAAGATTCACGGGTGTGTATATACTTTGTGGTGGTGGTGTGCAAAATTCATTTCATTTGATTCGAAAAACACATGTATAAACAGCCGCAAGAGCAGCAGCAGCTATCGACGACAGTGGCGACAAAAACGACGACGACAAAATCAAAAAAAAAAAAAAACAACAACTGCATGTTGAAGAATCAAAACAAAACTCACCTAACGTACAGTCAAACAAGGTATCAAAGCACTCTTGAATACCCGCCTTTCGATTGGTTCCATCTCAAACGCTTTGGAGTTTCTCCTTTTTTTTTCTTCCACATTTTTGTTTAATGACATATCTTTTTTATAGCAAACTTTTGTGCTCTTGTATCTATGGTGATAGATATTTTAATTTGATTGTGAACAGGGTAAAATGGGACATTTTCTCCATTCAATAAAACTGCCCTCGCTCAACATAAAACATATTTTCTATTTGTGGTACAAATTAAAACATTGAAAATGAAAATAATATTCATGTTGAATTTCGAACCCATTTGCAAGAAACGTTTGTTTTGTAAATAGTAAACGAAAATCAATGAGAATATTTTCATGTCAAATATTATTCGGAATGTGTTCATTTCGTATATGTATCACGTGTTTGCATTAAATTTTATCAGCTTCATTGATAAGATATTGAACAGTATGAATAGAAGACGGAAAATTGTCCAAAAAATACTTTATGATATTGATAAGAGTAATGAAAAAAAAAACCAATTTAATAAGATAATATTTCGGGAAATGATAACGAAATAAATGTGAATGTGAAATCTCTGTGCTAATCGTTAAAAATGTTCGATATTTCTGCTTCTTGTTCATATCAGTCGTTGATAGTTGAATTTGTTTTTGTTGAATTTCAACGGTACAAGTACTACAAATATTCAATGACAGAAACAAATACCAATGCTCCAAATGCACATGCCGTTACACTTTTTCATTCTCATTAATGTCGAACTTACATTATGAAATCCAATAAATGTGGATTTAAATTTATGTTTATGCATGAAAAATGTATTGACAGCTTAGAAAAAGCACGCCTGTGGCTACCTATTAGATAAACCGAATCAAACCATGTGTTTAAATTATCAATTACCATGAAAACACGAACGATCCAATCGAAAGCAAATTAATTTTGCAAAATTGCAAGCACGTTACAAGAGCGAGAAAGACAGACACTGCTTGAGAGGGAGCGAGAGAAAGAGAGAACGAGAAAAAGAGAAAAAGAGAGAGAGGGAGAGAGAGAGACAGAGAGAGAGAGGGAGAGAGAAAGGGAAAAAGGCGGTAGATACAAGCACGTGTTAATGTTGTTGAACAAGTAACGTTCAAGGTCAACTGCTCTTACTACCCAAAACACAAACACAAACGTGCGGAATTTGACGCGTCTCAATTCTAACAACGAAACGTGCAGTTTGCATTATGTTGAATCGATATTGCAAGAAAAAAACGAATACATTGGCTGGGAATGTGGCAGACGCCACCGTCAATCAGTTTCGATATCTGATGTACCCTTCAGTACATTTACCATGTTTTCGGTCGTCTAACCGACATTGAACCATTGAAAGGCTAGCGAATATGATGCGCCCAAAATGCAACTCATTCAAACCAATTGTATGGGTAAGAAAATGTTAGTCTCGTGTAACGGATTTAAGTTACTTGGGTTGCGATTATGGTGAGACAGTGATTTAATAGGCTTGGGGCGATGAAACCGTGTATGCATTTAAACATGCCACAATAGCAATTAAAACAAATGTAATCAGTGTTCATGAACATTGCAGTATTCAATGTGCTTCGTATACACATTTATAATTGAATCCATTGAAAAGTGCCTTCCCGTTAATTCCTTTGAGGATAATGAAGTAATTTGATTGGCTCTCAACCTAATTGTGCCACGATGTGAATAGAGGTTGAAGCTAGGGCTTAGGATCAAGTGCACACACAACAAATAAAATAACAACAATCTCAAATTATATAGAATTTTCATAAATAACTCTAGATTTTGTGAAAATCTCAAGTATAATTGCCCACACTCCACTAGAATGTCAAGAATTAATAAACAAATTTACAATTTTTTGTGTTTGTAAAATCAAAACCTTTATAAACACTATCATATTTCATATTCGAAAGAAAATGACTCAGCAAAAAATAAAAAATCCCAGTTTGTGTAATATGGCCAACCAATCAGAACGACTGTTTACAGTGAGAAAAATTGATTGCATTTGATCATGATCGCCTCTATCGATGGATGCAATCATTAACAATTGTTTTGATTAGGTTTTAATACGCGATTCTCGCAATGACGGCGGGAAATACGTTAAAAGTCTCGAATTTCTCGAATAATAATCATGGTTCAATAAAAATAAATGTTCATTAGCACATTTCAATGTATTAAATTCGAACGATTCATTTCGAAGCGACTCCATTGTAGCTTATCATTAGCAATCAATAAACAGAATTTCACATTCACAAAAGTTGTTATGATAATGATAAAATTTGCAAAGTCCTTATCGTTCTAAATTTAAAGCTAATCGAAAAATGATAAAATCTACGGAAAAAAAGCCAAATCATTGGCTTTCATTTCAAACTCGATTGTACATTTATTAAGGAAAAGCAATTTTATGATCCGGTTTTTCTAGTGCGGGACTCCATTTTTTTTTTTGTTCACATCAGCCAATGTATTGGTTTCACCACACTCATATTTTCACACGGTGACGATCAGAAACAAAAATAAACAAAAAAAAACACGGAGCAAACAAAAAACAAACGAGCAAACAAAGTCTTGAGTCGTAAATGTTTCAAGTTGAACCATTTCAGCCATCTTTATTTGGGCATTTATTTGGAGCTGTGTGTGAATTAGATGTGAACTTCGACATTATGAAATTCGAGGAATCGTCTTGAATGCAGAGGCATTATTGAATGTAGTCACAGCAACCATGTCTGTAGTGCCCGAAGAAGAGAGAAACAAGAGAGCGGTGAACAAAACAAAAATTGGAATCAAAAGGCTCTTTGTGATATATGAAATTGTTGGGTTGAACTCTTCTTTTATCTGGAATATGATGTTATTTTGATGATGAACACTGATTCACACTCATGAAAGCTCGAAGTTTTGGCAATCAAAATAAAGAGTGGTAAATAACAATATAGCGCGAATGATTAATATGTACGTATATCCTTTTTGTTGACGGCAGCACAAATTATAGAGTTATTCATATGTCGAAATTGTTTTTGTCGAACACAAAAAAAAAAAATAACACAAATAAACATCGTGCTATTTATTGGTTGAAATGGTTAAAGACTGTTTCGAAAAGAAATTCGAAAATAAACAATTCCGAAATAAGAAATTGGCAATAAACAATAAGAATATAACGTAAGAAAATAAGAAATGCGTGACAATGCGCATTTCCCGCGTTCATTGAAATCCATGTAAACAACATTTAGTCGCATTTCGAGAGTTAACGCATTTAATTTCTAATTCTATAGCCGAAAGCTTATGGCATTTTGTTTTTGGTCAAAAACAGTGAAACAAAGTCACAAACAAGTGCGTTCGTATATTGATTGGATTTTGTTGAGCTCAGCTTTTGAGTTTAATAAACTAACGCTATGCTCTGATGTGACGTCAGCACAACAACAAAAAAACACACACACAACACTTTTATGTAGAAGAACAAATCGAATTTGTGGTTTGTGTATATAAACATCAGTGGCTTGAGAAGCTTGGTGTCAATTCAGAAATATGCGAGAAAAACGAAAAAAAAACAAGTACATAATGACAAAGGGGGCAAGAAAGCATTGCACGCATTGACTCATAAAGTGAAAAAAAAGAGGCTCGACTCACGCCACAAGCGTACTGTGTGTGTGTGTGTGCTGTGCGCGCGCTCATATAATATACATGGATGGGTTTTATATAACGGTTTGTTTGTGCTTTTTTACATGAAATCGTTCGCTTCTCGTTTGTTTGTTGTTGTTGTTGCTGCTGCTGCTGCTGCTGATTCTCTTACTTTTCTCTTTGCTTCTATTCGATGCCCTATCACAACGGGCCCAAAATGATGTTTTTGTTTTTATTAAGCGACCGTTTGTCACTCGTCATTAGTTTGATAGCCGTTGACTTTGTACTCGATTACTTGATTTTACATTTTTCGCCATTTGTGTTTGCGATTCATCGATGAGTGAGTGAATAAGTGTGTGTGTGTGTGTGTGTGTGTGTGTGTGTTGGCGATATCTCAATTGAATAGCTTATGCTTTAAGTATTGATGTCAATGGATTAAGTGACTTGAAAAGTCAGAATAAACATCAATTAGCCGACATGATATAGAAGTTTTTGATTCGGTTCTTCTCATCGTGTGTATTATTCGTTGATTGTATATAAGAAGAATACTTCAAAGAAGAATAAAAAAAGAATGTGTTGATAAAAGCTTTGCACACCGAAGATGAAGAGAACGAAAGAATGAAGCATCATCAATCTCATATCATTCATCTTATATATAAGAACCCTCGTGGTGTGGAGGGATATTTCTCGAAGTGGAAGATCTATACTAAGCTTTTTAGTGGATTAAAAATCTTGATTTCAATGGCATTTTTTTTTTTGTTTAGTCCGTTTGAAACGTAAATTGTGTACTTGAAAGAACTTAAAACAAATAATTTTACGCCAATGCATGTGCAAAAATAAAAGGCAATTAAAATTATGCTTAAATTGAAATCATGGATTTGCACTTGTCTGAGTTACACCACTCATCCACTGTACACATGTTGTTTTTCGATACGCCGAATTTCTTGCATCTGTGTGGCTTCTGTCGAAACGTGTCGATTATTATATAAATATTCGCTTCATCAATTCAATAACTCAAGAGTGTTTTTCCGTTATCAATTTCGGCTTTTGGTAATTTAAGAATAGAAAATAAATGAAATTTGGGACGATTAAAATTGGGAGAAAATTTAACTTTACATTCGCAGTTTACGTGTGGGCGGTGTTGATGGAAAAACGACTGTGCACATTTTTCTTATTTTAGAGCTATCGATAAAAATGTTATTCTGAAGAAAAAAAAACCGAAGAAATTTTTCATTGGGTATGATTGTTTCGCAAACGTTTTGTTAGTGAATAAAAAAAAACACGTAGAGAATTAAGAAAAAAAAAAGATCATGGAAAGGGGCAAATCGATCGAAAATTCAAGCACATGCCAATAACCGCAACGATCCTGCTCCTGTTCTGTAACTATATATATATATACATAATGAATGTGAATTTTCTCGCATAAATTTCGGCGATAGAACCTTGGCTCCAATTGCCACTCCGTATTAATTAACACAAACTTAACAATAAAGTTTTCGTTTATTTCGGTTTTTGCATACACACCGACGAGTATTGTGCGCCTGAAATCATGTCTCCAATACTGTATATTCAAATTAGCAGATAAACAAAAACGCCTTTTAGCTGGATTCACCATTGAACATTTTATCAGAATATTTTAATGTTTACACACAAAATATATATATACACACCAACCAAATTCACAATGGCTCTAAACGCCGTTTAATTTGTGTGTTGTTACAATGAACCATTTTGAATTACAAACAAAGCGGCTGTGCTTATTTTATGTGTGCTATTCGTATGTACACACATCACATTAACACAAAATCCCTTTAAGTGTATACAAATGGCTAAAAGGAAATCAGCATTTGTTCAAGGTCACATTCAAAACTAACTCCCAGCAGCGCGCGGTCGTTTGGTCAAAATAAAAAACACTCCAACACTCGTTTGTTCAATAAACATTATTGTGCGTTTGCTTTTAACGATATGAAAAACTAAAGGCGATGAAACAAAACAAAAAAAAAAACAAGAGTCCCGCACACAATTATTTCGAGTAAAATGTGAAACGTGTTTTATGGCAGACAAATGGTGTGTGAATATGATGGCTCTCGTGCTCGTGATTCGTGATACTTTCAAAATATTATTAAACATATTCAATCCTTTGAATTCTTGTTTTCCCATTTTTTTGTTGTTGTTGGTAGTTTTAAATTTAGATTACAATTATGACACATACGTTCTTACTTCAGTTATGATAGCATAAAAGCGGGTTTAAATTAAGCATATTTATTAAACCGGTTTCAGTTGGATTATTTTTTTTTTTTTTTGAAATTTGAAATTTGAAAAAAAATGAATTTCCAGTTTGTATTGAATTTTTAATGAAAAATTTCAGCGTGTTTTGTTTATTGATCACGCGATTTAACACTTGAAAACACAAGAAGACATCATCCAAAACAAAACAAAATAACAACACAACATTTTTTTTCTCTCTCTCTGTGTGGATATCAATAAAGCACACTGCAAACAAGATTCGTGGCATCGACTATTCTGTATCAATGGTAGCTGCTGAGGAGCTTGTGTGTGATGTGTTCACATGTGATGTAGAACATTCTCATTCAAATAACGACGAAAATAAATAAAACTTGATCTTCTTTTCTCCTCCAGCCACTTGAAGCTTTCTGATTAAGTGCAAGAAAAACAATAACATTGATGAAAACATCATGTGCATGCATCGCTAAATTCCATCAAGAAAAACAGAAAAAAATGTGATGAGACGCAACAACAACGATGCAACTACAAACAATCGCATTTCAATGGGTGTATATAAAAATAAAACGGAAGTCAACAAATCTAAAATGAAGTGAATATCTCATTTTAATTAGTAAATGACTTACCACATTCAGTAAATGGCAAATGGAATATTTGCTTTTGATATTTTTGTATTTTTTGCTTTAGTTTGGTCTGATAAATGCTTATACATGTGAATGATGAACGAGTGGATGAATTAAGGAGACAACGTCTTCTGTGCTAACGCAATTCCAACACAGAACATATCAACCAGTTTAAATAGTTTTTTTTTTTTGGTTCGTTTATTTCCAACATTCAACGTACATTTTAATCAATTAATAACATTTAGTGTGATTGAAACATGATGGGCAACAGACAAGAAAAGAGGGAAGAGAGAAGAAATCGAAATGATTAAACAATTTTAAATGATTAAGACTAAAAAACACGAACATTTTATATTTGATCGATTACTTATTTTTGCAAATAATAACAGAACTCTTTTTTGTTTTGTTTTTTTTTTTCTGGAAAAATTTTCGTTGGCGTCTCAATAAACTGTGGTTAGGGGTGATGAGATGCCATTGTTCAACCTCAACCTATGTGGCATACACCAAAACAAGTTCAATAAACTTCACCATTTTGATTTCACGGGAAAAAAAAAAGTTCGCGTAAAATTCTCTTTTCCCGGCACAACACACAAAATCAAGAAGAAAAATAAAACGAGTGCGCGCATCTTGAATGACGAAATTTCTGAAGGACTTTGCACAAGATATATTGAACCGACTGCAAAATTGCTACATTCCACGTGTAAATTAGTTTTTTGCATTCCATCTGTTTGTGTAAATAGATCCATACATTCACACTCATTTAATGCCTCTTTTCGTGAGAGTTTACTAAACCGTTGTTTGCTTATCTTATCAACGAGGCACTAAAATATCATTTCACTCTTATGTGTATGTTTTTTTTTTCTCGATTCGTTTTGTTGTGTGTATACTCTATTCATTGAGTGTAAACTCAACAACTATTTCTAGAATTCAAATCATTTGGAATTCAGTTTGAATACACACAAAACGAAACATAGTTTCGATGTATGTGTGTGTGTGTGTGCGATTATCAAGAGCGACGATTTATTTAACTTGAATAAACAAATTGAACGCGATCGCACACTTATCCTGAACTCAAGCAAATACGTATATATGTATGCAATATGCACATGGAACAACGAAACAAAATAAAAGAAAAACGATACGAGAAAAGTGTGATTAAGAAAATGCTAAAAAAGAGGCAGTAATTGACCCAATTTTTTTTTTCTTCATTTTTTACTTCTCACTTTCAATATTTTTAAACTGTACTTCTGTTACATTTGATAAGTGTCCCGATGTCAAGAGGCAACGGAAGCCTGCACAAATTGGATGGCACAATTTTTCGTTTTAGACAACGAATTTCGAAGAAAAAACGAAGCAAAACAGAAACAAAATAAAAATATATCATCGTCATCATTCTTCTAGAATCTATAGTACTATGTTGGCTGAGAGCCGAAGCGAGTGAGAGTGAGAGTGAGAGGAAGAAGGAACAAGGCAATTTTTGATTCAGTTTATTTGGCACATTTTAATTTCTGGTGTACCTATATATAAATTGTTCGCCACACATTCGTGTCGGTCAGTTTGATTGCTCGTGATATTCGCACAAATACTGGTGCACACACCACCTTAAACTTCCGTAAGATCAAAACATTTATTTTTGATAATTTTTTGTGTGTGTGTGCTTTCAGCCGTTTGATTTGATATGGTCACGATTTGCGAAAGAAAGACCACATGATGTGTGGCTGACTTTTGAGCGACATGTGTATTGAAGTGTGACGAGAACAAGAAAAAAAAAACGCGACACAAAACGTCGCAAATTCAATGAAATCTTCGATTTTTTTTTCGTATCACAAAAAGGCGACAACAAATTAAACCGTGTGAAAAAAAAAACAATTGAAAGAAAGAAGAACACGGTTAACATGCTAAAAATAATCGGGTAATCATACACGTGCCTCATCGCTCCCACACATCGAGTGTGCCATTTAGCCAGTGTTTGATTTATCATTGTTAAAATCAGAACATCATCCGCGAACGCAAACACAAGCACACACTTACAGCGGCCAGAATGTTTTTCGATTGTGTGGAATGATGGCATCGATTTAAGCTCTCTATCAGCTATTTGTGATACAACAACAACAACAACAACAACAACAAAATACACACAAAATTCCAACAATTTTGTTTTGATTGTTTTCTTTCTATCGATATTGTATCGAAATTGCATTTAAGTTTGTAGTAAATGACGAAATCAATGGATTGTTTCTGATTGCAAATTTGTGTCAGCGTGCACATTGCACATGTTTTCTCAATTCAATCAGATGATTTTCTGTGCGCGCTTTGTGTGTACAAATTATTACTATTATTTTCTCAAGTTGATTTGTTTTGTTTATTTACGGTGCCATTGTGTCAATTATCCGTAATAACTGACGAACAACAAGCAAACCTCACACATTTATGCATTAGAACGATCGTGATGTAAACACGATCTTCATGTTTTAGTGTATTGTGATTAAAAGCGTTCACACAAAACTGCATAAAATTGTGTATTTGCATTTGTGAAGTCACGGATAGAGTGCAAGCGAGATGGAGTGACATGTGGTGCGCGAAAGAGAGAAATGTCAGTGAACACGAGCCAGCCGCAAGCAAACAATTTGTAACTTTGTAAACTAACGCGAGCACACTAAGCAAAATCGCTTGTGGTATGTGTGTGTGTGTTTTTTTTTGTTTTCGCTGAAAATTATATGCAATTATTGTTGTTGCACTGTCAAAACACAAATTCCGATTTGTCCTTTCCAAGAATATTTGTTTGTTTGTTGCTTTACTCATCATTTACTCGTGAGCACATTTCGTTTTGTGTTAATCGCTTGATTTAAGTTTCTCTTTTTTTTCGTTTTTTTTTTTCCTAATTATTCCATGGCCTGTGCGGTTGCCATTTTTATCAAGACCCCGGGAGAGGCTCAACGAGTCAGAAATGCTTGACACCCAATACACTGGAAATAATCTCTTGATCCTCATTAATAGATGTATTATCGATCAACGGGAATAATTGTCTTGTGGAAAATGTGAATCGCACCAAAAATATCAAATACTTATGACATTACAACTGAATGTTTCAATGTCTCAGATTTAGATGTCAATAGATTCTAAAAAAAAATAATTTCTACCAACACCAAACCCGAATAATTAAAATAAAATAATCCATTTGATTTGGGATTTAAAACAGTCATGGCTTAATTTTGTTTTTTTCTTCATGAATTTTAATTTTAATTGCCACACCATGGCGGAAATAACATCAAACATTCTTATTATGGGCATATGTTTCATGTAGATTTTGGTTCAGCTGGAAATCAACTATTAAAACCAAAACAAAAGCAGGTGATGATGAAAATATTGGACAAATTTCATTATACACGATTTTAATCTCGTTTGACCCGAACGAATGAAACAGGCTTGCACGCTCGCCAGCGCTAGCAAATGGGCCTGCAAACATGTGCTCGGATCGCACACAGTGTTAGACTCTTGATTATTGTGTGTCAGTGTGTGAATCATTTAATTTGATGTGCTCAATGTTCATGAATACCTTTAACGGCATACAATAATCGCATATTAATAATGATCATTCAGCATTTATGAACTTATGCGTATTGGTATATTTGCATGTGGTCGGTTTTGTTTAATTTAAACAAATCATCATTTATTGTTTATATACATGATGCGATACAACGAGAGAAACCAATGCACACATCCACACACGAGCATGCACGACTGGAATCGAATATGCAAATGAAGTAATGTTGAATGGACAACAACATACGAACCGTATATGTTCCATACTAATGACCATTCTGCTATGTATTACAAACACACACGGTTCATCGAATCAGCACATTTTTTTTTTTTAAAGACGATTTGACTTGATGTGATGCGCTATGGCTAAAACGATTTTGATTGCTTAAATGATTCGAGATTAAGGCAAACACGCGCTTACTTAAAATTTGCATATTTTCTATCAGCATTTGTTGTTGTTGTTGTTGTTGTCGGTTTTGTTTTCCATTTCAATCGCTTTATATCGATGTTTGAAATCATCATTGCACGAAGACTAAGACAACTTTAAAATGTGATTAAAATATTTTACTTTTTTGATCGAAGCAACACAGCTGTTTCTTAGTCATGTATGTAAGGCAACGTAGTCTTCTTGGTGTCATTTTACTGATGAATAAAAAAAAATTACGTAAAAACCTTTCCCGGAAAAGATCAACAAATTGACACATCGGCCTGAACCCATCAATAATCATTTATTTTTAGCTTGAATATTTTCAGTTTTTTAATTGCGTGTGGAGAGCAGTTAAAAGTGGCGACAGTCAAATTAAAATGATAAATGTGCGACTTATCATGAAAATATTCATTTATGAAAACGTTACCGCTGCTTGGGTTTTTGGGTTGATGCAAAAAAAAAAAAAGGAAAATTATTCAAATTAGTGGCAAAAATAAGGCCACATTTTGAGGTGATCGAGTCATTTCCAGGTAAAATATTGTTCAATAAAAAAAGAAACTAACATACACACACACTCTCTGTTTTGTATGTGTTTTTTTTTTCTCGTTCGAAATTTCTTAGCTTCCAATCAACAATGTGTTTATCTCGCATCTGTTTTTATTACCCATGATGTCAATGATTCCACTGCCACATTCATAACAAAAACACATTAAATGAGATGCAATAAACCCATCAGTTGAGGTAATAAATATGCAAAAAAAAAAGTTCTTTCGCGATGTATTTTTTTTGGTTCTCTCAACATTCAGTTTCAATTTATGGATCCTTGGTAAAATCGTAAATATCACGTGAACTCAGTTTGCTAGCAATTTTCTGAACTTTGCTCAATTTCAATATATTGAGCAACATTAAAACATTTGCAAGTTAAGCTTTACGATTAGCATCAGTTTGTTTGGGGGGGGCGATGATTAGTCGATTTGTCGATAACACTTATCTGGATATCAGAAGTTTTTGAACAACAAATTTCAAACAGATTACACATCACAAACCATTTTGGTATTTCAATAGCGATAAAGACTCGTTAAATGAAATGAGCTTGATCTGATTGGAAAGGCGGGACAGATATTGTGAAATGATTGAACGGAATCCCAACCAATAAATCCAATAAAACACAAATCTTAATTGACTTTGGAATATTGAGTCTCTCTACATTTTAATGTGGATTCTATAAACGTTTTTCTATTTCTCTTTCTTTCGTTTTCTCTGCCTTTTCTCTCTCTCTCTCTCTCTCTCTCTCTCTCTCTCTCTCTCTCTCTCTCTCTCTCTCTCTGCATTGCTGATGTCATTCGCTGAGAACAATTCACAGCACAACTGAATCTCTTATATTCATTTGCTCTTCGATTCCAATTCATTTATACATACAGTTTTTTTCCCCCCCTATACAGATGCTATATGTCAATCTGTCAAGAGTTTATTGCTCTGTTCGAGAGTACGAGTGCGAAAAGTAGCTGAACTAATTAAGCGTATTTGTGGTGTGCGCGCGCCTTTTTGTAAAATATTTTATTTTCGGTTTGCCACGCCAAGATTTATGTGTTTGACTTTTTGTGTTCATTGTTTCAATCGGTTTGTGTGTTGCTGTGTATCTTTCCCATTCTTTCGAATAGTTAATGGCGCTTGTTACGTTGCTTATCTTTTCTCTCGATTTTTTGTTTTTGTTTTTAAACGGCTGTTAAATAAATGGCATTTTTTTTTTAGTGTACTTGAGAATTGAGATTTGTGCCTGGGAACATCAAATAATCGGAAATTACTTATCAGTGATTTTTTTGCAGCAGCAGCAGCAGCAAAACGCGTTGCGTGAATCTAATCGACAAAAGAAAATGGCCAATGATTTGATGGAGAAAAATTATTTTGTTTTTGTTTGTTCGTTTTAAAATACTCGTTCGTTTGTTTAATGGCATTTGTTTGACAGCGGTCATGATTACACATATTTATCATGACGATAAATCACAACAACTCATGCATTTCAAATGCTGCGATCATGCTCATAGTTTTTTTGTTGTTTGGGTTTTTTTTTGTTGTCATCAGCTGGTTTTTGTTATGCGAGCTCAACATGTGTTTTAATTCATGCATTCCTTTGAAAACTGGTGTACGCTGAACAAGAGAGTATTCAAATGTTGCTAATGTTGTGTAATATTCCACTTGATCATCATGTGGCCCAAAGAACATTCTAATGGATTTCACTGAAATGTTTTTTTTTTCAGTAAATTTCGAGGGACCATTTCAAGTAGAAAAAATTGAGTGTTTTTTTTTCACGTCATTTAAAGCCTTAAAATTAAAGGCAATGGAAGACCAAGCAAATAAAAAAAGACAAACATTTGAATAAAATAGTTTCTTTTATATTGTGAGTTCCCGTTATTTACACCGAAAAGATATTGCCGCTTTATTGCATTTTTTTTTAAATTTAGATCGAAAAAAATGGGTTTTAATTTTAATAAATCAACTTAAATGAACCAAAACAATAACGGAAATTGTATTGAATATGGAATATGTAATGACAAAAAAAAAAAAAAATAACACTGCGCCAAGTCATAAAGTACTAGTGGCTTATCAAAGTCATTCGGATTTTGTACACTTCAATTGTACATTTTTGAATTGAATGGTTGTTGTAATTTTTTTTTCGTCGTCGTCGTAGCCATTATCTAAATATAAAATATATCACAACTACCGCTTGATAGGCACGTACATTTTACGTTTTATGTGCACCGAATGAAATGTCTTATTTGGCAGACAAACCAACTCCCAACATTATGAATATTAATTCCAACGTTTTTATTTTCGATATCATTTTTTTTTTTTTTTGGAATTTGATTCTAAATCGGGCATACACAGTTTTCGATGTGTGTTCCAGTTCAATAAATGTGGTTCTTAAACGTTGTGCTATGGCAGCACTTGAAATCAAACAACAATATTAAAATATCAATACATACAAAAACGCTTGATAGTAATGAGTAAAATGAAATAGCACAACCATTGAATTGGTAATCACAAACTAATGACAGGCAATAGGCTGGATTTACATTGCGTATGGACACAATCGACATGGAATATGTCGATTTTCGATTATGACAACTACCGAGGACATGATAATGTACTCAAGTCACATACGTGTATACGAAATCAATGTGTACAGTCTTATGGTTTAACTATGAAATAAACGTAAAACTTCTTTTGATTTCGAGTCACATTCAATGGAATTTAAAAAAAAAAAAAAAAATTTTATTAAAAATAGAAAGAGAAGAAGAAGCAACAGCAGCAGCAGCAACTGATGAACAAGCAAATCAAATATCATTTCCCATGTCGCTACTAAAATTCTCAATTACAAAAGCGTCGAAGCGCGATTAACATTTAAATTGTGCTAATTTGTGTCGATGTATGAGTGCATTAATCGGTTGTCTTTCAAGGCGACCTGTTTGATTATCATATGTTTTCCGCTCCGTATAGTGTGACGTAGCTGGCGACAGTCACACTTAAAAACTATTGAAATACATTAAATCATATGGATGATTTGAATTGTACGGTGTAACACAGCTGAATCCAATGTATTGAGTTGAATGTTATTTGAACACAAACACACATTCAATATTTCTATTTTACGAATTGCAACTTTTTTCTTTTTCTTTTTCTTTGTATGTATATGTTGTTTGCTGGCTGGCTGGCTGATAGAAAACTTCTATTTTTAAGTGAGCATTTTGTTTCGCATTATTATTATCACAAAAATGCTAATTATAGTGGCACAGACTAAGTAAGTTAAATCAACTTGAAATGTTTCTTATGTGGTCTTCAATAAATATAGAAAAATTGTTGACAATGAAATTGATTCGAATGATTCGATTTAAATGAGCGTTGAAAAAAAATGGATTTCAAATACATTTGGAAATAGTTGCATGTTGATTGCAAAACAACAACAAATGCCATCGTAGAAATTTATTGATAATAATAAAAATGCTGAATGAATAAATTTCACTGTAGTTTGTAGCCACTTGGTTTTCTATGAATATTTTTTTTTTTTTTACAGATGACTAACTAGTAATAGTTTATGTGAATCCCCATTCCACCCCATCGAATCAAAAAACCATTCCAAGATCAGGCTAAACTGTTTGATAGCAACATCACATTACAATTGTATGAAATTTTATGTACATTTCAAATGCACAAACCATGAAGAAAAAAACAAACCATATATGTGGAAAAATGAAGAAATAAAAAGTAGTGCCCTTAAAAAATATGATTTTATTATCATTTTATGTGTCTTTTTATATTTTCTTTAGATGACACACATAAACCCCATGCTCTTATTACATTGGTTCGAAGTTCACAGTTATTAATGGAATGACAATATCCTCGATCGCTGTTGTCATCGAGTCCCGGGGAAGGAAGTATGGAACAAAAAAAATCTATTGACAAATATATTCAATAGACATACGATTTCATTTTTCATGAATTTGTTCATTGTGCAATTTCGATTCGCACTACCCTTCGACGTAAAATGAATGGCCCGAGGTTTCATTTTCAATAATCGCATAATAACAATCAAAAACGCATGAAAAAAGTGAGAGAGAGAGAGAGTGAAATCGAAAGAAAAAAACGTATTTGCCGAACAACGAAAAAACCCATCCTTTTGATTTGTATATCCTTTTGTATTACTGTGCTCGCTTTGTCATCCGAAATGCTGCTGCTTTTATGTTGAAATGTACATTTTATTAGTTTTGTTTTTATGCCATTTGGCTATACTTGACGAAGCTGGTTGTTGCTATAAGCGAAATGAATCTATTAAGCACACTACAAAATGCAAAGATAATCTGGAATTTTACAGTTAAAATTTGTCTTTTATTACAATCGTCAACAAAAATTACTATTTTAGTGTTTTTTTTTTGGTTCCTTCTTCTTATTCTATTTTCTGCGATAAATAGTGCGATTCATTGAGTTTAGAAGTTGTTAAATGAAAAGTGAGCACCGTCAACCGAGGGATGAGAACAATGTATCACCGCGATTCATTGTATTCATGGATTAACCATTTGAAATGACGAAATAAAAAAAAATAAAAAACACACACACACAGGAAAATCATCACAAAAGGCACCGCAAAAAATTGCATAATAGAGGTTCATATAGAAGTTTAAACCTGAATTGAAATACATTTGCGTGTACAAATTCCGATTTTCACACATTCAAAAAATCCTTCACGTGAATCAGAATCCAACTGCTTTCCCATCTCTTCAATTGTGATTTACTTCAATCAGAATGCAATGGGAATATATTTTGAACACAAACAATTCTAGTTGGCTCTTACCGTATTCATTGACCCCATTATTACTTTTGTTTCCGTTGCTGTCATTGTTCAAATGGGCAGGAGAAAGAAAAGAGAGAATATATATGCCAGTTTCTATTATTCTGATTCATACTTTGGGCTTATTGAATGAAATCAAGCGAAAGAATAAGAAATCGTACTCTATTCACATTGAAATGAATTTTTGCTTGTTTTCTTACTTTTGGCTCGCTTATTCTCTTCTCCCTGAGGGGTAGGTTGTTTTTTGCTTGATTCCTCGGCCAGCCTCAGTATAATAGAGCAATTCAAAACAATAAATGACGGAACAAATACGCACACATATATTCATTTTTCCTGCATGCATGTGTGTGTGTGTGTGTGTTTTTTTGACTCTATCTTTTGGAATCCTTGCTAAGGTAAGTCCTTTGTTCAAACACCAGTAGTTGAACAGTGAATACTAAACAAGTTTCCGTTCCCTTCGCAAATCGTGTTTATCTTACGGTGCAATTGCGTTCTATTGAAATAATGTTCCTTGTGTCGTCGATCTCTTCCTCTCTCTCTCTCTCAATCTCTTTATTTGAATTTGTAATTCTTCTTTGAATTCTTACTTCTTCTTCTAATATTTGTGTGTGTATGTGCGTGCGTACTGTTGTCATTGTTGTCGCATTTGTACATGTAGTGCAGGTTTTTTTTTTGTTGTTGTCGTTTGCAGGCTCGCGCACAATTTCTTCACAACAGATGAATGCAAAAACTGGTGAAATATGAAAGAAAAAACACGTGTCTCCTCCCGGTACCGTCTTGGTTCCGTCCTACCAATCTTTTGTAATCACGTGAATCAAACTACTTTTGAAATCGGTTTTTTTTCTGTGTTCGTTCGCTTCAGTCATAAACTATTTTTGTTTCTTTTTGTTCGTCTTTTCCAACTAAAACTCGTTACTTGGAACAATTAGAACATACATTGGAACATTTGAGGCGATATTTTGTGTGCATGTGCGTTGAATATCATTTTCTTGAGCGCGGTAAACGCATGTGATGCGATCCAATACAAAAGCACTATGGCGCTATTGTTCGCATCACCCCATTCTTTTTTTTTCTCTCTTGTTTTGTGTGAGTGTGTGTTGCGCGCGTATTCGTCCCACGGTGCAGACTTAGTATCATTAAACCAGTTTTCTATTGAAAATTTGTGTTGAATTTCACCAAGGTAACTGCAACGATCCATAACTAACCATTAGCACAAGCTTTGCGTTTGAGCTGAACAAAAAAACAAAAAAACAAAAGAAAAAAAACCTATGATGGCTAAAAGCCTTTTCGCCGTAATCGATTGTTTACATCTCATAAAGTACATGTCATTAAAATAGTTAACGTTAAAAATGGGCCTCACATTATGAACGATGAACGTAACAACAAGCACAAAAAATTATCTTATGCAAATCACATATAAAGTTTGAAAAAAAAAACATCAACTTATCCATTTTCAAGAAGAAACAGAAAATATCAACTAAAAACAACAGCCTATTTCAAGTTTAACTTCAATTTGGAGCGTTGAAGTTTTGATATATATTCAGCGAGACACTTAATTTTAATGTTTCAAACGAAATGGTCTGGATAAAGGGCCTAAACATTCGCACCATTTTGATGACCAATGGCCAACAATTCAAGACGAAACTTTTATCTGATGAAAAAACAACAAAAATCACTCAAAAAATCCACACGTTTTTTTTTTTGAATCAGTTGAAAATTAAATTTTACGCTGCGAGACTCACATATGTGAAGAAATATTTCTTAGAACTCTGCGAAATTTTCTCTCTAATTTTTGTGTGGTTTTTATTTTATTTTTGCTTATCTTAATTTTTTTGTTTTTCAAATAATTTATACGATTGCTCTAAACTTACCTCGTTATTAATTCAACCGCATAGCTTCAATGGAAAAAGAAATAGAAATAAAAATGGTTGTTTAGCATATAAATGCGGGATAGATTTTTTTTGGTAGACTGATGTGTTTGTGTGTGAGTTTTTACCAACAAAAAATTTCACCAAACTGTTGCTTGATTCTGCTTTGACTATGTTTCCGTAATAAGCACTGTATTCGTGTGCTTTGGGCTATGTGTTTTTGTGCGGCAACGATGCCAGCGCCGATAATAGTTCTCGTTATTCTGATATCTGATAATAATCAGCACCACTAAATCACTTTCACTCAAAACTATAATTGTAGTTCAATTTTGTCCAAGATTAACCACCAAATCGGAATCTCAATGTTTACGGAGTAAAAATTTTTCCAAATATTTATTTTGTTTTTTTGTGTGTGGTTATTATTTATTGTTGTTTATTTCACTCGGTTCGCTTACGAAAAATAAATGAAAAACGAAATCCGTGTGTAAGATGTTGCTATTCTTGGGTGTCACTGTGTATTTTTCCGTGCGACTGTACCGCGAGCTAACCACGTAATGGTGGTGTGTGACTCAATCGCTAAAGTCTGTATGGGGTTCTGAGCGATGGTATTTCCCTCCACCGTGATATTATTATATACGGATTGGCTGTAAACAACTTCTGCTACTAGCGGCTGCTATTGCACCGAATGTATATTTCCACTACTCGGCAAATTCTTTATTCTCTAGTCACTTTGTTTATTACTTTCTGCATAAACGATGCACACGTGTAACTGTGTACCAAGTGTGTTTGTACGTTCCTGCACACACACAAACACCGAGACGCACGCGTCCAGAAGGACAACGACAGAACAAAACAACCAAGCAGCTACAAAATCCAAGTCTTATGTGCCAATTCGTGTTGGTATTGCATGTGAATGGAACACATGTGGGGTGATTTTCTTTTCCCGAATCAAAAACAACAATGTCTCACACACTCTATATAAAACACGACGCCCGATGTTTTGTATAAATTTAGCGCTTATATCTTGAATTTCGTTTGGATGATGCGCATGCGCGCGCCAACAAGTACCATTCAAATGTAGAAAACTACCCCGAACAAAAATACGCGCGCGTTTTTTCGTTTTGTTATTATGTTAAATTCTTTGTTATCCGTTTTTCGCTGCTGATGATGAATTTCTCCTTGCGTTTGACTTTGAAAATGGTGAGTTCAAGGAAAAATTGGTGTACGATTTGGCAAGCCAAAGGGAACAATGACGCGTTCGCCTGGACCTTCCTTTAAATGCGTTCCACGTTTTTCGTTTTTCGTTCTTCTTTTTTTTTTTTTTTATTTAGTTTGTTTGAAAATTTCATAAGATAATCACGTTTTAGAAAATGATGCTACCAAAATAAATTCACTGCCTTATTTTTTTTGTAATCAAAATGGGCAACACTTTCGTTGATTTAAGAAAGTCTTTGTATTTTTTGTTTTTATTTTACTGCATGTATAATTCTATTGAATATGTATTGAGGAGTGTATACAAAACAAAACTCAACTGTTTGTCATCACATTGATGTTTGTTGATGATGATGATGATGATGACACCATACACTGATGTATCGTCTCTGTCTTTGTTATTCGCATACGCGATTGTCCGTATTCGCGAAGACAAAACGAGTTTTATATACTACCAATACATGCATGCGCACACGCTACATGCAGAGAGCGCGATGTATGTTGTTGTTGTTCTGATATATTCTTTGTGTTGTTTTTATATATTCTCGTATAGAGCGTGCAAATTTGTTGTTTATTATATTTTGATAGAGCGTGGTGGATTATTGTCCAAAATTTGCTTTGTTTTGATTTGAAATGAGTATAATGAGTCCCTTTGACTCCTTTTTCATTGAGTTTTGTTTCTTTTTTTGGTTTTATTTTGTTCGTCTTATTTTTGTTTGTTTGTTAGTGTGTCTGTTTATTTCATGCAATTGACTTGCTCTAGGATAGCAATTCACACAAATATATGCACAACACTTGAACAGCAAATACCATAATATACATTTATAGAATATGCATAGTTTCTATAGCTGTGTATGTTTATAAAATACGACAAAATAGAACTAGAAATAGAGAATCAAGTCGTACGATTGTATTTTATAATATTTTATATAGGTTTATATGGTTTATATGATTAAAAGTTATTCTTTGCGTTTGAATTTTGTTTTTTTTTACATTCACTTGGAAATTGAATGAGCTGACCGAACCATATCAACAATTCCAACACAATGTGTGTGTGTGTGTGTGTGTGTGTGTCTGTGTGGAACAACACACAAAATCTATTATATCACTTACTATTATTAATGGCTTGAATTGTTCTTTCTCTCTTTCGGTGTGTTTTGGTTGCTGTTGTTGTTGTTTTAATTTTTTTTTTATTCGCTTTTTGCTATTCAACTCTATTGTTAAGTGTATGTGTTCTATTCTGTTGGTTGTTTTTTTTTGTGTGTATCGTCTCTCTTTATCTATTCTCTCGTCTAATGGTTGACTTCTTGCAAACACACAAAATCAAATATGTAAAAGAATATTTGAATACATTAATTTGTTCTGCTGTATGGATTGTTCGCACCTCTATGAACTTTTATTATAGTTATATCCACAGTGCTGTTCTGTCTTTTTTTGTTGTATATTGTTGTCACATCCAGGCATAAAACCAAACAGAATAGCAGAAAAAATAGTTTCAAATTCAAGAGAGTGTCTTTCTCTTGCTGCACAATCAATGGAATTTTTCGCGCGATTTTTGTTTTTGTTTTCCTTTCCACTTTGTTTATGGCCAATTTATTCAATTTAATATCACTCAATTCACACAATACAATTGAATTCGATGAGTGAACTCATTAGTTGTGTGTTGCACACTTTCTTCCTTCGACGACTTAAATAATAAAAAAAAAAAAAAAATTTGCAAAGTCACAAAACTTCAACACGGGGCTGATTGTCACTGTCACTGACTATTGTGATAAGAGTAAAATATAACATTCGACAGTATTTCTGTTTCAACGAAACTTATGACACTTCAATTTAAAATTTGTCAATGTATTTTATATTTGTATTTTTATCAACGAAAATTTGTATTTACAAAAATTGATAACAAAATGAGAAAAAAAAACACTGTTCAATTCAACAACAAAAATTGTCAGTTTTTGTGTGAGTGTGTGAATTCAACATCGTAAAACAAAGAACATGTGGTTTTCACTTTGAAATTGCAACAACAACAAAAAAATAACGTTAATCTTAAATCAACTTTGATCACATTGATTTTTATTTTTTTTAAATAGAATTGCTCAATAAATTCTTCACGTTGTTATTTTTTGTTATGTTTCCTTCAATTTAATTTCAAACTTTCAATTTGTACACTTTTATTGATCACAAAAATGTATGAACATATTTTTGTTTCTGTCTATTCTCAGTATTTGTTTTTTTTTTGTTTTTGTTGTTGTTTTTTTTTAAATGGTTTTGTTTCAATTGATATCACTATTAAAAAGCAAATGTTCACGCTATCGCTAAACAGAAAAAAATGAATTCGCTTTTGCACCCAATTTGTAGTGTAGTGCAAAAATCGCTCTTCGCTACGTACGTTACAGCTGTGTTGATATTTATTCTCTGAACAGTTTTGTCGAGTGCGTGTTTGTTTTTGTTATACGTTTGACACAACTGGCTGTGCTGTTGCTGCTGCTGTTGCTGTTGCTGTTGTTGTTTGTGTTTCAGCACTTGAACATGCGCGCACGATGTTTTGCTCGTGAGCGTGCGATTCAATGTGTTGGTGTCACAACTGTGTGTTTGTCGTTGACTTCGGTCAAGTTCGACTCAAAGCCGAACACGCTTCATGCATATATATATATATATATATATATTTATTCGACACCGAAAATGAATTGACTGTACTAGCGATTGTGTACGAGTTGAGTTAGCGAGCGCGGGTATAACGAATGAGCGAGAAAACAAGGAATCGTGCTCAAACGAGCGTGTAAACAATTCGAGAATTGTGCTCTCAATAATGTGATATACACATACACAAATACATGCACACGCATACACATGCTTTTGTGCTTGCGATATGCCTAATTTCCATTTGGATTTAGCCACAGGCATGAATATGACGATCGCGCACACACGATATTCCACACACACACACTCTATCTCGTTCACTCTCCTGCTCTATTCGCAAAGGAGCATTTGCAAATCGGTTTCATTTTGAACAAAAAACAAAAACATTTCTCGCATTTATTTTTCTCGGTCCCATTTCATTGTAGTTGTACGTAAAGAAATTGTGTGCATGCCTGTACAGTGTACGAGCCATCACAATTTTGCACGTGTTTTTGTTTGTTTGTTTGGTATGGTATGATTTTGATGTGGTGGTGCATGATGAATGCACGGGGTGACTAATATCCATTTAATTCTATTGTAAAACCGTTTGCCAATTGCATGCTACGGATTATTATTGGTTGACTCACATCATTTGCATTTCGCTCAATTGGTTTTCTTTTCGATGTTGCTTAAAGTCGGAAAGGAAACAATTTACTTTAAATAGAGACAGTGAGAGCGAGAACACTTTAAAAAAAAAAAAAATATTCCTTCATCAAATGCATGATTTTTTTTTTGTTCCTTGCCATTTTATGAGCGATGCAATTTTTCATTGGATTGTGAAATTGGTGCTGTTTCATTGAGCACCCTGTGCGAATACAACTGGTACATCTCTTCGATCTGTCGCATTCTATCCACCGCAGAAAAATTCTGTGGGTCGCTCTGCTTGCACGTTTGGCCGACAAAAACACACATATTAATCATGAGGCAATTATCGTACTGACGTCAGCCATCTCTAGATAATATTATAAGAAATTATGAAAATCCACACATTCTCACGTCGATGAAAGCGTTAAGTAGCCAAACGTTTCCAATATCAAAGTTTTCCAAATTTAACCAATCAACAAAATTGTGACACATTTTATTTTGGACAGAATGAGAGAAATCAGAGTGCTTGAGATTGAATATGTTATGTTTTTTTTTTTGTTCCTTTTGTTGCGATTGTTTTGCATTGTGGTTGCGCCACGTGTCCGAGACTGAATGAAGCCATTTGAAGCTGAACAAACAAATGATTAAAATGAAATTTTAAATTACGATTTACCGTTTATTGTGCAATTTTGGGCGATGAGCGCATTTCACTTTGTCAACACTGTTGATTAGTGCACTTTGTTTTTTGTTTTTTTTACATCATCTAGCCTACAGAAACTCACATTTGTACTTGTGTACCTGAAACGATACGTGCTCATTGAGCATTGAGTAATGCTCAAAATCACTGAAAAAACAACCGTTTTTGCTGAAAAGTAACACAATTCAAAGAAAAAATCCGTTTTTTGTAGATTATTTTTCATTTTCTGTATTTTTTTGCATTTTTTTTTTTTACATACAATTTCATTTTTAATATAATAATTTATAAATAGCTTGCTTGCACTAAATTTGTTATTATTTTATATTGTTGTTGTTGTTTTTTTTCTCCTTCTTCTGTTTTACCAATAATCGTTTTTTTTCTCTCTTCATTTTTTCATTTCATTTCTCGTTCTGTCTCATTCTTTCTTTTAAATTGTTCAACTCTTGCTGCTTCCTTACGTTTAAACTAAAAAAAAAACTCGCCACATTGGAAAACTGCCCATCGTAATTCTATGGATATCATTGACTTCGACTTCGTGTACTTAATCTTCTTTTTCAATTTTTCTTGTATTTAATTTAATTTTGTTTTTGTTGTTGTTGTTTGCTATTTCTTTCGAAATATAACCCATTCACATGTTCACTTTTTTCTTTGACGTTTATTTGATGTATAACTCTTAAAAATGCTTTAATTTTTTTTTTTAGTAAATATTTTGTGATTTTTGTATTCTTTTTTAAAGTTTTTTTTTGTATCGATTTTTTTTTCTCATTTTTTTTTTTGTTGTTGTCATTATTAAAATTTTGTTTAGATAGTAATACATATAATAATGTTGATAGTAGTTCACATCAAGACATAATCAAAATATTGTTTTATATTTCAGAATATTTTGCTAAATCATTTTATTTATTTTTTGTTGTGTTAAATTATTTGTTTTGTTTTGTTTTTTGTTCTAACGTTTCGTTTAGAGTTTTTTGTTTTGTTTTGTTTCATTTTCAAATGCATCTCATTTATTTTTTTTTTGGTGGCATTTGAAAATTGACATATGTAAAATGGTTCTAAGTTTAATCCGTTTCTCTTTTTTTTTTCTTTTATTTTATTTGTTGTTTTCTTTTTAGTTTAAATCATTTGTTGTTTCATGGTAATTACATTCAAAATGTGCCATTTGTCATTCATTCAACTCAATTTGAAATTTCTTTGCAAGAAAAAAGGAAAAATTAAATAAAAGAGAAAACGAAACGATCAATCCAAAAGTAGAAAACAAAAATCGAAATCGATTTGCTATCAGCTTGTTTAAGATAAGGATTGGCTTTTTTGTTTCGATTAGTACAGTGTATATAGTTGTAATGTGTTTTTGTATTGTATTCCATTGATCATTATCTCTTTTTTTTTTATTCCCTTTAGTGTTTCTATTTTTGCTTTGCTTTTGTTTTGCTTTGCTTCTTTTCCCTTGTCCTTTGGACGTATGGATTCGATTTGCATCTAAATGTGCTACCAATTAAGGAATAAATTAAACTTAAAAACGATAAAACTTTTCATTCTTGTTTCTGTTTTTTTTGTTGTTGATTTTAGATTATGTCACATGTAACTTAGGATGTGAATGTGAATTTTCATGTATGAGTGTTTTCATGTATGGAGGAAGATGTGCATTTCCATTTTCTTTTTCTTGTTCCAATGATTCAATCTTATCTTTGGATCAATATCATGTTATGACGAACAAAACAACAACAAAAAGAATGAATTACAAATCAACAGATTTGCCACTGTCTTTAAAACAGATGAACGCATTAAAATGTATGATTTCCATTTGTTTCTCTCAGGATTTGTTTTTTTTTTTTAAAGAAAAACATTTAATTATAGACAATATAAAATATGAACTATTTGTTTTTTTTTTGTTGTTTCTTGCCTTTTTACAATGTAATATAAATGTTAATGAAGAGCTGATATTTTAACATAATACGTATAATTTAATGAAGTCTTTATCCACTTTTTTTTTTCTCTCAAAATTTTGTGATTTTTTTCAGCATTTTTTTTTTTTGAATGTGTCACAGTTGTCACTTTAATCTGTTTTGTTTTGGTGTTTTTTTTTTCTTCCATTTTTTGTTTTGTTCATGTGACATTCGGAATCATTGAAAAAGTGTCGCAACTTCAATCCCTTGATTACCGAATGGTTAAATGTATGGATTATTTATTTTGGTGATTTGATTACTGTTCTTTTGTTTTGTTTCTTCTCTTGCCATGGAATCGGAGCGGGTTGAGCGCCTTTTTTCCTTATCCATTCATAGTTTCTTTTTTTTTTCATTTAGCATTATCTATGTGTTTTTTGTGTGTTAATCCATTAAATCTATGCGTATGTTCTATTTTTTTTTCTTCTTTTTATTTCTTTCATTTTATAAACTGTAATTATAGAAATTATTTACTGTGATAATGTTTTGTTATTGAAATTGGTCTTTCATTTCTTGCACATTGTATTAAATCTTTTGATTTGAAATTGGAACATTCAAATTGTTCCAATGGGTTCGAGCTATTTTACAGACATGCCACACAGTCCAACTACTATTTTACTTATTGCGTTCATATTATCGTCTCTCTTTCACATTCCATCGTGTTTCGATCAATTCGAATTTGACTGATGAATGGTTTTTTCCCCTTAAAAAAAAACTTTCTTTTTTTTTTTTGCTAACAAAAATATATATACAACATTATGCATTTGTTCATTTAGATAGAGATTAAGAGACATTGATCAAAAGACTGAGCGAAGACAACTATTTTTTTTTTATTTCAGCTCGTACCACATTCACAAAATAAAAACAACAAAAAAAATGATCGATGACTAAACGATGCACAAAAAAAAAAATTATAAGATCACTGTATTTTTTGTTCATTATTTTTAGCCCAAAAAAAAATTACAATTTTGCCTAATTTAGAAACCATCAAATTTATTCACGATTTTTTGTATTTGTTTTTGTTTTTGTTTTTTTTTTGGTTTTGGTTTTGTTGTTGCTACTAGTACAAAAATGAAATAAACACATTCTTCAATAAATATTCTTTTCCATTTCTCACAAATTCTTTTTTTTTCTCTCTTTATAAAAACAATTCAACAAATTTTCGAACCGATATTTCATCATTTCGTCTACAAATCTGGCATTCGTTTTACATTCGTTATTCTTTTCAAATCGTTTTTGTATTTTTGTTTTTTTTTTTTGAAAATACACAGAAAAAATGTTAACTAAAAGTCTCATTTTAGTGATTTCTCATGTATAATGTTTTGTATTTGTGTTTTGGTTTGGTTTAAATGTTCCTTATTTTTGTTTGCGATTTAAATGTGTGTTGCGTTACGGAGCACGCAACCAGTAAAAATCCATTGTATAAATAGGATAAGAAAAAAAATTTCTTATCTGCATCTCAATATTCGGTTATTTTTGGATTTTAGTACACTCTAATAGATTCTAGTATAAAAAAATGTGTGTGTGTGTGTGTGGGTGTGGGTGTGTTTGGTTGATTTTTGCTTTTTGTTGGTTTTAAATTGTTGTTTTTGTATATGCGAGAGCGTTAAGAAAGCACTGAGAAACAAACAAAAACATATTAGCAATGTGCCAACGATAAGATTTGGTTTATGAATTTGAATTGTCATCACATCGACAAAAAACTGAATGAATGATAGATTTTTTATTGCGATGGCATAACAAAATGTGAATAGAAAATGTATTTGTTTGAATTGAGGGAAACTCTTCACATAATTGTTATGAAGAACACACAGATGAAGGATCGCAAACTTCTATGCAGTACTTATTATCTTATATGTCTTTATTGTTAACTCTGTTGGTTTTGTTTGTGTGTGTGTGTGTGTGTGTTACATTTTGGTTTGTCTATGACACAGACTCTGTTAATGTGCGGCCACTCTGAGCGAAAATGCATTACGAATTGATTGTTATTGCGATTTGGTTGTTGTTTTCTTTTGCTAAGCAAACGAAACAGTTTAAATAGAATTTGCATACGAAAAATGCTTGCCATCTATGCCATTTAAATCAATCATCCGAATTCCAAAAAATGTGTTAGTGTCTCAGTTTGTTTAATCTGCGGAGTCGAATCATTTTATTTTAATAATATGTTTTACTGATTAAATAGACAGCGATTAGGAAAAAAGACTGCTACTTGATTTGATTCATCTCCATAAAGTATGTTCGTTTATTTGTTTTCTTGTCCATTTGTCATGTTGCTAGTGTTTTTTTTTTATTTTCTTTTGTTGCTCTATAACACATTTATAAATACACAATATCGAAGGTTGTATATGCTCCCATCAAATTCACTACCGAAAAACAAATTGCATCTACGCAATCTAGAGTAACTGTTGCTTTTCTTCTGTTTTGTAAAGCATTTAATGCATGGTTTTTATTTTCTCTCATCTCTCATTCTCGATGGGTCAAATTGTTTATATATCATTCATTCACTCATTCATTCATTTTTTTTTTACTTTGAAAACAAGCTGAACGCGTATTTCGCTTAAATATTGTTGCTCCGTTCTATTTTTCATGAGTTTATTTATTTGTTTTGTTTTTATTGTCATTCAAAATGCAATACATCCAAAATTGTTCAATCAACGCAGAGCTTGTGTGTTTTGGTTATTGTTTTTAAATGCGGCCACATTTGTTTCTGTGATTTGCAAAAGAAAAGGGGAGTTTTTTTCTGTGCAACGAAAATCTTGTTTTTTTTTTTTAGACTTATTTATTTTGCGAGATCGATGATGAAATTGATTTCATCATTTAAAATTACTGGTTTGTGTTGTAAAATCGGCGTTTTTGTTTTTTTGTTTTCTTTGTTTGTTTCCCAAAAACTGATGTAAACCGAAATTTGCATTCGATTAAATGTGCCGTGGACAAGTCATATAAATCATTTCAAATCGAAAACGTTCCCAACTTATTTTGTGGACGAAGATAAAAGGAAACATTGATATATGCAATTAAATTGTAATTCATTGTATGTAATTCTGTTTGTTTGTTGTTGTTGTTGTTGTTGCGTGTGTATGTGTTGATTCACATGTTTTCTTTTCACGTATTCTTTTGTGAATAATTCCAAAATATGCAGGTACAAATGGCTGGTATTGAGTTCTGAATGTGTGTTTTTTTTTTCTTTTTCTTTAACGAATGAGACACAAAAAACAACAGTTCTGTTTGCAAACAAACCCAAAAAAGAAAAAAAAAATTAAAGAAGAACCATTTTTAAAATTTGCTTAAAATTGTCACACCATTTTTTTCTGCATTTGCTCCCTATTTGCATATGAAGTCCTGATGCATGTGATGTCGAATGACGTGGTGCCGTTTCTCAATTCAGCGTTTTGTATTAATGTGTGTGTGTGTGTGTGTGTGTGGTTTCGTTTTTGTTTTACTTCATATCGCATCCAATACGAATACGGTTGATTCTCTATAGTGAAAAAACCTAACTGGAATTATTGGATAATATCGATATTATGAATCGTTATTCACAAAATTCCGCCTTCTTTTTGTTGTTGTTGTTGTGGTTTATCATTTATTTAAATAATTGTAATATACTAGATTGGTTTACAATTTGTATTTTAAATTTTTGTTTGTTTTTTTTTTCTTTGAAAATTTAAAAAAAAAAAAAAAAGAAAATTAAAATTAGCATTTGTTTTAAATTTGAATATGTGCACATACATGAAGTGTGAATATTTCATTTGTTGCAAAACAAAAATCGCATTTTTTGTTTGTTTACTATATACATTTTTTCTGCTCTTCCTCAAATCGATTCCACTTAAAAAATCCGACCGAAATATTTTCAGCTTTAATTCATTACTTGTGTGTAAAAATTAGAGAATCAATTTCATTGTTAATTACTCAGTTTTCCATCTCTGCATCTCCAGTTTTCATAAAAATTGTCCCTCTGAATGTGAGCGTTGTGGATTGGTGTGTGTATTTTGAAAAGGGGAGAAGGGGGCTTTGTGTTTATGTTGGTTGTGGTGTACGTTAGTTGAGTGATTTTACAACTCTGTGTGATTCTATTTCCTTTTGCATCTTGTTTGGTTGTTGTTTATTTTTGTTGCTATGTTGTTTTGTTTTGTTTATTTTGATTTTTTTTCAACTTATGTGAATGAAAGATTGCTGGCAATAATGTGTGCCAGATTATTGCTGGTTTGTCCCTGTGACGAAATAACGATCGGTGTCGCTGTGGACTGTAACGGTGTAACCATGTGAACTGCTCGATTTGATTGATTTGTTTCACCACCTATAAAATTGCAACGACAACAACAACAAAAATACACGCAAAATTAGTCATTGAATATTCTCAACTAGATGCAGATGTTCGCGTTTAATTTCGGAATGAAAATAGATGATAAAAAAATGCATGCACCTCGGTTTGATTTAGGAGTGAATACCTTTGATAATCGTTAATTGTCTATTGCCTCGGTACAGAGCGGTGCCGTTTGTGTTTGGCGGTAAAATATTCAATTCGGCACCGCCTGGCAAACGGGCCAACTCAGATGTACCATGCGCTGTGCCATTTACAAAGGTCGGCGTAATCACTGGTGTTGTTGTTAAATTGGTCGATGCACCATTCACTAGTAATTTGTGCAAATGTGCCCCATTTGTACCATTCGACAAAGTAGAATGTTGTTGATTTTGGACTGGAGTGGGTCCTTTGATGGCTGTTTCGAGATATCAAATGAATGAATAAACATTGTAACAATTAGTTGAGCTGTGATTACATTTCGCTAAGTAAATCGTGAAATAGTGTGTCAAAAGGAGGGGGGAGGGGGGAGAATCAGTGCTTACCGTTTGAGTTGCTCAATTCAATGGTGGCAACGCCATTTGGTGCCGGACCAATGACACGCAGTGTTTGTGTCGGCGTTAGCAATGGAATTTGACTGACCACTACCTGGGACAGAGTCAACTGTCCCGATGGAATCAGTTTACTGTCTTTATCAACCGATGCCAATGTTATGCCATTGCTGTTGATCAGCTTGATGACTTTAGTCGGTGGTTCCGAGGAAGTGGAAATCGTTTCAATTTTCTTGATTTGATCTTTGGAATTGTGTTCGGAATGGCGTATGCCATTCTTTCCATTTACTACACTTTGTGTACCGTTGCTGATGATTTGCAAGCCATTCGATGTGACAGCCGTTCGGCCATTTATTGTTGGCTGATGCATCGCATTTATGTTCAAATTTAATGGCATTGCGGCGGCCGCATTTGATGCATTCAATAGCGCTGGTGAAATTCCATCGGATGATAAATTAATAGCAATCGGTGGATTGTGCGCTTTCAAGCCATTCGAAATTGCAGTGAGACCATTCGGTAAGATTTTTGGAGAATCTACAGGTGAAAATGGAAAAAAAACACATACACACACACACACAAATTAAAGAGTGGAACCATTAACAGTGGCTGATTTTGATTTGATTGATCATTTTGTCGGAACAGAATAGAATGCCGTTTTAATCGATTGTCATTACCTGTGATGGCTGAATGCATTGTTACGGTTGACGCCGATATTGGGCTTGAAGAGTGAGCTCGTTTCGGTGACGTCGACAATGATGATGCATTTAGGATTGTACTTGTGGTCGTTATCACAGGCGAAATTGATGATGCCGACTGCGACTATTTTCATAGGAAAAAAAATTAAAAATAAAAAAAAAATTCACATTAATTTTGGCTGAAATTACTGAATGAACACTCATTTCCATTTAAAATGGTAAAAGATCAATAACTTACAGGAACACCAGCTGCGCATGGTGAAGATGCAGTAGCAGCACTCGATAGCGAACTTGTTGAGCCATATCTGACACGGCTTGGCAACGAATGCTCACTTAATGACTCCGATGGCACTGTACAAATAAAATCCAATTAATATTTCAATGTAAATCCTTGAGCGTAAAAAAATGTCCGTCTCAAGTGGGGATTAGTGCATCAAAATAGATTGATGTTTATGAAACGAATTATTATATTATTCTATAGATTCTGCGTATATGTACCTCTTTCTCGAATGCCGTTGCTTCCTTCACTGTCCGGCAATTGAATTGTACTATGCATATGATCGAAACGTGTAGAAATCTGATGACGCAACAGCTCAAGCTTTTCTTGTTTGGCAATTTTTTCTTTGGCCAAACGTTCCATTTCATGTTCCATCTCTTTTTCTTTTCGCTTCAATTGCTATAAAAAAAAATATCGACAGAAATGAAAACAATTTAATTAAATAAATTATTTTACCATTTTTATTTTGAATGGATGAAGACAATTGTTGTTTGTTTTTTCTTCGTTTTTCTCTTACTCACCGAAATGTATTTGCTTGCATTTGACAGAATCAATAAATTGGATGTCTTCTTTTCCTCTTGCATTAGTGGGAGTTGACGCTTCAATTGTTCAAAGCATTCTTTGAGATGTGCTCGCCGATTCTTTTCCAATTTGTTGTGCACTTCACGTGTACCGGCCCTATGAATGGAGGCGCTACGTTGTGTACCACTGATTTCATGCAATATTACAATATATGGGTTGCTTACAATTTAAATGTGTTGGTGATAATGAAATGATGAACAATGTTTTGATATATTGTGGTTTTGGTAAATGGGATACATGCAAATTGGCGCAATTACTATGAACTTTTGGGCATTGGAGTTTTTGGTTAATTATCAGCAGTGGTTAGCCGCTGGTCATAGGCATCGAATTTCAGTCAAGTGACATCTAAATCTCTAAATGTGTCCACCCAAAACCACCATACATGTCAAAAATCGCTATGTTGTTGTTTTTTTTTTTTTTTTTTTGGAGCAAAATTAAACAAAAAAAAACAAATCCTTACCCATTGCTATTACTGCTAATTGTACGACGCCTACTGTTTGTTGCCTGAGACGCAATAGTTTGCTGTTGTACAGCTTGCGGTGGAGATTGTTGCAATTGGTGTGTTCCATTTGTATTGTTGCCATTACGTTTGTCAACGTAACCATTGATTATTGGCGATTTCTCATAGAACACGTGATTGTTCGGTTGGTCGCCATTCACATGGCTTCCATTTGTATGAATGGTCAGCACACCATTTCCGTTGGTGGTTGGGTGAGTCGATCCATTCCTATTGACACAGACAGATGAACAAATACAAGAAAAATCGTGCATAAATTTATGTACAGAATTCAAGTCCATTGTCTACGGATCAATTATATCAAATTCGTCGACAAATGAAGTAATAATAAAATATTGCAAAAAAAAAAAAAAACATTTCGAATTGACACCTACATGGATGATGAAGATGAGCGTCCACTCAAATTCAAATTACTGGAGTTTGCGCTGCTGCTGCCGCTCAAATAGCCGCTGGATGCGCTCAAATTTAAGCTTGACTGTGATGAATCTTCACCTGTTTGTGGAACATGTGGAACGTTTGTAATTGGTTTTAATATCAATGATGTACTTCGGCTACGTGCCAAATACATTGCATCATTAACAAAGTCATTTGCGTTTGGTGTTTGCTGTGCTTGTGATTCGATCGGTGATAATGATTGCGATTTCACCAAAGCCGTATTTTTGTGCGGCACGGACATTGGTGTGTTACGTGACACAGCCAATCTATCTCGTTGCATCATCACCGGATACGGTTGATGCAATTGAAATCGATCGAATTTTCGCAGAAAAATGCTTTCACTGGAATTCGATAGGGTATTCAACGTTTCAGCGTTGATGTCATCGCGTTGCTTTGGATATGGTTCTTCTGAAAGAATTCGAAATCAATTCAGATGTTGTTTTTTGTTGATATATTTTTTATTGTGTGTGTGTGTGTGTGTGTGTGTTTTCTTTTCGTTGGCTCTCTCACTCTCTTTTTCCATAACAACTCTCTTCCATTAGATTCCATCTTATGATTGACATAAATGACTGATATAATGAACATTTATGTTAGAATAGCCTTTGTTATGTATGAGTTAAATGTAGCAAATGTGTGAAAAAAAAAGAGAAATGAATCCATAGAAATGTGCATAAGAATGAAGTGTGATGTAAACCAAAATGCAAAACAAGAACCTGCCATTGAATTCTCTTTACTTTTAGACTCTGTATTTGCATGAGCTAAATACACGAAACAAACACACAGTCAGAAGACTTTGTGTGTGTTTTTTTATTGTTGTTGTTATGAAATGTCCTTCAAAAATTCGAAGAACTCCATAAGACGACAATTTCATCTATTGAAAAGTGATTTTTTTTTGTTTACTTGAAAACTCACAACAAACACATTAACTACACGCCATACAGTTCTGGTAAACATTTCAATTTATGCATAAATGAAATCGTTTTATTTTTCCGATTCCAGTTATTTTATATCATTTTACTAGCATTAAACTGTTATAGTCTTTTTTGCCCAATCAATTTTGTTGCTGGTGACGCAAATGACGTAAAAATTGTCCTCAACATGGAAATCATCCGTGGTACAATTCGTTTCTCCCGTTGAATTTAAAGCGATTGGTAAATGTTATAATCCGAAAGTGTAATGCAAAACATGTTGAGAGCCACGTGAGATTTACGGCACGTGGCTTGGTTTTTTAGGCTCACTAGTATCTATGTGCTTTCATAACAGGTGTAACCGTTTGTATACATTGACAATTTAAATAAATGCCAATTTTTTGTCGCTGCTGCAGCAGCAAAAGAGGCAAAGAGAAGGACGAACTATATTCAAACGTAATTGAGATGTGAAACGTTTGATTTGACGAGAACGATTTCGATGCAAAAGAAGAATTTATCGAACCAATCGCAAACAACAACAAAAAAAAAAACATTTCAACGGTCAAATGTATTTGTTGTTACCATTTTGTGTTGTCGATGGATTTTTTGTTGTTGTATGTATACCGATTTCTGAAACAATTGCTTGTGTGGGAAAACGTCAATGATTGGTTTGGTTTCAATTTGGTTGTCGGTTGGGTTTCGTGTATCCAAAATAACATTCTGCAACTCTAGATTGTGTCTCTCTCTGCTTATACGATTTGGAATTTATATAATGAGCCAAATAAATGGCATAATCAATTAGCATGACGATGGTAGATTCGCAGTTGAATTGGCGAGCACGTGTTTAGAAGTACTCATGCCATACTAGATAAATATTTAATGGATGTAAGTAGAGCCATGAGCTGCACTACATACATCTGATCAAATAGCATTGAAAGGGCTGCACGATTGTGCAATCATCGGCTTAGCGCCGACTCGGATGTCACAACTTCACATTGTGTCCGAAATCTAAATGGGATGCGATGATGGGATTTGACGGAGGTCGCAATAGCAAAATCCATGTCACGTATGCAGACGATATATCTCATTTCAGATTGCGTTTTCTTTGTGGTAAAAAAAAAAGGAATTGTGAATTAATTCAATGAACATATTCACGTTTCTGAAGGTTGTATGAATTGCATCCGAATTTGCAACAAAAGTATGTCAAAAATGATGTGTTTGATTCGGCGCCCATTTTTGTTGTTGTTGCTGTTGTTGTTAAACAACATTCAATCAATTCCAATACAGATTTTTGAAATTCTAATCCACAGACACTTTTGATTTCTGTATATTTGTATGGCCGTTATTTGAGCCACGTGCGCAATCAATCATAACTCATTTACAAATCTTAAATTGATTTTGATGAATTAAAATGATATTTTTGGGGAAAATTAATTGGAAATGAAATGGAAATATGTTGCAAATTGTTGTTGAGTTGTATTCTTCGGATATTATATAATTATAGACGGCGCTTTCACAGACAAACAATTGACATGCGCCGATAATTAAAATAACGTATCATATGTTAAACAATAATGAGCTTATAAAACTTCTTTTATGTCACACGAAGATTGTTCGATGGAAAAGAAACGGTTTTGTATTTGATTGGATACATTTTCCATGTAGGATCAATTAACGAATAAACACATTACAAGGCGCAGACTTGGTGAATTACCATGGTAATTACATTTTTCATAAGATTCTAGCAAATTTTCAAAAATAGCTCAAATTAAGCTTTTCCACCCCCCCCCCCTCCCATCGTCCATTTTGTGACTAAAAATAAAATTTTATTTATGAAATTATTTTTCGTTTCGTTAATCTCTTTGTCTATTGTTCGAAATAGTAAACATACAATTTACGTTTTGTTTTTTTTTTTTTCATCAATGAAATCCATAGGAATGACTAAATTCTTGGCGTTTATAACAATAGAAAAAATATGGTCACCGAATTATCGTTAGGTATTTGGAAAATAAGATTTTGAAAATATATATAGTATTTAAAAAGGAAAGAGCAGATCAAATGAGAAAGAGAGAGAGAGAGAGAGAAAGAGAGAAGAAACCATAAATGTGAATTACTTTTCATGTAATTTCGTATCCATTTCTTTTTTGGTGCGACCACGTGAATTGAACGAGATGCGCTACTGTCCAGTCTTCTATTGTGTGTTTTTGTGGTGGCCTTCAGTGTGCCACACGGTAAATGTGATGTCGGCGAATTTGAATTAGACGACATTGTATTCGAGTAAATAATATTTGGATGGTCGTATAATTGAGCACAACGGCCATATCCTTTATCGGTTTCATTTAAATAGTAATAGTTAACGTACGGATTATGATGTGTAAAGGGTGGTGTAAATAGTTCAGCTTTAAATCGATCAATATTTTCGTCCATAATAGCAGCTGATTGATCCCAGGCATGTGCAATTTGTTGACATTGACCTTCTTTGAAGTTAATTGCGGACAGAGCGGATTTATCGCCAAATAAATGAAATGGATTGAGTTCAGCCGATATGGAATTTGACGAACACTGATCACAATCCTCGACACTATAATCCATTTCGTCAAATGTTCGATCTTTCCACCTGTCCGTGTAATGCATTTGCTCAATATGTTGATTTTCAATTTGTGTTGCCATCGATGGATCGGTTAAAGCTGAAAATCTCATTCGCTCAAAAGCGGCCGTCCATGTTTGTTTATTATATTGACCAACAATATTCGAATTGCTACAACAATTCGGAATATTTTGCACTTTTGTCGAATATGTTTGATTGGCACCCTTTAAATTAATATTACGCATTCCAACGCAAATGCCACGATCCGTTAACACCGCACTTGTATACATATCCGATGATATTGGTAATTTGGAACTGCTCACCGCCATCGCATTATTTAACATGGGTTGATTGCGGTGCAAATTTAAATTCCAATACCATTCATTGCCTTTGGCATTCATCTTGGGTGATTTGTTTTTTTTTCTTTTTCTTTTTACTAACAAAACTATTAGCTAATTTATTTTTTGAGCATATCAGCTGTTGTACTTTCCAAAAGAAAAAAAAAACTATTGACAATTTATTTGTTCGTTTGAGACTTATTAAGACTTTCTTATACCGTCTCAATTCTTTATGTAGATGATTAAATCAATTTATATTAAAATGAAAATTGATGGTAAGAATTTCACTTGTAAACATTTCAAATTTGTTCAAAATTAATCATTATCAGATGTACTTTTTGATTGATCACAATGAAATGTACTCAAAAACGTTGAGCTGACGGTAAAAAAAATGCAATTGGATAAAAAAAAAATTCGATCAAGAGATTCGTTGAAAATACGAAGAGGTAAATGTTCAATGTGTTTACTTGTAAAATGGCACAAGCCGACTGATTTGAGTACTGCTTGGCAAACGTAACTAGTACCGCTTATCAGTTGAGCTTCATTTCGATATTGTTTTCATTTTCATATTCTATACTTTTTCTTTTCTCTTTCTCTTTCTCTCTCTCTCTCTCTCTTTCTCTCGCTCTCTCTCTCTCTCTCCTCTCTCCCTTTTTCTTCCGTTCCCTCGAATGCTAAAGCCATTTTGCTTGCGCATTGTGTTACACATTCCACAATCCACATCTTGAATGTGAAACGTGATTGAATAAATGTGTGTCTGTATTTGGTGTTACCCACGCTTTTGTACAATCGTCTTAGACTTCATAAGCTCTATCATAAGCAAATCAAATTGTTGAATAATATGGTACCTTCTTTCTTCTCTTCATGACTTCATCGTGTTGTGATGGATTTTTGAGGAAAATGGACTGAATTATGATATTCAAATGAATCGATGAACATCTCAACGAGAAATGATATACAAAAAAATGGCAATCTCGTTAAAGAAGTAACTATGATTAATTTTATCAATCACAATTTTTCTCTGTTCTTTTACAATTGTCCATTCAATTCTGGTTATTCAGAATGGCCATTGAAATGAAGGTAGTGGATTTTGTTGTTGTTGTGGTTGACATGGGTCAATGCAAATAAACTCTCGTCAGTCATTGAGAACTTTTCAAATTACCATTCTCAAGTTTAACCATTTGTCGTCTTCTTCCTAAATTTATTATGCCAATGTCAGCAAAGTAGTAGCCAACACAATTCAATCCGCAATTAAAGGGCCTCTGGATGCCCCCTTCCCCCTTTGTTGCTTGGTCATTTTTTATTTCATACACTTTTGCATTCAGATTGATACTACATTTGTTGCACATTTGCTGCACATTCGAATTGTATACGTTTCTAATTTTTTTTTTTTGGGTAAAACAATAATATTGCATGCACATCACAGTTTAAAACGACACACGAAAGGAATTAAAATGCTGATTACCTCGAAAATAGTAACTGTAATCGAATGTAAAAAAAAAAAAAAAAAATCCTGCTGAAATCACGACAAATAAATGAACTGACAACAAAATATACACGTGGTTTGCGGTTTTGCAAACAAAACTGCATATTTGTATGACACCATTGATTTTACAATCAACGATTCATATTTCTACTGTCAATCGGAAGAGATAGCGATATGAGTATAGTTGATGGTCCCAAGTAGCAAATTTAATGTTCTTTTTTTTTCAAAATTGTGGTTATTATTTGAAAAAAAAAAAAAAACAACACACAAACAGAAAGAGAATAAAACCACATTTATTTCATCGAATTCATGTTAATATTGTTGAATTATTGCAATTTTAGCAATATGTCAACGTTTTGAATGTCCATTGCCCATGAACACGACTAAATCTGCGATTGATTGTACTTTTGAAGCCACTGCACGTGGTCACGTGCAACTGAACTATTCTGCTGATATTGACGATGTAATTGAGACATGTGCAATTGTTGATGTGTGTTGATAATGTAGATTAGAGCCGCAGAAAAAAAAAATTGTCAACTATTTGATTCTTGTGGTTTTTACTCAACTAGTAACAAGGTGTATCAGAACAAAACAATTGAATCGTCAGATCGTCACCTAATTGACGAGTTGATATTCGACCATATTGAAATGTGGTTGGCTAATTAGCATTTTAATTGGGGACTTGAATATTACGAGTGGATTACACAATTATCGTCTGCAAATTTATTACAGTTTCCATAGTAATTGTTGTATAAATGAATACACGAGCCAATATATATATATATATATTTGTTTTGTTTTGTTATAAATGCCAACATATTCTTTTATTCCAATAAAATCGTTGAAAACGTTGAACTATGTGTCTTGGGTAATGACATCAATCGATATGGAGAGTTTAATGTTTCACACTTTCCGGTGTGGGCGTTTGAACAATGAAATCTGTTGATTAAAAAAGTACTTAATTCGAAATCGAAGAGGGGAATAAACGATTTCCACTGAAAGTCTTCAGACGTACTCAGACTCTTTTAAAAAGAGCATTTCCGAGAATGAAAAATAGCTTTTGAGAAATGAAGTTGAATGGATTTCTTTGCAAAAAAAAAAAAAAAAAAAAAAAAACTAACAACGGAACAACGAAACAAAGCCACAATTTTATTGCTAACCAAAATTAAACAAAGCCAACGACAATCTAATGATTGGAAATTCAAACAACAATTTCTTCAAAAGAAATATTGTATAATTGAAGTAAATTAATCAACAGATTTGTTTTTTATTTGTAAAAAGATGATGAAAATTCAAATTGTAATTATCGATAAAATGTAACGACATTTAAATTAATGATTCGAGAAATAATTACTGAATACAGTTGACTGTGGGTTTTGTATAGAACTTAGACTTTTAGCCAAAGATTGAATAATATGAAATTCAAATGAAATTTAACGGTTAAGTGGATTAAAAATAATAGTTCACAAATAATTCTCTTCCAAAATTTCATTTGACTCGTATAGAAACAGAATATTTCCAATTTGATTTTGATAGCAGGCATTTTTTTTGTTTTTCTTGTTCTTGCATTTCGTTTTAAGTCTGATTGTGCAATTTTTGGCACACACACAAAAAAAAAAAAAAAAAAAATAAAAATCGTAATCAGCCGAAATGAAATTGAAATAAATGTCATTTAGTAAATTGTATGTCACTTGCACATGTATTTGCGATTGCTGCTTTACATCAAAGCCATGGTTCATGATTATTGAAGTTGTACAATGTACTATGCTGATTTGAGCGAAACATTTTCGATTTTACAGCGAACTCTAGTTCATTGACATGATAAGCATTGAACATACAAAGTGAATGTGTGAGCGAGAAAAATCGATGAATTTCATGCGATAGAATTAATGCACAAAAGACGCAAAATATCATAGTATATAAGCGAATGTGGTGATGTTTGTGTGCTCGTACACGTACACTGTCTTCAAAATGTATGTACAAAGTATATATATATATATATATGTATATAAAACGGAACCCATACACAGAAACTAAACAGTGTTACACTGTGATGGTGATCGCATCGCATATCGTTTGCAACACAGACATCGTGTGTAACATCGGTCGAACAGTATATTCAGAGTACACAGTACAAACGAGAAAATGTGGCAACTGCGCAAGCCAACACGTGGCTAAAAAAAGAAGTATATATATATATATATAAATATATATACTATACATGCGTTGCCAACAGCGTTGTATGAACTCTGTACATGTGCGTAACGCTTATATGTTCATCGTGCGGCTATGTATATAAGCGAAGAACAAGAGAGTGAGCGTAACATTGAACGAGTGAAAGAGCACACTATTGAATGATCAACGCAAGAATGATGTGAGCATGTGAACGAAGCACACAAAACAGACGTAGTAAATAAGGTTGCAATCGAGCATGAGACGCACCAATACCAAACACGTTGAAACGTTATGCTCAATACATTGAAATGCTGGCACAAAGCAACTGCACAACTACATCACAATGGTTGTATGGATTTGTTTTTTTTTTTTCACTCAAAGTCTTTTGTATCAGATTTTCAGTATTATCCACAATTTGGAAATGTTGAATAAAGAACTTGCTAAATATTTGGCGTTTCTGTAGATACAAACATCATCCTTTTAGTCACATGGTGTAACCAAACGAAGCGATCGATTGGTGTGTCAATTGAGACGCTGGCATCATGTTATTTGGCTTGTGAAATCCGCATGCAAAGTACAGAAAAATTGTTTACGTGACCGGTTGTCTGCATGATTCATTTCGCTAAATTTGTATATGTGTGTGTGTGTGTGTTTGTATGTTGGTTGTTTGTATTTGGTATTGGAATGGTGTGTAAAAGAGATGGCCATCGATCTGATTCATACTAATCACACATGCGCAGATTCATGCCATAGCATATACATTTACACAGTAAATATCATGTGGTTGGATTCGGTTTTTCTAGTGCCGTGTTTGTCTGCAATGCGTCAGACAGAGATAAGCCGGAGTATGGTTGTTGGATTTTCGTAAAAGAGAGCGCAACGTTGATGCGTTGGTGGTTTGAAGGGAATGCGTTTCACCAATACGTCGGCGTGCATCGAATTCAGAAATGCACATAAGCCCAGACACATGATAGCGATGTTTGTGTGTTAGCGTTTTGGAGTTCTCAAGTATGACAGAGAAAAAAACACATACACACATGCACACACAAGCGAACCGCAATGAAAAAGAGACAGGAAAACGAATCCACGTTGTATTTGTTGAAAAATGATTTTTGTGTGTGTTTTTTTTTTTCCTTCTTTTCATTTAAAGGGCATTTTAAGAAGATTGTCGATGCAATTTTACGTTGCATTTCGTGCGAAGAGAGAATGGAGTGAAGATAAAATGAAAACAACAACGGAATAAAAATCCAATGCTCTTGTTTGAGACCGAAGCAGAGAGAAAAATTCTTTATTGGTATGCGTCACAGCGCATATATACTTGTCTTGTAAGAGTTTATAAATAGAAGGCACTTGCCTTTTTTTTTCTCTACTTCTTCTCTTCTTCCTTCGATTTGCGTCTTTGTTCCTTATTTTTTTTTTGCATTTACTTTATTTTTATGTAATAAATACCCACGTCGTTTGCTCGTTTCCACTGCATCTATTCAATGTGTGTGTGTTTTTTTTTTCTCTTGTTCTTCAAATTGATGCCGTTTCGAGTGCATTTAAAGACAAGTAAAGAGCGTGCAATGAAAAAAACACGTACAAACAAGAAATTCGAGATTTCTTCTTGATCTTTTTTTTTGCTTGCTTGCTTGTTTGCTCACATGCTTTTTTTTTGCTTGTATATTTTGTGCGGACTGTATAATTTTTCTTCGTTTCGTTTGTGTATGAGTTCTCGATTTATTATTGAAATATAATTTTTTTTTTCTCGACATTATTTACTTGAATAAGTCTCAATGGGTATTATGATTTAAAAACAAATACATTTTGTTGCAAATGGATGGAGATTTATTTTATCCAATATACCATTGGTTGATGATGATGATGATGATGGTTTTAATAAAAATCAAAAATAGAATTAAAGAGGCAGAAGGAGCGCTCAAGATAAAATAACATTGTGATAAACGATAGCGATGATAATGTTATTAAGAGTCAGAGTCCTAGCGCATTGATAATGTGTCTTAAATCGTTGATATGGTTTCAATATGACTGTGAGATATTAGCTATCGATTGTTGGTAACATACCAAAGGTAAGCTAAATAACATATCGCCACGCATCAGTTTCTCGTCAAAACTAAATGCAAACAATGTGACATTGAGGTGTCAACACGATGGCCGATAAGAGTTGTTAAATACGCACTCTAATATACAACGAAATACGCGAATTTTGTGTTGTTGGTGATTTGTTTTTTTGTTAACCACACAAAGCAAAAGCACTTCGTAGATGATGCAATGTATTTTTGTTGTTGTTGTCTTTGTTGAAATTGATTTCTTTATTTGATTGTTTTCTGTCTTATTAGTCTGGTTGCCTTATCATTGAATGGCACTTAACTAAATGATTAAAATGACTTGAAACCACTTACCATTTCGAGTGATGGTTGTGCCATTGCTACTGATGAAGTCGATATGACTTCTTGGGATGTCCGATAGCGGTGATGCTGGTGGTGTTGTAGCCAATGAGTGGTGGCTAGCATAATGATTTGATTGATAATGGTAGCGGCTGTTGCTGTGCGGTGACGTGGATAGCGATGAGGCTGTTGAAGACGTTGACGTTAAACGTTCACGTTGTTCCTGTAGCTCAATAAATCGAGCCGCTTCCAAAAGCGTTTCAAACGCTGACGACATAACTAGCTGCACATGCAAAAATAGATACAACGAAACGAGAGAATAAACAAAGTTAGTTGCGATCAATTTTTCTGTTATTTTTTTTTTTTCGTTAGTAGTTTTTTTTCTCTTCTTTTTTTTGTGTGTGTGTATGTGTTCAAACTGTAAAAAGAAATTTGCAACAGAACCTTATAAAAAAGTAAAATAATAAATTTTACTTTCAAAAGCGCACTTTATCACATTTTCTTTTAATGGCCTGTTGTCATATTTATGCAACAACCACAGAAAAATACATTCAGCTTTGATATTCTTTATCAGCAGTAAATTGTTTGAGCGAGAAAACGACACTCACACACAGCCACGCACACACAGACTGAATGAATACTTGCATTGATTTATCAAGTATTTATCAGTACATTGACATACAAATAAATGAGCACGAGAGATAAAGCAGAGAAGAAAAAAAAAGTCATAAAGAAATTAATGAGCAATCAAATAACTCAAAGCAACCAGTGTGAGCAGTACTTGGAGAGCGTGCAATAATCGGCATCGATTACGATTTTTCAATTGCTTGTTATCGGTAACAATTGAACATTCTGACATTTGCATTTGAGCTCACTGACAACTAATACGGGAAAAAGGCGAATAAGAATCACGAAGAAAGAGAGAGAGAGGCGGAGAGGGAGAGGGAGAGGGAGAGATAGAGGTAGAGAAAGAAAAATGACTATGATAAAAACTGCAATTTACTTGGCTGTTGTTTAAATGGCAAAACATGCGATCAATGGTTTCAAGTTGAAAGTCCGAGAACAGAAACTTATTAATACTTTAATACCTTCCACATTTATTCAGATAATTGGTGCCTTTGCCATTACGAAAACAAAAAATAAGTTTTTTTTTGCGGATTTAAATTTATAAAAAAATTTACATTATATTTGTTTTTGATGGATTATATCATGGTTACTGTGTTTTTTTTTGTTTCTTTTTGGTTTTGTCCATCGAGTTTGTGAGCTCGCGCACCTTAATCGAGGTGAATGTTGGATTAAATGCAAATGCTAAGAGTTTTTATTTTTGTATAGTTTCAATATAATGAGAAAATGAGTCACCGGTTTTGTGGTTCATTTCAAGTTCATTCCGAATGTGTGGTGTTTGCTTTTGAGTTAGTTTTGTTTGTGTTTATTTTTTACCTTTTGATTTTCAATAGCTAACCATGTGCTTGCACTTCTTCAATTCAATTAAAATGCAGGAATTTTTTTTATTTTCAAAATGAATTGACACATTTACGGTTCCACAATGCACAAGCGGGAAATAATAAAAAAAAAACACACAAACAAAAGACGGAATAAAACAGCAACAACAACAAAGTACTAAGAATAAACAGAGTAACAGCGAACAATTGAAAGTGTTTTCATTTGGGTATTTCGAGTTGATTTTAAATGCGATTATAAATTCAATCACGTCGGCCAGAAGCCATTAAAGGACACAAAAAAGGCATTCTTTAAGTAATGCACGTTACGATGTTGTTGTTGTCGCTGTTGTTGCGATTGTTTTTGCCATTGCTTCCGAATTGGCAATAGCGCATTACCATTTCTGTAAATCTCTCATCGCAAACCGATCGATATTTAAAACCAAACTTGTAAAGTAATTATAAATCAATTTGAAAATCGGAAACTGTTTATCCAATGGTTGAAGTAGACGACGTGTGCCAACATCGAGCACACAGCAACCAGTTGGCATAATTTGGACTGTTCTGGAAGTCTTCTGCCAATGGTTTCGAAATGCCGAACGATGAAAAGGAAAGAAAAAAAAAACAGAAATTTGTTTTTATTACGATTTTGGCTAGTAAAATGCCGGAAATGGTATGGCACAAGGAGCATATAATCCGGTAGTCAGAAGCATAGCATACAAAACACAACAGAGAATGAAGAAAAACAAATTTCATCAAATTCGAAACGAATCGAATGATAGCGGCATAGAAAAATAACATAAAACACTCATCGAAAAACACATTGACGTTTGCAATCTGCTATGAAAAAAAAAATTCCGATTCGCTTGTAACCGGATGTTCAATTTTCGTATGGACGAAGGTGTGCAATGGTTCATGAAATGGTTACGAATTCTTCGTTTTCCGGCCAAAAGAAAACAGAGTTGAATTTGAAAAAAAAAAAAAACGGATAAAAATCGGGAGGCAAGAAGGCAAAAATATTTGCCAGACATCGATCAATTAAAATAAATGCGATATTTGGTTAGCAAAATGGATCGATTACAGTTGTTCAACACAAAGAAAGAGATTTTTTTCCCTGTATCCTAGAGGAGAGAGCAAATGCTTGACAAAATAATGCAATGAATTGAAGGGGGTGGAAAAAAAAGCTTTTTACACCAGGATGAAATATTCAAATTCGTTGCTTGTTTCGTAATCTGTTTTTTTCCATTTTATGAGATATAAAATGCTTGCTTTGGGCTTTGCCATTGCTCCAATGTTAAATGCATTCAGGCAATTCGGTGTTAAAGCGTTCCGAGTAGACGGAACCAGACATCACACTTCGAGTGTGTATATGTGTGTGCATAAAGTACAGTTACAATCAATGCGACCATTTGAGTAGAGAGTGAGAGATAGATGGAGATAAAGAGAGAGAGAGAGAGAGAGAGATACAGAAAGAGATAGAAAGAATACTGTGCAAACAAGCATATACAATGCCAACCTATTACCGCATCATGAAGGAAGCTACAAATTAAATGCTAAACAGGGAAGAGCTGAGCATACGATTGAAGAAGCAGAACAACAAAAACAACGACGACGACATCCACACACACGAAAACGAAGATTGAACGCGCACACATGTTTTGTGCACAGTGAAATCGTCTGAAAAGTCCTTACGATTTAACTCTGCAGACTAAAAATTCAGCTAAAAGCCCGTAACAACGGACAAATATCGTTCTCCAAATGCGGACAACAACAACAACAAATTGTGTGCACACAATATCTCTGTTCTCTATTATGCATTCAAAAAATGTCTTTCCGTGTGATTTTGTTATGAGAATCGTACACATTCTCTGTACGGTATTTGTGATGATATTCGGTGTGTGTGTGTGTGTGTTTTTTTTTCCTCCACATTCATGTGCCACGATTTAAATTTTAAAAGCCTGAATTGTTGGCATTATCGCATACAGAATTTCTTTTCATTGCATCCGAAATACAACAGCAACAACAACAGCAACAACAAAAAAACTAGAAGAACCGACACCCGGCGTTTGGAATCTTGCTACAAGATTTATGTGTGTTCCAACTAAAAAAAAAAAATATATCAAATTTATGGAGAGCAGCAAAGAGTTAAAGTTACTTTATTCGCTCCATATTCATCCGTCGCTCGTTGGTGGTGTTCGCCTCTTTCAATGTCTATCTCTTTTTTTTTTCATTTGAGAGCTCTGGATTTTCATTTGCTTATGGAAATGATACAAATAAATTGAATGTTGGAATAATGTATTCATCTCTCTGTAGATGATAAAAAAAAAATATAACCAGAGACATAGAAATGCACTGAAAAACAATTTTCGAATGTAATTGTTTTGAATCATTTGGAAATGTATATTTATATATAAATATATGAAAAGCAGGCGACAATTCACAAAATTACAAGAGAGAAAAATGAAAATGGTCGCACGGGATTTTCAAAAAAAAAAAAAAAAAACCAAAACAGACAGAACGATTGCAATGAAATTGTCTGCCTTTGGTGGGAAGTTGGATAGGGTACAGTGTTAAGTGCTGAAACGATTATTATAAATCTCAAGTTGTTAAAGAAAATGAAGTGTCGATATTGTAAGAAAAATTATATTCTACACTCGCACTGTAAGTGAGAGAATAAATGGTTCGCAGACGCATTCACTGAATTAATATGATAAGGGAGAGAGAGAGAGAGAGAGAGAGAGAGAGAGAGAAAACGAACGAAACAGCGAATGAATTGAAATACAAAGAACGGGAATGAATATTGCGAGAAAATGAAGACACACAAAAAACATACACTCGCACACACATACACACACAGACGATTGAAAACTTAATCTGTGCTCTTTCATACTCGCGCAGCAATTAGACGAATTGAATTGATTTAAAAACGTTTTTAAATGCATGTCGTTTCGATGAAATGCATTCAAGTCTGCAGCCCATTTTTCTGTTCTGTTCACATTTTCGTCTCACGATGTATGTGTCGATTGAAAGACGACCGTGTCAGGCCGTCGTCTCTCATGACGTGCTCCGTACATGCCGACATTTGTGTGTTAATAATAATAACGTATAACACAAACAAAACAAAAAAATATCATGAAAATATGTGTGGCTCTCTTTTGTTCACGAGCTGAGTTTTTTTTTTTTTTTTTTTTTTTTTTGTTGCCCGATTCTGTGTATTCGTTGCCTGTGTTTGTGTGCATGCACATTGTACAAGTACATGCACATCTTGTGTAGCGCGCAAAAAAAATTCCATTCTCGTTGCCACCAAGCAGCAGCAAATGAATTGAAAGATATTATTTAAAATGTTAAACGATGCATTTTTGTGTGCTTTTTATTTCATTGCATCGTTCTATTCAAAATTCCCTCTTTTGTTTGCTTGCAATTCTCGTTCATTTGAACAAGAGCTAAGAAGAAAGCAGTGAAAAAAAAACCAAACCAAGTAGACGGGGGAAATCGAATACATCTAATGTTGGTAAAATGGTGAATCAGATGCATAAAAAAAAAAACAATAACGGTATGATGAATGTGAAGAAAGAGTCGAATTTTCAAAGAATTGAAACCAAACACTGGAATCACCTTCTTTTTATTTGCCGGATCATAATTGAATTATTAGTTTTTTTTTTCCTTCTGCTCTTTAAGAAGTATCGATATTCTTTAAGAATGAACATCTTACGAATAATACTGCATTCGTTCAGCATTGCAGGACCTCATTGAAGCGAAGATAGTTCAAGATGAACACACATACATATACATGAGAAAAACAATATATTGAAGAGGAAAAGAAATATAAGTATCTTTCGACCCGTGAAAAATGTGCGGCTGCTATTGGTGTGCAATCCGATTGCCAGGTTGGTCCATGAGCGCACATATACATGGTTAAACAAAACATAAAAAAAAATTGATAATTCTTGATATTGCCTGCACTTCCGAGAGCAAGACCATAAAACGCCTTGAATGACTGACTGCACAAATATACCGATTTGATTGTGGCGCAGACTGTGCACAGCAAACACAAACAGAGAGAGAGAGAGAGAGAGAGAGAGAGAGAGAGAGAGAGAATCAAAATTAAATCCTGTTTCCATATATTTAACAACGTTATTGATAAATACATTATTAAAATACCGGAAATTGTTCGTAGGAAGAGAACTATCATTTCATTACTGTAAACGATCATTTATATTTGATATAAAAATCCCAGCAAACAGCAAATGAAGGCGACATAGATGGCAATAACGGTGGTCATTGACGGTTTTGAGTGTCATTGACAAACAATTTTCACCAAATCGAACCATACTCAAACCACGCTGAAATTTATGAAAACGAAAAAAAGGCAGAACCAACCATGGCAAAAATGTATCCTATATTCGACCTTGTCGAACCGAGCGAATTCAAATTTTCAAACATCAGAGAATCATGTTGAACATACAGCCGAGAGCACATACACCTAGCTATTTTGTATATATATATATATGTAATTCGGATGTGTTTCTCCGGGACTCGATTGCGTTTGTTATTGTTTTTGTTTTCAAAGTGCATGCCTACGTGCGAAAAGGATTACATGCGCATTTTCTTTTGCTCATGCTATAGCATCGGTATACTGATGGCATTTTGTTCCACATGGGATATGCTGAAGCATGTAGTCACGAACACGTTGACTTTTCTATGTATAAATGTCGCGCAAAACGCGGCTGTGCCATCGCCAATGCATGTGTGTATGTGTGTGTGTTGGCTGAAACAGGAGAATAGCTTATATATATATATTGTTCAGTCTCACGCAAACCAATTACAATTCGTTGTTATGTACGTGCACACATCGAGTGCTGATTTGTGTGTTCCTGTACATGTGAGTGAATGTGTGTGTGTGTGTTACCGGACATACCGAAATGCTATCTCTGTCTCAGGTTTAGTGGTTGCAAATTGAACATATGTTTTTTGTGCCGAGTAACAACGTTTTCATCATGCTGTTACCGTTTACATGTATAAATGTATACTATATTTCGATCGTTTACCGCTTTTTGGGGTGCGTTTGCGCACCAAACAAATGCTTTTTGTATCCATGCTTGAGAGACCATTGCCGTCTCCAACATCATCTCGTACCAAATGCCAAGAACGCAATTTATATACGGAATTCAGATGGATGAGCTCTGGGTGTTTTGTTGTTGTTGTTGCTGTTAACGAGGAAGCCACAGATCGAAATGGAATTTTACCTTCCGATTCCGTTAGATTCCATCTACATCGTTCACATAGTGAACCGCTCCGACAATTCAAGAACTGGACTTTCGTCTCAAATGGAACAAAATTTAATTTTGTGTTGGCAATTCACACAACATTTGGAAAAGTTTTATGAATTTCACTGCATGTTGTTAAATTGAATCAAATATCCATGACTGATTTTATCTGTCGTGCCCGATCTTTTGTTCTATCTCTATTCAAAACTAATTAGATTAAACATTAAACTTGCGTAAATGGCATTTACTAAATGCCTTAAATTACAGCCATGCCAAGGCAAATAAGATTATTATTGGATATTTTTATTTTGTCTTTTTTTTTTTTGTGTTCACACACCGAATTTTCACATTTACTGTACACACACTACCATTCAAACGCATTCAGTTAATTTAAATTTAATGAAAACATTCACGAATATTGTCGCGGTATTGTACGTGCAATTGAAACGGAATCAGACCAAACTGCCTAATTATATAAATATCTGGGGCTAAAATAACACATGAAAATACACGGTGCCGACGGAACCAAATGAACATAATAAAATACACAAAAGGAAGTTGCGCCCGTCAACGGCCTAAAATGAAGTAAAATTAAACAGACGCACCAAAATGAATATGAACAAAGTGAGCATTTAAAATACTGATGAGGTACTACCCAGACGAGCGTACCCACGAAGAAATGAAAATTACTTGAAAAACTGTTCGGAATCCGGTGCAAAAGCAACCAGAAGGAAACACAAGAAACGAAAACATCAAAAAGACCATCATAATGGTGCAATGATGATTAATTTTCAATGGTTTTCAACTTGGCGGCTCCAACAAATTTACGTTTGCTGAGATAAAAGCGCATAAATAACAATTTAGTCTGTATTTCATCGTGGCAACCCATGCATTTACAGCGGTGTCAAACGACAGCCGCACTGAAATTCTTGACGGTACGGCATTTTCGAGCATGTGGTTATTGATATCCACAATCTGCATTCAATTGAATGCTTATGAAAGGTACCAGACTTCATTTTGGCTTTTGTTTTATCAAAGTGATTACTGTGCAATGCATCAATTGCATTATATTTCACTTACACTACGCGCCGTATTAGAGAAAGAACAACAAAAAAACAAAACAAAACAAATCAAATTTGCTCGTTAGATATGGCACTTTAACCAGAGTTCATTATACGAGCAAGCATAAAAATTAAAATCGGTAATCAAGATAAACAACGATAGTCCCCAGTCTCGTGCAGGCAATGTGAATGAGCACGAAATTAGCGTATAACCGATGTACATTAGCCACATTTTTTTCACCTTATTTTTTTTCGTTGTGTTTGACGTGCAATTAAATGTTTCATTTCAGAAAATAAATTATTGCGAAAATGAAGAAATTGAGAAAAATATGCTTTGTGCTTAATGTCGATTCGTATACACATACACACAGAGCGCCAATAAAACAACAAGACAAAAAAAAAAAACAAATAAAAATTGAAAAAAAGTGCACAGAACGAAATAAAATTTTATAACAGTAATGTGTGCGATCTGTGTATAGTGTGGTGTGTTGGTCTCTCATTTAAATTAATACATACATATAATTTACATATTATTTGAAACCCGTCGAGAAACAGAAGTGCTCTTTTGTGAAGTTTATTCTCTTTTTTTTTGAATTTTCAACAACAGCAACAAAAATGAGTTGCGGTCTACGCCATTGCATTCGACGCGTTCATGCGTGAATGCAATTCTGACAAGTCGCACACACTACAAAATTGTTATAGCGAATCGCTTTCGATCGTGTCTCGTCTCTCTCGTTCTTTCTATCTCTCTTTCTCTGTCGGCGTTCCATCATTCGTTCCGTTGCCGTTTTTTTTTTTTATTCATTTGCCTCTTGTGTGTCGGAACTTATTCTATATCGCAACTCGTGTGCAATGGCATTTGCCATCTCTATTGAACGCGGGTTTAAGCGCTCACAAAAAAAACCATACACACACACACACGAGCACTTGAGTGTATGCATTTTGTTTTTATTTGACGTGGTATTTTTTTTTCACTCGTCTGATTATTATTACTAAAGAGCAAACGTATAAATAGAAAAAGTGGATATTTTTCTCGCTTCGCTTCAGTCTCAACGACTAATTATCGTCAACAGAGAACGAGACAGAGATGTCGGATGCATCGGGTATAGTATAATAACATACCGATTGATAATGATAACGACAGTTCACTGATGCTCTGCTATTGAAACTAAATGATGAGACTTTGTTGCCATTATTACTCGTGCAATTCACAGTCAATGTTTGTCTGATTCAGTGAAAAAAACTTTTACATGCTTCTGCAACATCATTACACAGTACTGTACCGAATTCGTTTGTGTATTTCTCTCTCTCTCTCTCTCCCTCTCCTTCTTGTTTGTTGTCGTTTGGTGTTCGTGTATGAGTATATTTGTTCATTTAGTGCATTTCATTTCTATCGCAAAAATTACCACGTCTCGTACTGTGTGTGTGTGTGTGTGCGTTCTTTTTTATTTATCATCATTCACAATAAACAATTTTCTGATTTATGAGCATTATTTGCCATTGTTTCGCAAATTTTGCAAATAAAACATTGTTTTGTTCAATCAATATAAATACGTTGTTCTAAACAGCGAGCTGAGTTTGCATATTTTATTGTCTGTTTGAATCACTTTGACAAGTTCAGTGGCGCAGTGTGAACAAGAGATGCAAATCGAATGTGCCCGTGTGACACCCTTTGCCCACATAAAATGTTGCATTAAAAATGTTTACTTTATGTAAATTTTTATGATCGACCGACAAAAAGTCTGAAACGACAGTTAGTTGTTATTTGGACAGGCAGGCAGAGAGAGAGTATACAGTGTTAAATGGTGGAGCTGGTGTGTCATTTCTAATGGAATTCAATTTTCTACCAAATTTATTGTCAATTTTTTTTTTCCGTTTTCATTCTCACAATTTTGAAATGCACACACAGCCCAAGAACCACTATTCCTTTCAGCTCGACTGAATCAATGAATACGAAATGATTCCCGGGACGAGAAGGGCTAATGCAATTTCAACCCATATTCCATATTACACTTGTCCGTGGCGAGAGAACATGAAAAAAGAAAGCACACACACACACACATACAAATTGAATTCAACCGAACAAAATGCAGCGCAAATTGTACGAACGAAAATGTTATTTTATGGTCGCTTCCGTCAAGAGAGCAATTAAAAGTTTAGCCCAACTACACACAATGTATATGGCATTTAAAGCGATAGAATTATGCAGCGTCACAGGCGCTAGGTGCACGTAAATTACAATATATGACACATACGCGCGATTGCGATCAAATCGATAAAATGTACGGAAAAGTGTTTTTAATATTGAGTTAACTAACGACCATTACACTCCAGGGCGAAATAAAGTGTGTATTAGTACAAACAAAAAGGAATCGACAACATCGTAATCGAAAGAAACGACAACAACAACAACTTGAATGCATACAACATATTTGAAAAAATGAAAATGAAAAAATTAGTATCATGTCAACGTGCAGCCCAGACTCAAACTCGAGCTCAAACTTGTTTGCATTTTTCAAATACATTATGCATTGGGCGATTTTTTTTTCTTGCTCTCTTTAAATGTGTAGCATAAATCCTGGTGCTGTATTAAAATTAAAGTTTAAACGCATATAATCTGCTGGGCATGAGAATATGCAATTCAATGGCAGACTTACTAGTAATTTTTTCTCTCTGTTTTTTTTTTTTTTTTTAATTCTTTCGTTTCATTTGTTGGCATGTCTTTGGTGCATGTGATCGCACAAATGTTCAGTGTGAAGAAGAAAAAAAAACACACACACAAATGAATTAACTTTGGTCAGGAAAGCACAACGATTTACGGTTTTTTTTCTCTCCCTCGGCCTATTACACATTTAAATAAAATAAAGCGGCCAGTTGAAGACCATAATTTTAATATTAATATTGTATTGGTATTACATCAAAATGTTTACCCTGGGCTTGAAGCTCAGGTATGAAACCGTCTCATTGAAACGAACACCAGTACAATGAGAGAGAATAACACACACACACACACAAAACAACGTCAAACACACACACAATGGATTTGATTGAAAAAGAGCGCACACGAAATGTGTGCATGTCATGTGCTACTCAGTTAGATTATGTATGGTGATAGTTGAATTTGTTTGCCACCACTAGCTGCCTATTGAAATATTTAAAAATGATTTATTGATTGGGCGTTGAACGTTGTCCTGATGTGTAGTTTGGTTATATAAAAGCTGTACTGTACATACCAAAAAAAAAAAATATCGTATTATTTTTTCAAATGCGTGCGTGTGCATGCACATTGACCGTTAGATCGCCGATTGGGTCAATTTGATTGGTGTTTGCGTTTTCATTCCTCGATGATGGCTTGTATGTGTGTTTTTTTTTTGCTTCAAAAGCCAAATTAACAAAAAAAATTAAACCAGTATAATACGTGCTTTTGCTTTAGTATTTCCATTAAATTCGTCGTTCATGCGAAAAATGTACTTGTCAGGAAGAAAATAGCACTGTTTTCAATTCACATTTGTTTTTTTTTTTTTTTTATAAATCACTCTGTTCTTCTGCGCTGACTGCATTAATCGCACAGCAAAACCAAATTCAACGTGGCTTTTGAATTTGTCATTTATGTGCGAATACAAAGTGCAACATTTTATAATGTCGTACAAAATTAAAAATGTGCACAAAGCATGCACTTTTTATCCCCCCGTCAACAAAATGTAATGGTTTAAAATGATGGACTTTACATTGTTGAAACAAAATCGCCGTTAGCTATTTGCATTTAAACCCCACACAGTCACAGCACGAATTTTAAATTCCAAATTTATGGCATTTAATTTTTTGTTTTGAGGGCTTAAAACTGTGTGCATTTTATAATTTCGATGAAATGCATCATAAATCAATAAATTCAAACAATTGAGCATTTGCAATTGAGCAAATGACATCATTGAATAGAATGTATTTTGTTGGCAGCTCATTGATCATTAAAAAAAATCTTCTGTTTCAGTGTGTATATATTGCAATCGCATCATAAGAAGATTATGTATTATAACAACAACAACAACAACAACAACAAAAATAGCATACTTTGTAAGCTATTCATTGAAACGGAAATGAGGATTTTCAATCGATAAGTGAGTGCAAATAGCAATCATGCATTCGCGTCATTAAAGGTGTTATGGCAACGAGGCAGCGCTTAACGGCAACACAAAATAACGAAACCAAAACGTTCGAACGAATGAGCAAGTGAACATGATTGGAGTTGAAACACACACACACACAATGATATGCCGTATGCACGTGCCAAACCAACAACAACGCGCTCATAATAATCGCACAATTTTTTTCGATGTTTTTTTTTTCTCTTCCACTCAACGATTGAAATCGCTTTATTTTTTAGTGACAAAAATATCAGCGAGAGAACAACAACAACAAAAACAAGAATGCAAACACAAAATAATAACAGCAACACAAAATTTAACTCCAACATTATATTCAAGATGAATGTGTGTGCAGTTAGCAGGCGAGCACAGAGAGAGAGAGAGAAAAAAGCAAGCAAGAAACAATCAAATTGAAGCAAATAATACACTTGACAACGCGATGCGATATGACATTTTTTTTCAAGTGTGCGCACAAATATGTTCACATTTGCACTGGAATATTTTTGCGGTTGGCCACTGAAAAGGAGAGTCTTGTCATATATATGCACACTCACACACATCCACTAAGCAGGAAAAAAAAAGAAGAAGCACTAATGAGACTGAACAACGTGAAGCAGAGACATTACATGACGAACAATGTGAATAAAAATCAACAAGAATAACAAGAGAATATAAATAATCGTAATGAATTCACAATAATCAACGGACAAAGTTAAGCAGCCCCAGTGTAATTGCATTTTACCAATGCCACGGAAATGGAGAGTAATTGCGATAAAATTGTTTGCGAGAAAGAGACAAGCGGTGAAGGCGAACGGCTGTGGAACTTTGCACAAACACAAAAATGTTCGCTCACTCACATACACACACAGGCCACACAACAGTGAAATGAATAAAACAAACATACCGAGAAATGGAATCGGCTTGCTAGAGTTGAAATGTCGCTCTCTGCATATGCGATATTCGTATAGTAAAAAAAAAAGAAATGAAATTGTTTGAACTGCGGCAGCCAATTCAATTTACTGTAATAATTCTTATCTCTTAGCAACAGCAGCACCAGTAAATTAACATTGAATGGAATTTAAAATCTCGGCTTGTACTGAACGTACAGTAGTTGTACATTGCATAATCATTTTTTTTGTATGTGTGTGTGTGCTGGTTTCATTCATTTCAATTCGTGCACTTATTTAAAACTGCTCGCATGAGCTATGATCATTCTGCATCGGATTTAGAAATGGCTTTTTTATGGTTCATTTTTTCTCTGTGTCTCCGGGATTACGGTTTCCATTTTTTTTTTTTGTTCAAATCAAGCGCAAATTGAGCACAATGACCATTTGCTCAATTCCATCGAAAATCTAACGAAACATCAGTGTGAGAGCTCACCAACATGACATATGCTCTCGATCGATTGCATTTGGATAATAATTTATCTATTTTTCTGTGTGCATAAAATGTGTGGCTACAAAACAAAGTGGCTGTAAATTCATCAATTTGCTGTTCGTCGGAAACAAAGCGCGCTACAGTCGATAGGCTCATCTGACAGTCAGTAATTTAAAGTCGTAAAATACTATTTCACCCGAATGGCATGCAGTTGCAGTCACAATTTCAAATATGTATATAAATTTATTTTTTTTTTTCCGACAAGAAACGGGGAATATGTTTGAATAGAAACGAACTGGCGAAGCAATAGCCCGCATGAGGTTTTATTTATACTAAAATGTATTGTTGATGCGATTCTATCGATCGTTTGTTGTCGCTTCGTGTTTAGTGCTTGCTTAATTTATACAGCCTTTGTAGGGAAAGAGAGGGAGCGAAGAAAAATGAAAACAAGAGCGATTGTGTGCTGTTGTTCATCAAATGGCTTAAGGAACTGACAATAATCACGAGTGCAAGACGTTTGAAAGCAAACAAAATATTCTTAAATACCATTAATTCGAGCTTCGGCTCCTCACTCATTCACTTCCACATACAATATCATTTCTAATGTGGTTGACTGCACTCTCTCTCTCATATGCGTCTATTTTATTTTTGACAATGAACCTATGAATGAATTGTGTGTGTGTGTGTGTGTGTGTACCTTTTGTTTGATGGCACATAAACGGCATTTAAAATGCGTAGTCTTGTAGCGAACACAGGAACGAGCAACAAACACAAAGTACTTACACACAAATACAAGCGTATAACGCAAATAAACACATTGCATTGAATAAATGAGAAGTCAGCTGGCGCAAAATAAAATGTGCCGTCTTATTCTCCGTTCGTTTTTGTCTTGTTCATATTTTGTTTTCTGCTGCTGCTGTTGCTGCTGCTTTTTCCATTTTACTTTTGGAATTGGATTGGAACAAGAGCATGTATGTGACCATGTCTTATTTCATTCATTCCGCACTGGCAATCGCATGCTCACAGGCGTAAAAGTAATAAAAAAAAAAACATTTCGTTGAAGGAACAACCGGTCATCGCAACAGATATACTTTGAATTTCATTTTATGTGGTGTGGTGTGGTCGCGATCTTCAAAAATGGAATGGAAACACACACGTCCAACGTTGATCATTTTCAGGGCTAATAAAAACACATCATGTAACAATGTACGTGCATTTTTGAAGGCTAAATATTTCCTGTCAACGATGCGATGCATTGAATTTGGAACTCCAGAGAGAGACCCCGAATCATGAATATAAACCCGAAATGCGATGAAATGAACAGATAAAGTAAAAATGCATAAATAACACATGATAGACTTGAAGTGAGTTAGTGAGTGAGCGATTGTATATGTGTGAGAGATTTGGTGCGCTGTTGCTGCTTCTACTCGAGATCAAAGATAATTAAAATTGTTATTGAGTATAAAATGGTTGAAAGAAAAAAATTGTATTTCAGCCTCGATTTTGTTCAGCTGCAAAACATCAAAACTTCGGTTCGTGTTTCGCTTTTGTGACATTGTCAACAATTCAAAACAACAGCAACAAACAAAATGACTCCGAGATGAGACTTTGAAATTCAATAAAACGAAATAGAATGGCCTATTGCGGAAAAGAGCACATACCAAGCACATTGACATATGGTGCGTGACATTGGTTCATCCAGCTTTTCCAGTGTCTTGTGTGTGTGTGTGTGAGCGCTTGAAATTTGGGTTGATCTAACCGTCAAAACTCTAATCAATCTGACAGTGGTCTTAAGTTATGATCATAATAACTTATGCAACCGATATCTGTTTCGTTTGAATTACTTTATTCAAACCCACTTTCTTTCGAATGTCTTTCATTAGATTCAGTTTAGTGGATATGCCATAGTATCTATTCTGTTCGCTAGCACAATCATATGGGCGCGATCACTGAATTTTCAACATTTGTTGGCAAGCTTTAAAATGACTTGGGAAAAATTATGAACTCAGTGGAATAGCGCCAGAAAAATGGTCGATCTGTGAAATGAGTAAGCGTCAATAAAAAGCCAAAAAAAACCAAACTGTGGCCAACATGCTACGAAGTTGTACGATTGGTTGGTTGGTTGGTGTGTATTCATTTTTGGGAACTGGTTTTGTGAATCAAACAATAACTCAACGATAATGATGAACAAATAACACTACACTCTATCTGCTCATCTGAGGGAAAATCTTTCTCAATACACATTTTTATATCTACGCACATAAAAATTGATTTCGCTTTATCCCAAAAAAAACCCAATGCTATTTTTTAATTCTCTCAATCTCATATACATCTCTCGTGCAATTGTGTTTGCCTCTCTGTTCTCGAAACTCTCTCGACACATGTGTTTATTAGCTTTTATTACTTGTTCATTGTTGTTCATGTGTTTGTAATCGTCGAATAAATTTTACGGTCGTTAGCGTTTAGTGCTACTTTTAGCGAATGAGGCTTTTTTTTTATATACAATATATTATTGTTTCTCTTCTGTTTCGTGTTTATTTCTGCTTATTTCACTGCAAGAGTAGCATTTTTCATGTGCAGATTTCATAATAGGCAAACAATACAACAACAAAACCACAGAGAGAAAGGAAGAAAAAAAACGACACAACGACACAAAAAGATAATGAATAAAACAGCAGCAGCAGCCGCAACAACAACAACAACAACATCAAAAGTGCCCCACTAAGTTCTATTAATTTACTCAAACGTTTATTCTAGATTCATATTCTAAGTTCATTGGTTAGCCCGGACTGGATAAATAAATACGATGTGTAACTGCAATGGTGTGTGAGCTGTTTGTTTGTTTGTTTGTTTGCTCACTGGATGTAGATGTCGATGTCGATGTGTTTGTTCAAAATGCAAATAAAAAGCATGATCGAACATGTTGCCGAAGACAAACTAATGTGGCACACACACACACACACACACACACACTCATATAATTAACGTGATAGATGATAGAGTTGACATTTGCCACATAAATACCGCTTAGTTTGTGGTTCTGTTTCGTGTCTCCATTTTTTTCGCGCTTCGCTTCATGCGTTTTAAGCGGCATTATAACGCGTTTTCGAAGCGCTTACATGCGATGACGTGATATTATGGCGAACCAACAGGCACACAACACGATTCAATGTGATCATACATTGAACAATGACCTGCAAAACGAATAATTAACTATGATATATTGAGAGCTGGTTGACGAGATAGAGAGAGAGAGAGTCGCGCTTTTGAATGTAGCATCGAGTCTGTACGGTGTAGCATAAAGAACAATCGAATCACCAACTAGATATTGTAAATGTGTGTGTGGAGCATATATTCTCATGTGTTTTATACGTTTATAATCCATGCTAGAATCCATGCCAATGTAAATGTGAGTAAGTGTGCGAATGTTTGTTTGCTCGCGCGCTTTCAATAAATTACCGGCTCCACGTCACCTCACTATACTTCACCACCATATTGTTCCACACTCAACGAATAGTTCGGCACTAAACATTTTAAATGTTTATATTATAAATGCCTATGTATATACAAACGGCTCATAGACCTACAGCGGTTTAGGCCAATTTTACCATTTGCCAAACACATTGGAACTTTCCATTTGCAATTTCGTATATGCCTACGCAATCATTTGATATTAGCATTATGAATTATACATTTATAAGCCCGGTTTTATGTTCGTTTCAAATCACTATTTTATCTCTTATTCCCATTTTCTCTCTCGGAATCCGTTAATAATTTGTTCTTGAAATTTTCGGCTAAATATTCCCATCATATATGTCCTATTAGTTGAAATTTTTTTTTTAGACAATTTAAAGCCAAATTCGTATACACTGATTGCTCTTGATTTGGACCAAATTTTCCATGTTGGAATTTTTCGTTTCCACGAGGTTTTCCACTCACGTTTCAGTTGTAAATATTTTCATTTAAAAAAATCAGCTCAAAAACTATGTTCCAACCAAACCACTTCAATCTAAAACTATAACTGGCGTACAACCAATGTTGCTAGTGCTTTTGTAAGTGCTGAGGGATTTTTTGAAGAAGTAAAGTTGAAGTTGAAACATAGTTGCCGGTATAATTCGTTTGCAAGGTGCGGCGGTATGATGTACGTGTTTATACAATCAGTCAAAAGTACGAGCAAACTGTTTTGTAATTTATTTTTTTGGTGTACAATATTCGAAGCACATATTTTGGTATGCCCAAGTTGTTTGGGATCTTTCCAGATGTGTTGCATCTGCATGCAATCCAATGATTATTGTAATTTCTGATGGCCAATGCCTGGCAAAATAAAAGTAAAGAATGAGAGATAGAGCTGAAGAGATAGAGCGGGTGACTGAGCATAAAATCATGAAATGTACCAAAAACTGAAAACTATAAACTAAGAAAAAAAAAATACCGGGGGCCGCTCGCAACCATACACACATACCGGGATGCAAAATCAAAAACTTTCCACAGCATTTTATTACAAACGTTGCAGTATTCCGTTACGCATGTGAACACGCATGATAAATTTGTTTGTTTGCCATATTTGTCTGTCGAATGAATTGGGTTGACGCAGTCATTGTTGTGTATGAAGAGTGTATATAGCGATTTGTTCGTCTGTGTGTGTGTGTGTGTGAGTGAAATTGCCGTTTGCCAACATTAAACAGCGATATGCTTTGAAAAACAACACATTGAACCATTACAATAGATCTATGTGCATTTCGTAGACATTTGCATTTTTATGCAGCAATATTCCCATTGTTTTACACTCATTTTACATTAAGCGGATTTCTTATTGTATGCCGCCTTTTTCCAATGTGTGTGCAGATAGACGTATTTACATACACACACAAACACAGGGAGAGAGAATGAGAAATGTGTGAAGAGACAAAGAGTGTCGATAGAATGGAAAAAGAAGAAACAACAACAAGAAGCGAATGAAACAACAACAACAAAACAAAAACTAACAACCAAACATAAAATGTATAGGCGACACAACGCAACAAAGAACAGTTGTTTCACAGCCAGTTGCATTGGATATCTCGGAATGCTCATTGCTGACTACGCTTCTTTTGTTTTCTGCACATCGGCCTCTGATAATGAAATGAATTAATTATCAATTAACACAAACAGAAAATGTGCACAATGAAGACGAATGTGGTGTACAATGTGAGTACACCGAGCGGTGTATGTATGCGAGCGCGAGTGTGAGCGTTGTGCAGTAGCATCGGTTGTGTGTAACAAAGTGGCTTTTTCATGCAATTTCAATGTACCACTCAATTCGTATTGAAGTTTCTCTCCCGGTCTCTTTCTCTCTCTCTCTCTCGGTCTGTTTGTCTTTCACACTCCACCTTTCCTCAATAAAAACCATAAACACGACCTGTAATTTGATCGCAAACACTTTTAACTGTATCTCATTCTCATTAAATTGACTCTTTTTTTTTTTAAATCTAAACTTGAGTTCTGCAATCATAGAATGACCTAAAACAGTTGAAGGTTCTGAACGAAAGCAAACCGAACCGCATCAGGTTTGTTTTGTTCGTTCCTTTTGCCAATCCATTTTAAATTGATGTGGTTGCTTTTTGTTGTTGTTGTTGCTTCATACGCTGTGGACATTGTACTGTATGTGTTTTTTTTCTTTTGCCGTTGTTCCAGCTTATTTTTCTTTCTGATACAGGAAAAAGTAATGAAGTGTCCAACATCGGTTCTGATGTCAGCTCATCGCACATATAAAAGTGTGCGATTGTTTGTGTTGTCATCCGACAACATGACATTCGGTTTGAAAACATTTCAAATGATTTCAATACACACTGCTTCAATTCAATGGCTGAAGAACATGGGCCCGTTCTCATTTAAATTCAAATGTAAATTGTAATTTTGATGTATGTTTTTTTTTTCAAACTACCAAATGCAAATTATATGAGTAATCGCGGGCTGAATTTTGCTATGTGTTGGTTTGCGAGTGAGTTTTCGTTCATCTCACTAACACGTGCGATGACTGACACTTCATTCAAATGCTGTCCGCTCAATGGGTTGTTGTTTCATTTTTATTTTTTTTTTTAGTTTCGTCCACTGACTAAGCGCTCGCGCGCGTTTGCCGATGCAAAACAAAAGAATCATACAAATTGTTACAAGTTTTCAGTCGCTTCGCCAACCAATTCGACGAAAAATCAAAAATTCAAACCGTAATGGATGGCTGATTCTTGAACAATAAAACATTTGAGAGAGCGAAAATAGCATGGCTAGCTAAGCTCAACAGATAGAGATAGAGATAGAGAGGGAGAGGAAAAACCAAAACAGAACGAACGAATTATTTGTTCGGAATCACTTCATGTAGCACAAATACCATTCACTTTGGATAATTTGCTGTTTTTTTTTTTGTTCGGAGAAACTCTTCTTCTTCTTCGATTTAATGGTATTTTCTCGTTCTCTCGATTATTTGGTGTGCGTTGGTTGGGTATTTTATTGTTATTTTTATTTTTTCACGTTTCTCTCTTGAATCGGCGTTCAATTTCACTGGCTTTCAGAACATTCCTGTTGAATATTTTTTTCTGTATTGTGGCGATAGATTTTCGAAGGCGAACGGCACTACATTTCCGGCAGCAAATACACATACGCACCAACAGATAATCGGGGTGGCCAAAGAGTGAATCAACAAATCAACATTTCCAAAAGAGTTCACATGAAATTTATTGGGTGTCTGGTATGGCTCGATGCTCATTAATGCGTTGACTTTGAAGCAATTAACGCAGAAAAATGGAAGAACAATCGATTTAGAGTGTCAAGTGAGCAAAAATATGAAGAGAGAGATAGAGAGAGAGAGAGAGAGAGAGAGAGAGAGAGAGAGAGAGAGAGAGAGAAAAAGACACACGACTAAACGCAATACACAAGTGGTCGGAATTCCGCATCATCTTGTTTCTATGTTGAATCTACACATTGAAATAATAGTGTGATTTGTGTGGATATTAAATTGTTACACATTTTACTCTTGAATTTGACATGCGATGGATATTGGATAATATCTTGCTCCGTTTTGGTTAACGTTTTAACGTTTTGTTTAGTACATTTTGTTTTTTGGAAACTTTCCCAACTTGAATGCCAAATTGATCGGAATGAATATTATAGCGTATGGAGATTGGTGCTTTGAATTTAATTGCCCAGAAAGAAAAAAAAAACAACAGCCATAAGATTCGATCGATAGTCTCGCACATGGGCTGATGCGATATACATACAACGAAACCCTGGACTGAAAATGGAAGAACGAATGGAAAGAAGAAACAAAAAAAAAAACAGAAAAAAAAAACTGTAAAGAACGTTTAAAGATATAGGAAAATGCCAGACAACAATCATATTTAATAGCCAAGATTTCATGGAATGATCCATCTTCATCGTTGGATTGCCGTAATGCAAACCAAGATCAAGACTCAAGTTGGTGATTGAACGACGGAATACAGCACTTTTAGAAAACTGGAGTTAAAATTGAATGTGCCAAGCGAGCGTTCGTTCGCGATAAACAGCTCTCTTGGTTTGTTATGGCCCGGATTTTGTGCGAAAGAAAGAAAAATGGAATGGAAAATAATAGGGCTGAACTGTTCGCCCAAACTCACAAAGTCATGCTGTTCTCGAACAAACAACATAGAATGAACAACAACAACAACCAAATAAAAGTAACAAAACTACAGGAAAAAAAAAATTGTATCATACACAAAATTTCATTGTGTGTGCTATTCTTTGGTTCGAAATAATGTTGGAGAAGAAAAAAAAAACTACACAAACACATTCCATTGTCTCGGTCGGTCGAACTGTTTTGTTGTTGCACTCCTTCGTATCGACGATAATCAAATAGTAAATCTACTGACTTGAGAAAAACAGTCGAATTAAATGCTAGAAAGCACATCACGACATAGAAATTAAGCAACGCCGCATCTAATCCACCGGCAAATGTAAAGCGGAATAAATACCGAGAGTTACAGTACACACGAAAATAAAAAAAAAACAAATCGTTTATATTGATGAAAGAACCGAAAAATAAAAAAAAAAATTAAAAACGTGCGCGCATACACACTCACTCACTCGCACTCACTCGCATCATACACACACAAATTTATAACAAGCCCAGTATGGTATAAACAACAACATCAAGACCGAACCGACTTCTGGCAATTTTTGCCATTCGTGTAAATTGGAATATGATATTTAAGTGTGTGTTATGCGAAACAAAATCTAATGATGTGGTGAAAACAACGACAATATCAAATGTTCAGTCTGTTCAGTAATTCTCTTCAGTCTTTTCCGCCCTACCCATATTCCATTTGATGGGCCTTTAACATTGTGAATCATTGCTGAGCATTTGTGACTTGAATGCCACAAACAATTTCGGTCGATCGGACGGTTCAGTAAACTGTTTTCTTTATTTTTGTTTAACCGAAATATTGGTGCCGATGAAAATGGAGACAAGAAGGAATGAGTCTTGTATCGTGCGACGTCCGCTTTCCACCATCAACAACAGCATTCAACATACAGTGAGCGTACTCGAAAATCACAGCTTCATTTCATTTTAAAGTATTTATATCAAACCATATAATTTCCGCCACATTCTCGACCAATCTCTTATAATTCGCATCTTCTATTTCGCTGTTGCTTCTCTGTCCTTCTCGTGGCGTTTTTTTTGTTTTGTTTTGTTTGTTCGTCTACTCTTCATCTTGACGGCATTATGCTTTACTTGGTTTGGCACTAACCATTGGCAGAAGGCAATATGAAAATTGCAATTTCAATTAGAAATAAGATCATGGAAAATATTGAACGATAAAAATGGAAGAAAGCATCAAATCGCAAATGGAATATATGGCAAAACATTGTAAAATAAAGTCGAACGATGCAGAGTGATACAGAGCAATGGAAGACCAGAGGGAGAAGCATAAAGAAACGAGCACATTTTACAGCAGATTAACCTTCTTTGATCCCCTCAGTGCGCTCAGTGCAGCTTCGAGCAGCTCAACAATATACCATTCGAAAGTAGATGCTTCTTTGTTCTTCCGTGGGTATTTTCATCGGTCTTTATTTTCAATTCATTTGCGGTTTGCTTTTTCAACCGTGATTCTGTGCTCTTTGTTCTTTGCTTACTTATTGCTGCTGCCGCTGCTGCTGCGGCTGCTAATGTTGATGCTGCCTTAGCTTTAATCTGAAGTAGCGCTTGACATTTGCCCATAAATTTTCCTCAAATTCAACAATATTTCAAATGTTTTTATTAATGTCTGTTTTACAAAGTTGTGAATGTTGACCAATCTATCACTCACAAGCACACAGTCACACACACACACAAGCACATCGACTGAGGTGTGTCCGGAACGTTGTTTGCGTGCAATTCACTCTCTAAAAAACTATTCGACTTCAATTCTCGGGCTATCTGATGCCCATTGTGATTAAGTTGCCATTGTTACTCAACATTCAGTTGCTAACATTTGTTTGTATTAATTATTGTCGCTTCGCACCGATACTCAGATCACACAATGCTATTTTGGAAATGAATATGCGTCTACATCAAATGACATTGAGCAACCGCCATACACGAAACACACCAATCACACAATAAAAAAATGTGTCCGTTTAGTTATTTAGTTAGCAAACGCAACAATCCGTTTCAATGTCAGTCTGAAGTGATTTATAAAATTGAATATACGTAACGCTATTTTTTTTGCAATCACAAAAAAAAAAAATTTGCATTGAATCACCAGACAACTGACGATTTGAGCAGATCGTGTAGTTTTATAAAATTGAATTTTTGGTGTGTGCTGTCTTGCATTTCAACATTTAAGTTCATGTTTTGTGTCGATGATTTAGTTGAGAGCATTTTCGTTCCGTCACAATATTTGCCTGTTTTTGTTGTTGTTGTTGTTGTTATATTTTTGCTGATTTCATTCAGTTTGAATGGATTCAAAACACGAAAAAGACGATAATGGATCATAAATGGAAAACTTTTAACGAGGGCAAAATGCTAAGTGGAAATGAATGAAATGGAGAACCGACCTAACAACCAAAAACGCTTGAAATCAAATGGTTCAAGCCAATGGCGTGATTTAAGGGCTGAAATCAATCAAATAAAATGGCATTTGGCATTCAACGCGTTTTGCTAAATGCAAGCTCCGTTTCGACGAGTCGAACGATGCAAAGGCATACCAAACCAAACCAAGCCAAGCCAAGCCAAGCCAATGAAATTGCAAAACTATCGAGAGAAATTGAAGCGAATGTTAACAATGCTTCAGCTCAAATATTGGCTTGTGAAAGAGCCATTTCTCAAACGAAAATGTACATTTGCTGTTGAATTTCTTTTGTTGCTGTAATTGTAGCGTTGCTTTCTAAAGCACATTTTTTTTCTCTCTCTATGCTGTCTACCGACGCAAAGCACAAAAGCACATTTCTAAACCAACGCCATCGCACACATGCACACGTCCTACAAACATACACACAATCTTGGGCACTATTGAGATGCCTTGAAACCGCGTAAACATCGACATGGCAAAAACTGAAAGTCAGCTAGAATGAATGGATTTTATTACACCCAAGCGTTAGCACATGTGTAGCAAAATCATAGTGAATGGCCCTTCTGGATGAATCTCAAAACATTGTGCGTTTCAATCTATAGGTTTCAATAGAATCACAAAACTGTATCAGCTAACAAATTATTTTGCTTATTTCACCTCATCGAAATTGAAAATTCTTGATGGGTGTGTGTGTGTGTGTTTTTTTTTCATGCGATTATCAAATTACTTGACACTCAACTTCACAGTCGTCGACAACGGGTTACATCTTGTACAAGACATGTGCATACTACACAGACACGAACGCAATCGAGGAAAAAAAACACACACGTTATATCATTAATCATTTTGACGAGAAGCGAATTAAAAACGGTTTTCATTGAAAAGTGATTCCGACATTAATTAAACTTGCTGCGATCCGTATAAAAATGTTTACACTTTTATGGCGACATTAAGTTTGATTAATCACCATCGAACAACCAAATTTTGAATTTTTTTTTTCGGCCAAAAAAACCGAAGTTTATCGTTAAGAAATTGAATCATTTTACCTTCACTTTTTGTGTGACAGTGATGCACGGTCAACGGGAATCGAAAATCTATGACACATTCAAATAAATACACAAAACACCAATGGCATACAAATTGACACTCCTTACGAACCGAACGTAATAACAACAACGACGAAAAAAAAAATGGTTTTACGTCACAAATTTACAAACATTTCACACGACACGTAGAAAACTGTGCAAAATCATCACTTTGTATTCGTTCGTTTTATTTCTGGTTGTATATTTTATAAGAAAATAAGTAAAAAGAATGTGAACGAAAAGAAGAGCAAATTGACTGATGGTCCTTTTGTGTGTTCGGGGGCAACAACAAAAAAAAATGCAAGCAACCCGAAAAGAAAAATGATTTCGATAATTTACAATGGATTAATCGCTATTGAAGCACTTTAAGGGAAAAAAATGGTTATTTAATGGCTCAAAACACTTGATTTCACCGATTCATTAATTTTGTGTGTCTGTATTGTGTATTTGGATTCGATTGTATTGTTATTACTCATTGCTTGGTATGTTCTTCTAGACAATTTTTAAGTAAAAACGGTTGGGTGTGCTTAATTCTTTTCTTTTTATTTCAGCCTTCGTCCCGTTCCGATATTTCACACGAATAAACATACAACGAAGAAGAAATTGAAAAAAAAAATATGAAAAATTAAATGAAAACAGGTATGTTGGACTGAAATTCAGTGTTTATTGTAAAATTGATTAAACAACACTAAATGGATTTGATTTGCAGACAACACGTACACCGTGCTACGAAGCAACTAACGAACTAAATCGTTTTGGCTGAAACTACAATGAATTTGGTGTTTGTGTGTGTGAATGTATATCTTTTTGAGATGCAGAGAAATAATATTCAAGCGAGAGATAAATATCGATGCGATGGAAAAAAAGAGCAAAAGACGAAGACTTGATGAAGAGAATGAAACAATCCACACATGCAACAATCAATAAAGTGTATAGAGTAAAAGAAGCCTACAAGAAGAGAACGATATTGAAAACGGAAAAATAAAAGAGATAGAGACACAAAACGAGCAAACTACACAAACACACAAAATGCGAATGAAACGCATTCAAAAACCATACTCGATAATATTATAGTACAATAGCAACAACAGCACCCGAAAACACCGACCGAAAGAATAAAAAAAGAACACAGCGAAACGAGAAAAGAGATGATATTTAATATACACGGTGCTCAATTTATTGGTGTGTATGTAATTTGTGTTGAATATGCTTGAACCGGACAAAGTGAGAGAGAGCATCGGTGTGTGGTGTGCCGTGTGCGACGAGAGAATGAACAAACAAGCGGTTGTGTGTGTGCGCGCCCGTGCTCGTTCGCGCTCGTATCAAAATCACAATACACAGTCTGACAGGCAAACAACGACGTGGAGGGAGTGAACGGATCCAAATGAATTACGTTAATTGAACGAGTGAGCGAAATAGACAGAATGACACTGGTGCTCACGTACACATTTTGCGCTCGGTGGCCAATTTTTTTTTCCATATTTCTTTGCGTTGCTTAGTCTGTTGTTGTTTTTTTCGTTGTTGTCTTCTCTCTTATAAAAAAAAATCGATTCCAATACAACGCAAAACCGAAAGAAAGGCACAGACAGGGAGATCCAGAGAAAGAGAGATAGAGAGAATATTAATGTACTGGCCAGTAAGAAAGAGTTTCATTTTTTTTTGGAGAAATAAAATTTCAACAAAAAAAAAATCACACAATACTTGATTTATTGGAGGTTCCAAAAGGTGACTGCATATGTTTGCTGATATCATATTCATGTACTCTGTTATAAATCTGCGTGTCGCATATATATGAAACGGAAAACGAAACGAAATAAACAATGGCAGAAAAATAATGAACAAGTCACATGCTACACTCTCTCTCGCTCTCACCTCAGCTCCCATGCACCAAGTCACAGACACATCGATTGGCAACAGTGAGCTTCGAATTGTGTTGTGCTTGTTTTGGCCTGCTTTTTTTTTTGTTTGTTGCTTTCAATACAGCAATCGACAATCAAATTGAAAAATAATGACATTTCACAACAATAACAAAAAAAAACGTCTATTCACCGAATATTAAAAAAAAAACAAAGAAAAATGAAACGAAGCAGCAAAGTTACTCCCTGAAGGAGCTATCGAAATATCACATCGTAAAATATGCAAACGGAACATAAATTCCGGTGCGGTCATCCGACATATCATTTCGTAAGGTTGTGTGTGTGCCGGTAGCGTTGAGCCATGGGTTTATGTCATTTTTTATCATTAGACAATTGAGGCATGTTTTTACACATGATGTACCTCCATCTACGATTATTTCGTGTGTGTGTGTTTTTTTTTTCTCTCCTGTTCTCTCTGTGTTTATCGGTTTGTTCATTTTATGATGAGCACCCGGATTGTTCATTCCATAAAGCAATAGGTGCACACTTTTCATTCGCTTTGCATGGCAAATTTTCGACACACACACACACACACAAAATAAATACATTTTCAACGGTTGTCGTCTGAATTTCGATTGAAAAGCGGATACATTTTTCACATAAATAAATATGTTCTCGTAAAATTATTTAATATTCCGTTGAGAGTCTCAACATTTGAGCTATGGCAGCGTATAAACTTTCTATATACACACACACACACTTTTTGATACCATTTCAACGGTTTTTGTGTAATCTAATCATCTATTTGAAATTTTTGTTTGTGTCGATTCCGGTGAATTGCTGATTTCGTTACGTTTTTTTTTTGTTGCCTCAATTCTCATTCATGTAAATCATAACAATCAGATTGACATTAGACTAAATGCCATTTTCACGAAATTAAAATACCATTGAGACGTGAGCTAGAGAGAGTTTGAGGGGAAAAAAAGGAAAAAAAAGAGTGTTTCATTTGCCACTATACAATGGTTACCTCGCAAACGATGGGATTGTGGTTGAGGAATTTATGATATGTGTATTTTGTAGAGCTTAGTCACGATCACGACATATGAGTGAAGCGGTGTCACAGGAGAAAAAAAAAACAAGTCACATAAACAAATTTATATATATTTCGATTTGGAAAAATTGCTTGAAACAGTCACTGTGCTCTATAGAGTGAAAAGCGTCGGCTAACATTTGCCACACACACACACACACATGTAAATACCGTCGTTGCCGCTACTCTATTTTCGATTTATGTTTTCAGTTTTGTCAGCCGCGAACAGCATGAACACACGATTTAATACACTCTACATTCGGTGATTGTGTGCGCGTTCTGCTTAAAGCTATATTTATGTTTCGATGTCATCGAGTCGAATGAGCTCGGCGCTCGGTGCGATCGCTAGTTCGCTTACTAAAAAGGCGAAAATAAAACATTCAACATGATATTGCCGTATCGCTAGCAAAATTGTTCATTTGTAGTCCAATGCATTGAGCACGGTGTTACTTTTACATTTTACCGAATTCGAAAATATAATGCGCGCTGATTGGAACGCTTCAATATGTCATATTTGGTTGTTGTTGAATACGTTTCGACAACTCGTACACCAACCATATATATCGTGAACATCGATTTCCAATGGAAATGGTGAGAAGAGTATATGTTTTTCGATGCAAACTAAATCGAATCGAGTGCCATACACATATGTGACTCTAATGGTGTATTTGAACATGCGACCCATGTGTGTTAGTAAGCCATAAAACTCAGAAAAACAACTTCGACAGTAGACCAATTGAAAGAGACGAATCGAACAACCGAAAAAAAATCATCATCAACAACAACAACAACAACAACATTGTCGACAGCCATGATGCCAATGAAGCAAACAACAACAAGCCACACATTACACACTCTTGACGTGTGTTTGTGTGTGTGTATGTTTGTTTTTCATCAGCAATTTCATTATTATTTAAGTGAATAAGAATGCGCTCTCTTGGGCCAGAGTTTCAGTTCATTTGCACTCAATACAGGCGCATCAGGCTGAAAAGTATATTTCGTATGAAACGATATTGAGTTGTCAACAGTATCCAATCCATATTGGCAATGTGTCTTTTTTGTGTTGTGTGTTTGTTTGATTAGGCGCCTTTTCTCGATCAATTCAATCCAATTCTATTTCAATTTGGCCATTTTTCTCCCCTTTTTTTTTCGGTGTTGTCGTTGTCCTACGGCAAAACCCAAAGAATATTCGCCGTTTTGTTTATGTAAGCAAATAATGGTATGTCTTTTGATATCTTTGAAATGACACAGTTCATGCAACACACACATGCACCGCATGAATGTTTTTGATATCACACAATCGCTGCTAGCTGGTTAGCTGGCTCATTTTTTCTTGTAGTTGTTGTTGCTGCTGCTGTTACTTCTCTTTATACTCTCTTTTTTTTCCAATTTGTTTATTTGCTTCTGCTGCTTTGCTACGCACATAACCGAAAATTACGAACGTAAAATGTGTAATCAAAAATAGCGCACACACATACACAAACACTTCATAAATAAATGGTTTGAAAATGTGTATGTTTGGCTCCTTTATTTGTGCTCTGTCACTTCTCATTATCTCTTGGTTTCCAGTACACATATCATTTTTAGACAATTTATTTTCATTTCCATTTGCATCAACAAACAAATATAAAAATATGAATAGATGGATCGTAAGCGATGGCCGCTTTTTGTTACGGTTCCTCTAACTTTGTGATGGCTTTTCGGTTGAAGCAAAAACACACACAGAAAGAAAAAACCAAAAAACCAAGCCCAGCCAAAAGCATTGGTTGTGTGCATGGTGTTTGTATATTTGCTATGGCCGATGATGTCACAAGCAAAATGTTATATTTCAACTTCTTTTTCTTCGTAGCAGCTATGTGCTGTTTGGCATGTTGTTGTTGGTGCTGCGTTTTTTTGTTTGTTGTGTGTTTTCAATTTTTCTGAAATAAATGGACTCAAGCCTGTATGAGTTTGCACAAAGTAACGGGATTTGTATGTATTTGCGCGTTGTTTATTATTTGATTCTCCTTACATTTGGTTTTTTTGGCTTGTATTTTTGTTTTGTATATGTATTTATCATTCGTTGATTTCAGTCTATACTGGTGTTACTTTTGCTTTGTGTCTCTTTTTTGTGCTCTCTTCATATTGTTATTTTGTTGTTTTGTATACGCGTACAATGTGTATGTTGTTGTTTCGGGTGTTTCTTTTTTTGTTTTGTTCTTCTTTTCAGTCTCTATATTTATTTTCGCTTTGTTCGTCTCCTGTTGAAAGGGGGACTTTTATTAATGTCAGAGATACATAGAGCTGAACCATCGAATCGATTATCTAACTGTCTTGTCCAACACAATGTTTTTTTTTTTCGAACATTCCATTGGATTCGGTTCTAGTGATTGTTTTGAGCCGCGATTGAACACGTACACGATACAAAACACCACACAAACACAAATCAAACGTAAAATTACGCGGCAAATATGAAGCAGCTGGAGAGAGAGAGTGAGTGAATAGACATCAATGAACGTCATAGACCGGCAGCATTTTGTGGCTCTCGATCAACAGTTAACATACCGCGAAGACAACAACAACTCAAAATTTGTTCTCGAATACAATTTTAAAAATAACAAATATCGATGATTTTCATAATATGAAAATCACATTCGCAAATGACATAATGAGTTATACATTTATATAGAGTAAATATATATCTCTCTCTTCATACGGTGTGACTCAATTACATTTTCCAATCCGAGCTTGAAAGCCGTCAAATGTGCTGCTCATTTAATTGGATAATGCGTTTCAATTTATAACGAAAACAGAGAAGAAGAAGAAGAAGAAAAAAAACAAATACTTTCATCCAAGTATAAAGCGAATCACTCGATACATCCGTATCGCTGTATTCGCAAGCAAGTTAAGTATGAGCTTCAAAATAATTGCATATGCTTAAAGAGCGAAAGTGGAAGAAAGAATTTTAGCCGAAATGGCGAAAAAACCTTTTTGCCAAAACACGTAAATTTTCTAATGGAAATAATGCTCGGCAATTAAGTAATGGATCCAATAAAAATTACTCGGCTTTTGGCTGGTTTTCTGTTTCACAGCAGCGCACCAGCCGCTCCTAAATTGGCCACCAAAATACCGACACAAATGTTCAAGCGAGTGAAGACGAGAGTATCCAATAAATAAACGCAAGCAGGGAAAACACATAAAAATTTATTACACAAAATGAAATAGACGCAAAATAGGCGCACAGCAATACAACTACTCGAAATAAAAACCGAACCGATGGTGAATAGTGATTTTTATTTGCTTCATTTTCGTTATTGTGTTTATTAGTGTTCGTTTTTGGTTTTTCTCCGTTTCGTTTAGCATTTTGATGCTGAAATTCGGCTGGGCAGAGCAATTTGACTTGTTGTGCTTTTTGTTTCTGGTCGAAAAGAATTTATGGTTTGAAACGCACATCGGAGCGATGTCGAGAGGCATCACAGACAATAAATAAATATGCAACACAAGTCTGTATGAAATGTGGTGCACATTTTCATTGACTCTGGTGGAAAGGAGGAACACAATTTTTTTTTTATATATATAAAAATAAACGCAAAATGAAATGAAAGACAGAGAAACTGAAAACAATTTCTCAATCTATGTGTGTGCTTCGCCGTGGCCGTCTTTTTTTTTCTCGGGTAAATTTTCCACGTCGCAACATAAGCATTATTTTTGATATATATATATATATATATATATATAATTTTTTTTCTGTCTTATTATTCATTTTTGCCTATACTTTGTTATGTTTCGTGTGCGTTTTTTGTTTTGTTTTGTTATTTACACTTGGAATTGCTAGCTGCGATACGTGTTCGCGCACAATGTATTGTCGCTGTAATGTAACACCACTACAGACGCTGCGCGCAACGGCAACAGTGAATTTTCGATGATCATGGTATTGCCCTTTGTTCGTATATTTGTTGATAAATTCACAACTCCGTACATGACTTTGTGTGTTGTGAACGCGCACAACGTTTCAATGTGTGCACCATATTCTTACTCTCTTTGTATATACATTTACTTCAACTCAATTGATGACTATCTGGCTGGCTGCTGTAAATGTGTGAGTGCGCACGCGGCTTGTGATCGTACACGTTGCCAATTCGTAAGTGCCGAATGTATCAATGTACTGGTGTGTCGGTTTTTCTTTCCCGTATATACACGGCTACACTCACCGACATACAACGACAGAGGGAGAGAGAGAGAGAGAGAGAGAGAGAAAAAGAGCGCCCGGTAAAATTGTTGGGCCGCATATAAACCGTCTGAAACCGTTTTATATGCGAATCAATGTGATAAATGTTATAGTGTGTGTGCATGCGTGTTAACATGTATGATTCTGTATATAATGCAAAATGAATAAAAAATTGTTACGTTCTTCATGTAAATACGGCATGTTATTTAAATTGCATGATTTTCTCGTTTGGTTTCATTGTTTCATCGGACACAGTTGATTTTCCGGTGGATATTTGGTTGAAATTTGGTTTTTTTTTTCGTGAAATTTATTTTGTAAACGATTCGATTGAATTTTCGAGATGTGTAGTCACGAGAGAAAAAAAAACCAATCATTTATTGAGAGATTGCTGTTGTTGTTCGGTTGTTATTCGTTCGAACAGAGAACTTGAAATTGAGTACACACGGCATTTTCTCGAGCCAACATACTACACTGTGAAGGAGGGAATATAAAGCGATAAATAAATGGCATCGCACGAGAGCATGGATTCGTAAAATTGAACAAATATCACTGAACATATTTTGCTAGCGATATTGCGCAAATGCAGGCCACGATCGAAAAGAAAGAAGAGGAAAAAAAAAACAACAACAAATTTACGACGACGACATCGCCAAGCGATTTTGCAATGTAATATCAATTTATTTTGCGCGAAAAAGAAAACCCGGAGAGAGAGAAAGTGGAAACAAAAATATATAAATCGGTTTTGAATTTTCGGTACGTTGCGAAAGAGCGCTCAAAATATGGCCCATAAGTCAAGAAAACGTTGACTTCGATGCCATTCGCTACTGTTCATTCGTGTGCTTGCTAAAACCATCGGTTTATCATTCATTCGGTGCTTCCTTTCGATGTTGCACACTCTTCGTTTATATACACACACACCTAAAAATGCATACTCATAATAATCATGCTTTTTCATGCTACACAACCTCGCTGCTGCTGCTGTTGTGTTTACAAAAATAAATCGCTGCCGTTTGCAGTTGTGCGTTGTCCAATCGATCATGAAACATCGAACGTTGAAACGAAATGTGTAATATAGCGAATAGTAACGAGCCAATTCAATGTATTTCATGTGTTGTTTGATTTTGCTGAATGTTTCATTCGACAAACACACCAAATTGAACAGAAAAACGAAAAAGAAGAATACGAGAAAAAAAAACAGCAAACCCGTTGGACTCGATATATTAATATTCGAAAAATGTGTCGAACTAACTCACAATTTTCGCACATAATAAATGATTGGAGGCGCATTAAAATTTCAGTGGTTCAATGTGCTTTCAATTTAACATTATTCAGACGTGATGTGTTGCGCTTGAAATTCGTCTTTGACTGTTTATTTTATTGAAGAAACAAAAAAAAAAAAAAACACATACAACGAATTGAACTTACCGATTCTGTTGATTTATTTTCGGTAGCTTCGGCGATGTCAGTGTGTTACGCGCGCAACCAATTTATATCTATGTATGCGTAGAATGAGTGTTGGTTCGGTAAATTGTGTTGTTGTATACAAATTTCCCACTGCTGCGTGTCGCTTTGGCGATTGTAAATATTGTAGTTTTAAATGAGCGTGTTACTTGGTCTTTGTTTTTTTTTTTTGTTTCTGTTCAAATTCTCGTTTGCCTTTGAGTGACGTTTTTTGTCGTGATGTTGATTCAATTTGTCTGGTTTGCTTTACATGTGCAAAAATTGAAAGGCGGAATTTGATTTGCAAATGTTGTCAAGCAAATGGTTATTTTTAAAGTGGCACTAGCTATAATTCTTATTAACGATGCTACCAAATGCACACGCATCAAATAACGCAACGTTTAATAATCTTTCGTCTTCTTCGTCTTTTTCTGACAATTATTTTTTTTGTTAATTTTTTGTTGCTTGGTTTGTTTGCGGTTGTCGTGTATAAATAAAATGGGCAACAAGAGTTCAAATTAAACGAAGAATATAACAAAAAAAAATATGATTAAATTCAGCTAACCACACCGAATTGCACTTTGAGTGATGATGATGGTACACGTGAATGTAACGAGCAGCCTATTTTTTGCACGTTGCAATGCAATGTTTTGTGGGATATTTCATTTCATTTGCATATATGCACTTTGATCGTAATTTTCTCTGCGCTGCTATTGCGTTCAATTAAAATGTTTTCGTTTTTATTTATGAATGTTTTCGGCAACGCATTACTGTCGGTTATAGAAAAAATGCCAACATTGAAACCGCGAGCGATAGAAAAAATGCAAACAAAAAAAAAAAAAAATCTCACAACAGAGATTGATGGTAATTGTGCGTGGAAATAACTTTGGTTGTTGTTTCAATTTTCCTTTTTCTCAAACAAAACAATATTTATTTATTTTTTTTCTTTCAAATTCGTTTTTTTGTTTTTCGTTTCGAGGAAGTGAGTAAGAGATAGATATTGAAAATTGTGATTTTAAATCAGGGTATTCATCTAAACACAACACACGATAATTTTTTTTTCTTTCTTTCAAATATATAGGAAAATTTCAAACGCGGCACGTTGCACACTATTTTTTTTTTCTCTTTCTTTTTGAATGCGAAATAGACGGTTTGTTGCTTTTATTTCGGGTTCACTTTGATTCGTCGTTCTAGATTTCCATTTGAGAAATGTTTTGTTGCTGTTGTTGTTGCGGTTCACGTTTGCGTTTCGTCGTTCATATCACGTCGAATGCCAAATGATTCTGTTTTTTTTTTTGTTTTGTTTTTAGGTTTATTCGAAGTAGAAAAAAATGTTGCTATTTTTTCGTATCGTGCTATGGAAAAGTGCTTTTGCTGCTGTAAATTGCTCAAGTGGTTGAAGATGACGATTTCGATTTTCTCTTCTCTAACACGTCATATAAGACACAATGGGCGCTGCTGATTTCTTATGTGTTCTACACACGATCATACGATGCAAAAAGAGAAAGAAAAAAAAAACAACAACAAAAAAAAATAATATAATAGATTTTACACACACGTTTAAAAACAATTGATGAACAGTTGTTAATTTTTTTTTTCAATTTTTTTTTTTATCTCTGCAAAACGACTAAACTATTGCTCTATGCATCAAGTTCACGCTGAATTCCAACACAAAATAATTTGGTTTTTCGATTTTGTTGATTTTATTTATCAATATCTATTTCTAAAGTGGTTTATAATGTAATAAAATGATGGATGCGTGTTGATGGGCTGTTGTACTAGCTACGACTGGCTTGAAAATGTGCGGCACATTCGAATCTCTCTCTCTTTCTCACTCTCTGATGAGAAATCGTTTCAATTGAAATTCAAGCAACATCGTGTCGACCGTTTCCAACCGCATTTCAAACGATTGAGGTGTGACAAAGACGGAACGCATTCTAGCATGACTATAGATTGTTTCTATAGGTTTGTTTTTATTGTGTAATTGTATGTATACAGTATACACATAGATTGAGTGTGCGTTTTTTTTTTGTTTCTCTCTTATTTCGTTTTATTTTATTTTGGTTTTTTTTTTTATTTTGATTTTTTGGAATTTGCTGCTGTTGCTGTGTTGCTGTCGTCAATGCTGCCTTATTGATGATTTCCCCTTTTTCTTTCACATTTTATTCTCAATAATCTGTTCAGTCGCTTTGTTGCTGCACTTATACATCTCTCATGCTGTGTGAGTCAAGCATATACAAAAAAAAAACAAACTTTCTACCGACCGAGGAGATGGCGAAAACGCGAACATCGACGCATGCACACTCATACACTCTCACAATTACACACTTTCAACGCTGACAAAACCAGCCATTGAAATTCTCTGTCTCATTTTGTTTGCTCAGTTGCTCTCTGTCTTACTTGCACGGTATCTTTCCATGAAATTGCATGCCATCGTACATTTGTACACAGTGTACGGCGGGTACGATGAGCGATCTAGTAGAACTCTTTCAACAATGTATCGAATCAAACATGAATATGCATGACATTTTGCATAGACACTTAGATACACCATCGTTCGATTCAGGGTTATGTGTATGGGTGTAAAGACGTCATCTCTATAGTGTTCAGGCTTCAATCAATGCAATGCAACGAGTTAGAATGCTCCTTACATTGTATGTTGAAAATAAAATAACCCACAAACAAAACAAAACAAAACAAAATATATGGTGGAAACATTTTTCTTTGCAACATAAATAATATTTTAGTTAAATTTTATGCAGCTGGTACGAAAATGTTCTGAAGTGACAAATAAAAGTTGATTTTTTCGAATTAGACAGTTCAACTCAATTTAGACACGTTTTTTAATTTGCCATTTATTTCATGCTTATTTTTGTCTATCATTTTGTCATTTTGTACTATGCTTTGTGTATCTGTATGCATATATAAGACGATATGAAACACACACGAAAACAAAATGCCATCGAATGGCTTGTTTGTTGATTGTATGTCTAATCGTATGCATATGTGAGCATGTACATTGTACAATTTACAGCCACGAATACCGCTGTCGTTAAACAACAGCATATAGCGATGCCTGAATACGGGCTGCGCAAATGAATGGATAAAAATGAGCAAGCGAATGACCGAAGTGGAAAACACAGAGCGAAAGAACGAAAGAGAACGAGATATAGAATGCAAACGTAACCGATACTGATGCGCTTATAGCACCTAACTCAAACGAAGCTCTCGAGACTTATTTTGTGTATACATTTGATGAATCGGTATCCGTATCAGAATGTAACGTTTGAAACATGCATGAGCACACAGCTGCAACCAAACCCATAGCATTCGAATGACGATGATGACGACGGCAACGACGACGACGACAACGGCAACAGCAACAACAACACCGGCTATACTTACAGCTCAAACAAAATGATTATCATCGTGGGCTTGAGTTTAATTGCGGCGCATTTTATTTGGGCGAACGATAATTTTGTTGTTGCTGTTGCTGCTTGTTGTTGTTGCTGTTGCCTTCCATTCGCATTTTTCGCTCGCTTGTGGTTTTCAATTTAATTCGTGCAACATCCAATGTTTAAAACGTTTTATTTTTATTTTTTGAGGGAGAGAGAGAGAGGGAGAGAGAGAGAGAGAGAGAGAGAGAGAGAGAGAGAGAGAGAGAGAGAGAGAGAGAGAAAACGAATAATATAAATGCAATTCGACTGACATGTGTTGGAAAGCTCTCAGTGAATTGCATTTATACAAAACTTTACAACAACAACACTACTACCGAGACAACCACAAAGATGTGCAGATCGCGAAAAATGGCAATGCATTGAAATCGCTTGCACGCGTGCATTCGATAAATGACTGAATAAAATGAAATGTATAGCAAACAGCAACACCACCACCACCACCAACAACAACAACAAGAGCGGCCGCTGAATAGCGTACGGCAACAACTTGGATGATTTTAAATGAACTACTATTGTCAAGTCAACTGAATAGCTATGCTGCTTTTGCTGTTGCTGCTGCTGCTACCGCCGCCGCCGTCGTTGCTTCTGCTAAATAAATCGAAAAACAAACAAGTCGCATTGTATTTTCACAAACTACTATTTTTAGTCGAAGCTCGGTGCTGGCTTCACCGTTGATATTGTGCATGGAGAGCCACTGGTAGAAAGGAAGGTCACAACAACAACGATCATCGTATTGAACTCGTTGAACAGGCTATGAAACGTCCACTATAATGCATATTTAAGCGTATATCGAATTCATGTGTATGAACGAAGAGACGAATCGATGTGAGCGAATAAAGTGGCGAAAAACACACAGAGACAGAGATGGAGGGAGAGAAAAATACAGCTAAAGCGCAATGTATTTGTGATTTGTGTGAGTGAGTGAGTGAATGAATGTGGTGTGCATAACAAACATTCGGGTGCTGTGCACTTCGTATTTTCGAATTTCGAATTTTGATCGGTTTCGGTTCGACAGACGATTGCAAGGTAAATTCATTTCTCGTCGTTGTTGTTGTTGTTGTTATTGCAAATTCAACCAAAAATGGCTATAATTCATGAGATTGCATTTTAAGTCGATGCGCGTGATTTTAGGTACACGATCAGTATCGCATTAATTTTTTGAAAATTCCAGAGCCTCTCAAAATGCACGGCAGCATTTTGGATTCAATTTTTTTTTGTCGTTCGTGTGTGCGTGTGCGTGTGTGCTTGGTTGTTTTTTTTTCCCAACTTCCATTGCATTCTAAATAAATCACATGATTATCGTTAACCGTAATTTTCTGTGTTGATATGATGAGCTCTCTCATGAAAAATTCATCGTCATCATTATCGTTGCTTGGTTATAGATAGTCGATAGCAAAGGACACGCATACAATGTTGACAATGCAAAATGGAGAGACAGAGAGAGAGAGAGAAAAAAAGGGTGAAACGGATGGAATAAAAATGGATTCAATGAACAGCAAACACGCCAAAACGAAAAGAGAGACAACGATTTCAATGAAATTAAATGAAATGGAAAACATTGAAACTGGTAGCAGCTGAACTTATGATGATAATATGTGCAACAATAATGTTGAAAATATACACAAATATACACATTGTGTGTTGAAATGTTCAACCGTACGAACATTGCTTCTAGTTTTTTTTTCACTTACAATTTGGGGAAAGGGACGATTTCAATCGAATAGTAATCATAATAAATCGACCAACAACAAAAAAATTCATAACAATTCATCCGACCACAATATTCCATGCACAAACACAACCACACATATGCACATTGTGATCGGTTTCGAAGCGAATTTACCGAATTCTCTCTCACACACACACACACACACATGCATGCACGCACGCATACATCAACACCAGAATGTACACGCGCGCGCATACACACGATTGTGATACAGCATAATAAACACGACGCTCACACTCACTTCTGGTAAGAAGTTAGATTTTAGATTGCGAGTGAAAAATGGAAAATGTTTTTGTTGCTATGTATCGCATAATGCTCTGTCTATTCGGTTCGGTTTTGGAATTGTCGGCTGATGGTGTTAGTGATGCGCCTGACAATGTACGCATATAGCAAATGTCATATGAGAATTGCGACGTGTTCATTTTGGAATCTCTTGCCGTCTGTTGCGTGTGTGTGTGTGTGTGTGTGTTTGTGGTATTGGTGAAGTGTATACATGTGCCTGGCGAATCGCTTGATTATGTAGCGGGCATAAAGTGCTCGCCGCTCACTCGCTCGCTCACTCTCCTTTTTTTGGTCTGTCTATCGCTGGTGCTGTGTATATAATATTAACTGTGTATTGTAGGAACCATAGGCAGTAACCAAATGATCACATAACGCTGGTTTGAGCCGATTTACATTGCCAATGCCTATTGAATGAAAAAAAACCGAACAACAGCCACACGAACATTCGGCATGTGTGCCGTGCACGCGCTCTTTCTCTCTCTCTTTCTCTGGCTTCCATTTACTTCACTTACACACATCAAAGAAATCAAATTACATTTGCTCCATCGATTCAAGCAATGTATAATTTACACATTCGGCAACTTTTATTTGCCAGTTCACCCGAACATATGAACTTTTTTTAGGCCAAAATGAACAGCAGCAGCAGCAGCAGCAACAACAACGGCGGCGGTGGCGACACACACACCGAGCCAATTCTGATTTCAATGAATTTTGATTTTTTTTTTCTTTTTTTAGAATTTTCTAGCTGCTATTGCTATTGGTGCTACTGTTGCTTTTTTACTCTCGCATCAATTATCGTTTGAAAAAGCATTTATGATTAATTACGTGAGCAGTTGTTCATTTTTCGTATTTCCATTCGATTTGTGCAAAAGAACGCATCTGGGTTGTGTTCAAAAAGTGGAAAATCCACGATGAAAAGGGAATTTGCCGAAGTTGACAAATTTAATTTGAAATTTCCCTCCGGAATCAAATGATTTGTATTGAATGGAAGTTTCTTATTCTTTTTTTTTGTGTGTGTGTTTTGTTTCTGCTTTTGAATAGCAGTTAATTTCATTTGAATTCGAAATTGAATCGTTGGATGAAAAATAAAACAAAACAAAGTATCAGCAATGATACCAAAATGAAACCAAATGAATGGCTTGGCAGTAATTTGATACCATTGAAAGTTTAATCAGAGGAAATCAACGGCAAATCGAAATGAAGCAAAGTAATTGTTCGAAAAGATATTTTGTATGGAGAGCGACCAAAAAAAAAAAATAACATATCACATATATTCACAACCACGATTCAGTTTGGAACGCTAGAAAAATACGCACACTCATACACTAACACGAAGCCAGTCGCTTTAAAGTGTACAACTGGTAGTAAGCAACCAAGCTGCAGCAGCCTGCTTACCACTACACAAATACACACACACACACACACACACACACACACACACATACATTCGATATACGCGTTCAATACGTTTGTGTCATGTGTTTTTTTTCACTCGATGCTTATACAGCTTCGAGCCGCGCTTTCTTCTTCTTTTTCCTCACCGTCGTACGTTTCGTTTCGTTTTTTTTTTTTTTAATTCTCTCTCCCCGAATACTTGTTTGTGAAATTCGTATGTGCGCGTTACTTTTAGATCATTGTTGCGTCCATTGTACCATCGGTCTTCGTCATCGGACTCAAAAATTGATTGGAAAACACACAATTTCGAAATAATTAGTAAAAATCGAAAATAAATTGAAAGCACATGAATAAACGACGACGACGACGATGAGAACGAAATCACAGCAACAAAACAAACACGAGTGTAATCATTTGAATTTGAATTGAGCACGGGCCGGTCACATTGGCAATTTCAATGCATAACGGAAATCATTTCGTGAATCGACGATGAACCAAAAAAACAAAAAAATATCTACAAAACGATGTGTTCGTCATCGTTCGCTTGAAAACACTTTATGCGATTTTTTTTGTTCTCTGCCAGTGGAATTTCAGCGGTTTGATTTGAATTTTACATACATACCCAATCGAGATATAGATCGCTTTTTATGAACACTCATATACTGGGTAGATATATGTGATGCCATTGAGATTTTAGATTGAGAATTGAAAAGAAACAAAAAATCGTTTTCTTTTTTTCTGACGGAAGAGTCATTTGACGGTGGAAAATTTGAAATTGTACATTTCAGAAGTAGAAAATGAAGCACACAAACACATAAACACACGAACACCATTCAATCAAAAATTGGATGAAACATGCAAAATATTGGATCGTTTGCGTTGTCAAGTCGTTTTTTTTTCTCCTCACATTTTGTGCCTCGAGAATTGATCGCTTTTTTTTTTATTGATGCATTCGCATTCACTAATACACACTCTGAATTGACTTAATAATTAAACGGTTGAGAGAAAAAAAAAATCGACTTTTTTTTGCTAATTTTCTAAGGAACGAACTTGTTTTTTAACTGCGGACTGGGCGTTTGTTTTTCAGCTTGGCTTAATTTACACTACATTTAAATATTAAACTGATTGAATTGTTTTAAAACAAAAAAAAAAAAGAGAGAGAGAGAAAAAAAAACGGTGAATCTGTTGTTGTTGTTGTGATAGAATTTAAAAATATATGTTGCTAACAGCTCAGCTTCTATCTGATGACTATACGTGCTATGTTCGCTAAAGGTTTTCCATAGTCCCCTCGACGTGTTTGCGTATTTTTCAGCCGTTCGGCCCGTTCTCGGTATATTATTTCTGTGTGCGTGGCATGTGCTTGAAACACGTAGTTGCACACACTCACTCATTCGAATCGTGCAAACTGTCTGCCAGTTTTGGGCCGAGTGTGTATGTGGTTGTGTGTGTGTAAGTAAGTAAGTGAGTGAATGTGTTTGTTTGCGATGCTAATGGGAAAAAAGTACAACTCTTATATGTAACTCACATATGTGTATAGAATGTGTACTGGTGGCACTTGGTGTCGGTCGCTTGGAATTTCTTATTGTTTGTGTGTAAGAGGCGATCGTCTTTACCCGAAAGCCGAATGCAAACGACAATTTCGGAATCGAATAAAAATTCGCCCCAGCTCACATATGGAAGCCGCTGTTCTACACGTTCATAAACACAACAACCAACATTGATTTAGCTTACACACACACGCAGTATCGCAGCATCGTAACCGTGTTGCCTTTGCACAAACGTGAACCCAGCACATCAATTCAAGCAACCGTTTCGAATTCGAATACGAATGCACAGAATTCGATAGCCCAGCCGCATGCTAGTGGCTTCAAGCCGTTTACAACAACCGATTCGATGATGCACACACATCGAATAGTGAAATTGTGTGCGTGTGTGTGTATGAGAGAACGAATGGAAATGAGAATGAGTGAGTTGTAGAGTGGAATCCATTCATTGCTTTGTGCACACATGTGATGTGCTGCCGACACGGTGTCATGCTGTCGAGTGTCGAGACACAAAGGCGTACGTCTGTGTGACTGTTTTGCTTCCATTAAGCATGTGATCGTAGTTGAGAGAAGCGAATTGGTGAGCTGAGAATTGTGAGTAAAATTCGCATCACGCACATACTTAAAAGACCAACGAAATAAACAAACTGAACGAAACAAAATACGAACATTTGTACGCGTAATTACCGTATTAGCTCTTGATACACAAACACAAAACAACATTCGGCTCAAGAAGAATATAATAATTCATATTTTGGTACTTTGGTGGTGCATATACGACGACAAAGTAAGAGTGAGAAAGAAAGAGAGAGAGTGAGAGAGAGAGAGAGAGAACGAAACAAGAGAAAAAAGTGACGAATACGACATCGACGGTGAATAAACAATTTTGTTGAAAACGAAAAACGAAACGCAAACAAAATGTTCATTTTTATGCTAATGAAATGTTTTTCGAGTGTGATTTTGTTATATTTTCATTGTTTTTTTTTTCCAGTTCACTTCTCGCTTTTGAACCAAACGGCGAAAAAATATATACTCAAATCGCAAATCTAATAGCAATGATTTCCAAAGTCAAAGTTAATTTTAAAAAAAAGAATGTTTTGGATCGCTTGTCCGTGGGTCAATTTCTATAGCTTAGCGAGAAATCCGCTCGGAAATTAAATCATTTACAATGTTCATTTGGGCTCTTTTAATTACCCCCTTTTTTTCCTTTTTTTTGTTGCTCTATGAAATTCTCTACGTATGAATTGAATTCAAATGAAATGAAACGAATGCAAAAGACCATTTCAAAGGCTCAGTCAACCGATTTCATTTGGTTCCTTTTCCATAAATTGCATGCCAGCGGCAAATTTATTCCAACCATTTAGTCAGGATATACAAGTCAATGTTATATATAAGCCCATTTCTGATTCAGTTTTTCGTAAAGATTTGGTGAGAAGAGACACCAGCACCAAGAAAATCAATTTCAACGAAAATGCGATTCATGTTTCATGATTTTTTTTTCGGTGTCTGTTTTTTTCATTCGCTATATGTTCCTCTGACTCCAGTTTTTTTTTTTTTTTTTTGGTGTTAGATTCGTATACATGATAGTTGTTGACGTTCAGCGAGTCAAGTCGTCAACATCGCCTACACGCAACACACAATCAACCAAGAAGAAAGTATCTGCGGCTCAATTTGTAGCTTCTTTATGTTTTCGACACGAAATACACACACACACACACACAAACACTCAAACAAAAGAAATAATGTTTGTGACCGAAATGCGAAGCAGCGGCACCATATAATCCAAAACGATATGATGTTAAATGTCTTAACGACAAACATCAGCTCAAGAAGCCGTTTTTGTTCGGACGCTCGCATCGCCGTTACAATATCGCATTTCGTTGAAGAAAAAAAAACGAAATTCGTTCGCTTGAATACGACCATTTCAGTTAGAGTTCTAAATATACACGATATCATCTAAATGGTCGATTTGCATTTTCATTCTCATTCTCTGCATATACATGTCAATTCAAGCCTCAACCAAATTCCTTTATTAATGTTAATGTTGACGAATGAGAGACTCTGTTATTTCAATGGCCTTTTGTTTTATTGGCTATGGACATTTATTAGTCGCTCCGATTCTAACCGAAAGGAAACGCATTTAAACGAGTTTTTCAGTTTGCTAAAGATGTCGCTTAAATTTTATTAAATTTAATGAAAAACAAAAACATTTACTTCGTTTATGTTCAATGCATTTCAACAACAACAGAAAATCACCAATGCCACTTTCTATTCAGTACATATTTTGGTATATGCGTATTTTCTCATTGCAATTGTATTCGTTGAATTCGTTGAAATTTATACTTGAATTTTCGTTCGATGATGATCGGTTTGGTTGTTGTGTATTACTTTATTTTTGTTGTTTGTTGTCAGTTTCTGCACAATATGTACGCTATACGCATTGTGTCCTCAATTCTGTGCAATTCAAGAAAACTGAAAACATTGACTTACACATACAATAATAGCGGTCACATGCACAGTAACATGCGTCCAACGAGTTGATATGGCTCACATTCATGCACACACACACACACACACACACACACACACACACACACACGCACACACGCACACGGGCCATAGCTAGGCTGCACATGCATGATGATATAATGAATACAAATACTCGCAATCCAAATACGAGTATTATCATCATTTAGTACCTACACACGATATTTTTGTAAACAACTTTACGGTCGTCTTGCTTTTATTGTGCGGCTGCTTAACCAACAGCTCCACGAACTTGCTTGCTCGTTTGCACAATTTCTTATCGGTGTGCATTGGCAAAGTTGAATTGTGTCTCACGTTTCATGATACACTTGAACAATGTTAAACCGAGACACATGACTACATCGATGATTATTTTTGTACACAAAGATTTTCGCTTTAACGTGAAAAATACTATCTACTGTTGTTGCTGCTGCTGTTCATTCGTTGCTTTCATATAATCTTCATCGACAATATCACATGTGATATTCGATGCATGAAAAAGAAAAATACAAAAACAATGGTCAAAACGACAAGCGAAGAGGAGGGAATCCATCCAAAAATAAACTGAATTTATTTCGACTGCGTTTGTTGGTTGCATTCGCATTGTTCTAATTGTTTTCTTGTTGTTGTTGTTGTTGTTGTTGTTGTTGTTGTTATTTATTTCGTTTTGTTTCGGTTTGGCGTTTTTTTGTTGTTGTTGTTGTTCGATAGCCTCACACTCGATTTACGACTCTTTTCGGTTTATATACACCAAAAACTTATCTTACACCCAGTTTTATGGTGATGTATATTAGGGTATAGCGTAGCAAAGTAAGTAAGTGATATCAATTTCGATGTGCAAAAATAAACCAACAGCAAACAAACAAACAAAAAACAACAACAACAAACTCGAGTGAAATGAAAAACAAAATGAAATTGCTTTCGCTGAAACTATTTACGTTTTTACATCATGCACATTGCAGTAAACATGATATGAGCAGCCAGCTCATGGGCTGGAAATTTGATAATTTTTGTGGTTATAATTCTCAATTTTCAAAATAAACAGATTTTTCGCATTATGTATCGCCATTTCGAAAATCATGATGAACAAATAAAAATACGACAAAAAACCACAAGAGATAGAGAGAGAGGGAGAAAGAGAAAGAAAAACAAGACAACAACAGCGTGCTGAGTGTGCAGCGGCTCATACATTTGCGCTGTTCATTTTAAATTCAATGAAAAAAAAAATGCGTTGATCGCATTTTAAGTGTGTGAGTCGTTTTTTTAGCGGGGCATTGATGAGTGTATGTAGTACGGTTGTTTTTTTTTTCTTTATCGGCTTAACACAGGCATTCTACATGTGTGTTTACAACTTTACGTTACATCGAATAAGTCTGTTGCACTATAGCGAATGAGTGCTTCATTGTTGTTGTTGCTATTTGCCTTCGTTCGTTTAGCACCGACGAACGAAACTAACGTAATGTTGTTCCGCCGACTGAAAGAGAGAGAATCGGTTTCGGTTTGGTTTTCATGCGCTCACATGTATGTGCGAACAAGGGTGTGGTATGCAGTAAGTAAAGAGCACCAACACCGCATTCAAAACTCAAATATACGAATATCATGTGCGAGAGTGAATAATTTTCGATATATGTTGGTCGCGGCTGCTTCGCCTCTTACCATCACATACTATCGTTATTTCGTTGTCGTTGTCGTCTTCGTCATCATCGTACACACCAAATATTACTGTTCGTCAGCGCGTCTTTGCTCTCCCACTGTCTCTCTCTTTCTCTGTGCTTCAGTGCACACTTTCCTCATTCTTTTTTTATATGTATAAATTTTATTCGTTTATTTTAACGTTTTAAAAGAAAAAATGCACACATTTCATCGTGATTGTGATGATATTCTCCATTTGAAGTCTTGACGATGCAAACAAATTAAACGACAAATATTTGGTTGAATAAAACTGAAGAAAACATTGTTTGCAGAACAATTGAATAAAAATTCTGTAAATTGTTGCAAACATATATGAAACCATCAATTTCTATCATTTCGTCAAAAAGTTGGTAAATTGCTTCCTTTACTTAACGAAAGTGATTGTACCATGAAAATATGATTACAGCAGCAACTGGCTAATGGTATTCGTTGAAAATGCAATGTCTTAAAAGCGCATCAAAGTGAGTCATCATATCTGTGTCTTGTGGGTAATGTCTTGCACACAAATACATCCGTTTTTATCGTTGAATCCAAACAAACACAGAAGACGAATAAAAAAAAAACATGGAATCGCACATAACAAACAAAAAAGAGAGTAAAAAAAAAAACAAACCACAACGACAACTTGAGCCAGAGCAATTTGATTTTTGCTTTGGAAAATTGTATATCCAGGCATGTCTGCAGTAATATTGTTAGATAGAGAGAATGAGACAAAGTTTGTTCATATTACTGTCATTTACATACATACAGCAGACATTTACTATGCAGACATCGTTAGACAAAACGAAAATACTTGTTCTTTGGGGCAAAGTAACTCAAACAAAAAAACACACACGAGAATCAACGAGAAAAGCCAAACTGACAAATGCCAACATGAGACTCCTGTTTTGCCTCATTTGTGTTCATCTAATTACTTTTTTTTCAGTCATTTCGCATTAAATCCGTATTGTTTTCTCATATTCGGTGTATAAAATGTGTGGATTTATTGTCGTCGATACAATTTAACTATGTATTTGTGCCATGTGTCGAATCCAGTTCTCTGTTTCACTGGTTAAACAATTTTCAGTGCAGTCGGTTTATCGTTGTTCGTTCCACAACGCCTCGGCTTCGATACCGAACCAAACTAATACTATGTCATTTTCGATGATGCATAAATGTGCAACTTTGCGTGTGCTATTGCCAACATGTGTGATATTCAACTTCACATATTTTCATTCCAAATACGTGACCATTTTTGGTTCCATTCGTCGTTTTGTTGTGTGAGTGAGTGAGTGAACGAGCCAAACGACCAAAATGAACGAATGAGTGAGGCGAATCGAGAGCGCTGTCTTTTTGCGACCGAATGCATATACATCGAATGCCTATTGTTGGAATACATATAGAAATTGTTTGGCGTTGGTATGTGTCGTATGTGTCTGGGTTAGCCTTTGAATGCGAATGCATCTAATTATTTCGTTTTCTATTTTTTTTTGTTGTTCATTTCATTTTTTTTTTTGCTGTGTGTTTTTTTTTTGTCTCATTCTTTCTATTTATTTTTGTTGATTGGTTTTGTTGACCGTTTATAGTGCAATACTTCTATTCTGACCGAATCGATTGTTTATCTCTCTTTCTGGCCATTTTTCGAGTTGGCCTCCGTTAAATCGAAAATGTTTGTTCTGCTTCTGTGTTACGCCACACTCATACTGCATTTGTTTTTTTTTGTTATTGTTTTTACATAAAAACCGATAACAAAGAGAAAAAATATCATGTTTTTTTATGCGGTCATTCTACGTTATGACTATGGAATATTCCAAGTTCTATATTGGTTGTTGGTTATATTTATTAATTGAAATATTATGTTTGTTATTGTTCATTTCAGGCACACATTGCATATGATACATTGCCATTATCATTAAAACAAAAACAAAACCAAAAAATCATAGTAATTATATCGATACAATTGATTAAGTATGGTAAATAAAGAGGTGCAGGAAGCGGGAATTGGAAAAAGTCAATTAAGTGAATGACTAATGTCGAATTTCCCATGAATCCGGAATTAAATTGTTTCATTTTGTATCCGCATTTGACATAGTCTGTGGTCAAAACTTCCATTGATGCGAATCGAACCACATTTTAAAATTGAAATTTCCGATGGACACGAAACATAATCATCACCATTACCAATCATTTTAAATTTTCGATTCGGCTCAACTTTTCTACATTGAAACAAATCAACAACAAAAATAAAACTGAAACAAAAACAAACCAACAACAACCTGAACCGAGCTCTAATTTTGTTTTTTCTTGGTCGATGAGTAGCACATGCAACTTTGTTTAACTTTTTACGATACAATAGAATGAAATACAGCGAAACCATAGAGTTGAACGAGCAAGCGATATGGCCACGCTTGTACGTCTTTCTAATTTGTTGTTTTGTCAATGTGTGATAATTACACACATAGACGAATGGTTATTATTGATTGAGAACAGGAGAGAGAAAGACAGAGAGTCACTCAACCACCGATGTACTCGAAAAATCGAAAGAGATGTGTATTATTTTTAGAAGTTACACTTGATTTGTCACTAAAAAGAGACTCCACATACCGCACACCAACCCATTCACTTTGGCATGTTATTATGCATTTAACTTTTGATATTTTCCATCCCGGTATCGTCTAAAAGTGATTTTAAGCTAAAACCACACAGCTTTTTTTTTACAACTAAACGAAATGAAATAAAATGTCATTGTTATACTCATCTACTCGTCTAGATTATATAGAATGCATAATGCGAACGAAACGAAACGAAAATGAACAGAATAAGAACACAAGACAGCAACAACAACAACAAAAAACAAATGATGCACAAACAAAGTCGTAAATTTTTCGGCTGGGCGCCGTGACTTTTAATTCGATTGAAATAGATACGGAATTTCTGCTTTAAAATACCTGTCTGAATATCATCGATAGATGTTGAATGTATATTAAAAATGGGTGAATGGTAAAATAAAAAAGAAAAAACGTTGGTGGAAGAGAGTGGCATCTGGCAAAAGAGGACATTAAGTGAAGTTCTTAACAATTTTGTTTGTGTGTATTTTGTTTGAATTTATTTTTGTTTGTGAGTTCTTTAGCTGTTGTTGTTGTTCCATTATGAATATGCAATCAGTCGAGAAAAGGGAGTTTGTGTGTCTGCATTTTGTGCGCATCTAATGATGCAAGTTATGCCAATGTTGGTATTTATTTGAAACAAGACACGGCTAGAGCAAGAGAATAATAAAAAAAAACAAATTCAACGAAACGAGCAGAAAAATTGAAGCTGTGAAATGGCTCCTTGGAATAATTGGATGCTGAAAAACAAAGGTGTTCTGATCGTCTGGATGAAAATAATAAAAAAAAAAACAACTGAAAACAAACAACGCAAAAGATGTTGTAATAAAGGTACTTAAACACGTTTGGTAATCGAAATGGGGAGAAAACTGGTTTGAATGGGCACAGAAGAAGAAGAAACGATGCACATAGCGAAACGTGTGTCTTTACACCGCATGCACTTAATAACAGGATATGCATCAATGGATTTTAGGCTCTTTGTCTCACTCGGCTATTTATTTCTCTCTGTCTTTCTCTCTCTCTCTTTCTCTCTCTATGTGTCTGTCTCATTCTCTCTTTGCCATTTCCATTTTTTTTTTTTAATTTTTGTTCATCAACAACAATATTTCGGGTTGACTGCCTTTTGCCATTTTGTGCTGATGAGAGGCGATACAGAAAAATAGCAACCGAATCAGACAGAGGAAACAAAAACGAGCACACACGATGCCAGCGATAAGACTGAAAAATATATAGTGTCGATAGTTTAATTGGTGGTATGAATTTCGATTAAAAGTGACGGTAGAAAATGACAGCAACCCGTTGAGATTGCAACAAAAACGCATCGAACCGTGAAAATAATGACAATTTTCAGCCCAACGCGTGACTTCAGTGGTTTCAGCTCTCCCTCCTCCCCCCTTCTCTCTCTCTCTCTCTGTGTGTGTCCATTTATATCTCTTTTCCAATCGTTTTCCTTATCTCAACTAGTCTCTCTGTGTATCTCAATTGCCATGGTTCGCTATCTAAATGAATATATAAATGAATAAGTGGCGAAAAGGTATCATATGAACAAGATGATACGAACAATGAAAAACATGATTACATTAATTTCAGTCCACAAATAAATTGCAACCGTTCGTTTCAGTATTTCTGTTTCTATGCTATTTATTTGTTTATCAGCTCAAAGCAATTAAAATCAATTTTTGAAATCCCCCACCATTTTGCAAACTGCATCAACCTCTCATCTCAATATAAGTATAAATACCATACATTAAGCTATGTATTCTATGCAATTCAATGACTGTTTAAGACAGATTATGTTTTGTTTGCTAATTGTTCAATTGCTTGCAAAATATACATTTTGTAGCCTGTTATTGGCTGCAGGTAGAAAAAATGAACCATTGATCGGTTGTTGTTCAAGTGCCAAAAGTATTGTTTTGAAATGCACAATTCAATCCGATTAGAAACCACAAAGCAATTAGCTTTCAAGAACTTAGAAATAAACAATCCGACTCAAGTACTGACAATATTTTGGGGGTTTTGTTATCTGAGTCCATAATATTTCTAGTGGTTTCATGGTGGGCACTTTTCAAATGCTTTTGAACAGCAAAAGATTCATTTCGGAAATCTGTGAAGCGCTAATTTCTTGCGAATAGACGACGTGAAAAACGGTGAAGGTGCTAAATCTCATGCGAACTCCAAACTGAAAAGACGGCAGCACATAGAAACAAATACACACATGCACACAAACACACACAAGCCAAATGCATTTGGAAAACAAGTTTCTCTCGACGATTTTGTGATTGTTTTGTGTTCTTGGCACATGAAATCATCACAAAACGACAATCGGATTGTAGCAACGTCGATGACTACAGTATACACCACAACAACAACAATAACAACATTGATCCACTCAACAAAAGAAATACGAAAAGAAATGCTCATGTGAGAGTCTAAAGCGAAGTAAAACGGTGCGCAATCGACATCATTTCGCATACACAAACGAAGAAACAATCATCATCGTTGTCATCGATGCCATAATCTTGTTGCGAATCATGTTCGTTCGGCTTTCTTTATCCCACTCGCAGGATTCATATAGCAGCGCTAAACAGAGAGCACGCATGAATATATACGTTCATTTGTTGTTGTTGGTTCATTATTCGAGTGCACAATTTTTTTAATACGAAATACACCAAAAACAAAAACAACAACAACAACAACAACATTGAATCGTGAATACTCACACCGCAAACACACATGAACAGTGGAGAATCGCTTAAGAAATGGCATGTAATAAACACAACAAAACGCACCATATCACGTGCTCACATCTCAACCAATCGTAACTGACCTTGTGTATTTATGTTTTGAGCCGGTGTGCATTTGTACATATATACATATTTATTATATGTTTCGTGTGTTTGCTCTTTATATACGAGCGATATGCGGTTGTGTGTTGATTGGTGTGCGCGTGTTTGTGTTGTTCGACGGAATGGAAAAAGTGAGACGGCAACACGTTGACTCTCGTCAACAGTGTGTTGCTTCGGCGAACGCATCACATGGAAATAAATAGGAACGAAATTCACTTAACGCCGGCTCTCTTTCTATCGCACTCGCTCCACCGATTAATGGCAAGTCGGAAAACGGCATACACGTTTAATGTGTGCAATACGATGCGTTCCGCTTCCAAATGATATTAAATCATATGTTTTTTTTTCTTCTTTCGTTCGCTGTCACAGTTCTTTACAAATTTCTCGCTTGTGAATGTAGTTGTTGTCGGAATGAATTCTATTTTTGTTTTGATTAAAGCCATCGCTTTAAGCGACTGCGTTTGCGTTACTCTCATCTCGTGACGGAAAGTGGGAAAAGGAAAACCATGCCATGGAACAGAGAGACGCGATGATACAGGCGAAAATTTCTCGATTCGATTTGTTCTATCGATGCTATGCCATGAGTGTGTAAATTGTGTTGTTGTTTTTTTTTTGTTCAATTTTCTTGTTATATTTTACTTCGAGTGCGATGTGTGTATGTGTTATTGAATCGAAAGAAATCGAGAGAGGGAGGGAGGGAGGTAGAGGGAGAGAGAGAGAGAGAGAGAGAAGGAGAAAGAGTAAAAGAGACTGTGAAATTGGAAAACAATTTATGCATACGATTCAACGTTTTCCGACTGATTTTCCCTTATATGTATGGCATCGAGTACATCAGAGTGTCTCGCTTTCACTCGCGCAACCGTATGTTTGGCATTCCTGTGTGCGGCGGCGATAGTGGTTTGCGTGTTTAACTTTTTACATCGGCAATTCTTACTTGTTTAACTGTACATTTGTGTTTGCTGAGCACGATGATGGGTAAATGGAGATAAAATAATCAACAACAACTACAAACCAGAGAATTTAAACGAGAAGAACAACAATCAGAAAAAAAAGAAGAAGATGAAAAAAGCAACGGCAACGGCGGGAACGAGTCACAAATCCATTGTATGTGCTACGATGTATTTCTTTATTGGAAACGCTTCTACATGAAGATAAACGTGACTGCAATTGTGATGGTTTGTCGCTTTTTTTCGTTGTTCTCTCTTCCTCTCTTTCTCTCTCTCTCTCTCTCTGCCACTTTTATTCTTATAAAACGAATATGAGCAATCTTCTTAACTTTATTTTTGCATAAATGACCGAACTTCCATTTGACTTTCGATTTGGCTTGGCTCACATGAAATAATTTAATCAACGAAATTGATGATTTTTAAATAAAGGCACGCGCTTTTTGACTGACAGGCAAGACTAAACAGACAGATATCATGCTGTGGAAATTATTAAGAAATATAAATATAGAAATGCACAACTATGATCTTGACTTTAACTGTTGTTCATTTTAAATTGTTGTTTTATTTTTTTTGTTCAATTCATCGAAATCAATTTGATTAAGAAAATGGAATAAAATGATATAATTGCTGCAATTGAACTGTGTGTGTGGTTCGCCTTGATTTAACAGTGTTAAAACAGTGTGGTAATAAAATGCTAAATTCGTTCATCACTTTGATGGAACATTAAATTTTCAGTGAACATTTCTGGATGTTTGAAATGTTGGTGTTTTTTCCCGTTTTTGTTGTTGTTGTTGTTGCAGTGCAATCCGATTAAAATGGGCCGGCTCCAGAATCTCCAGCTATTTCTCCTCAATTCGACCCTGACCCATGAGTATGAATGCTTGCACTCCCATTAACTGCAGTAATTGAAACTGTAATGATAATCTCATATAGTGGCAATGCAACACCCATACAATCAGAGTGCACGAACGGCAAACAATTCAACGACGTGCGCCGTCTTTGCCGGTGTATAAGTGGTTGCATTTGTTGGTATGTAATGCGCATGCAAACTCCCTGAAGTCCCTTCAGCAAAGTGTCGCTACCATTTTTCCGTGCATTTTCTTCGTGTTGCGCTGACAAACCGACCAAACAATAACAACAACAAATTGTTCGTGTGCATGCTATTTCCAAACACAAACAACAAATTTACATTTCACATGGAAGCAGCACCCATATGCTATCCGTATGCTAGAATATCTATTGGCTATTCACCATAAACATGCCAAACAGACACACAAGAATCAAATACAGGAGTGCGGCGTGCGCGACAAATCATGTAAATAATTCACATGGAAACACATGCTAAATGCCACACGATTATGCACAGATTGTTATTTGTATTATTCGTTCGTTCGTTCGTCATTTTCTTCGGGAAACGGCACAAGCGTCACGTATACCCATGCACTGTGCGGCAAAGAGAGTAAAATATGTACCGATTCAACACGCATTATTTTTTCGCTTGACTCGAAATATATTCGTCCCATAATCAGGATTTATAAATATTGCGCAAGACTCAATGAGAGCCGCAAACAACAATGAATAGCTGTGCAAATTAAGCAAGGAATATTCCGAATTTATATACTCGGGTGATAATGCGATTCGCACGGTATCGCATTCACACGAAAAAAACCGAATTTAACCAATTTCAGTTTTCAATGACTTTGAGCAATAATTTCGAGCTGTTCCGTTTATTCACTGAGTTGCGCCTTTTTTCCCTGCATTTTTATGTATTGGCCGTATTTTACTCAGCAATGGAATTTCGTTACTCGGTAACTTATTCTTTTCTTTATTTCAAAAAAGAAAACAATGTCGAATTTTGCGTATTTGATTGTGAATACGGCGAAAACAGCAGAGAACACAATAAAATATGCTGCGGATGCGCTATATTGAAATTTGTTAGCATTTTGGTTGCGAGAAGCGGCTGAACGATACGTGAATACGTTCGACAACAACGAGATACACGAGGTTAATTGATATTAAATGATCCAAAGTTGATACACGCATTATTATTTACTTGTAAATGATACGATACGCACAAACACAAGCAATTCTAAAACGAGGTAGAACGAGAGAGGGCACACGAGAGAGAGAGAGAGAGAGAGATGGCAACAAAGAGACCAAAATCGAGACAAGTTCGAACAATGGCCTATGTGGCGTAAGTCTTTTTTTTCCCCTTCTTTTCATTTTTTGGTCGGTAATTTGTACGCAAAACGCAATTATTTTCACACTTTGAACAATGAATAGGTTGGTTGAAGAGAGCCCAACAGGCCAACATTTCAAATGGAAAATCTCATCATACACGAAATTTTGAATACACACATTTCCACGTATGGATGGCATTTTCTACGGAAGAGATGTTGCTTTGGCAATTATTTCCGGTTCACAAGTTTAAATAAAGTACAAATAAAGGTCATTCACAGATGAAACCAATGTTAAAATTGAGTCGATGTGATTGAATTTGATATTTTGTCATGTTCTCTTGATTGAGACTGGTTTTCTCTCGCATTAGCGCACACATTTTTTTCCAATTCACAATTGTTTTTTTTTTCTTCTTCTCTCAATTTGATTAGAAAAACCATAAAAAAGTCATAAAATTCAATTAGGATGTGATTGTTTTGTTTGAAGTGGAAACTTACCAAATTTGGAACGTGTGATGTTTTAGACGAAACGCATCAACAGTATGCCGAGAAATTGGTGAGAAACGGTTGAATTTAATGCGACTTACTTTTTTTGGATTTTCTTCAAAAAATAAACAACAACACAAAAAACAAATCTTTGCACACAAACTTGTCACTCGGTACGCTGACGAATGAATGTCTCAACGCTCTATCGATGTGGACAAAATGTTGTTTGAGTTTCGGTGTTGGTTGCCGATGTTATAGCCGTACTTTTTCTACCCGTTGAACATAATATTCCGTCAAATTCCGTAAACGGAGTCAAATAGTAGCGGCTATGCTTAATGCTTAGTGCCGCCACCGCTGAATAAGACATGTAAACATTGTACTCTATTCGAATTGTGCGCTTGAGTTGCGTTTATGGAAATGCCATGGCAAATAGAGAGAAAACGAAAGAGAAAGAGAGAGAGAGAGTGTGTTTGAAAGTGTGAACGAGGGCAAAAGAGACAGATTTATTTCATATACATGAGGTAGTTGTTTTATATCTTAATTCGACCTCTGTTCCGTTTGGAGGGTGCAAATCGAAAGCTGGCAGGCAGGCAGGCAAGTAAACCGACCAACCGAAAAGAATAGATGATTGCATATTGAAGGCGGTTGAGTGCCAACGAGTGCGATAGAGATCAATGGAGGTGGTGATATGTTGATGAAATGCGCTCCATATATCTATCTATGTATACATGGTGTTCACTTGTCATAGATACCCAACATACTGATATCAACGGCATTTAGCGGTAGCAAACCGCGCTCGACTCGGCTGGATATGGGAAATCTCACAAACTGCTGATACATTGGATCGACTGAAATGAAAATGCTTTCGAACTACAATGCCTCTCTCTCTCTCTCTCTCACTCTAACTTCGGCTTCATTTTCATAACCGAAATCTATTCGGCTTATGCGAAATCACAGCATTGTTATTTACAAACGAAATAAGGGGATCATATACATGTGCAGTGAAAAGCACGTTTATTTACATGTGCGTCGTTAACCACATGCATTGTTGCCGAGTTTTGTTACCGTTTTTACGATGCGAACACGAGCACGAGCCCGGAATACGAATATGCCTCGGTAGAATGTTCAAAGAAAACGAAAAACAAAATAATGGAAAGACAAGTATACGGATATTACTTTATGGATTTTACTATATGGTGACCCATGTCATGGCAGATAATCCTTGATAATTGACTTGGATTTTTTTTATTCAATTTTCAACCATCAACCATCGAATCCGTGCAAATCATCAACACTATAATGACGAACAAAGAGAAATGTGTGTTGTACTCTCAAAAAAGAGAGGCGGAAATTGGCGAGTTGCAAACTTCGGTCAAGTGCTTTCCTCATTGTAATGATTTACAATTGAAGTGAACTGTAGCCCATTTCGTGATGACAAAGTTATAACGCTAGACAAGGTTTACAATTTTCAAAGTTTAACACAAAAGCCAATCTCTTTCGTACGTAAAAGCTATCACATCATGTTCGTGAGCAACTGATTCGTTGCGCATGTTTACTAGTTATCGAACTATTACATACATTACTGTTCGTTCGTTTCGCTTACGAATGTCGCAAAATAATTGTGCGGATGCATAACATTTGCCATTAAGAGGCAGCTATTAAGTTCAGATTTTTGATAAATGAGGGAATAGATGCGATGTACAGTGGACACCGTTCTGTTCACATCAGCATCATTCACACTTTCTCAGGATTCCTCGTTCATTGAAATTGTGTAATTTAGTTTGGTTCAACTATTTGCAACTGGGGTAAACTTTAGCACATAAATATGGTAGCACTTGCATTGGTGATATACATATATATATATATATATTTGAACATCGATTCGAATAAACTGGATAGAACTAGAAAATTTATGCCGCCGCATGTGCTTTTTTTCCACGCACAAAATTTATTGTTTTGATGATGTTGGTTGGTGTGTGTGTGTGGGTGTTTATGTGCATTTGGGCAATGTATGGAAAAATCATCTAAAGTAAATAATATACAGAGCGAATTGAATGTTGCGCAGATGCATAATACGCACACTACCACACTGGAAATATATCGCTGGCAAACGGCGTGTTTCATACGATTTCGGAATTCCGATAGGTAGTAAATAGAAAGAAAAAAAACGCCGGAACAAAATGTTCAACACATGGGCAAAATGGTGTGCGTTTATGTGCATGAACAAGTGCTGGCCGATCGAAATACATAAAATCACATTTGACAAAAGCATGGTGTCGGCTGCTGGCAGAGAGAAACGCTATATCGCATGCAATGTTTGCTTTTACTCTACTCAATAGACAAAACAATTGCCACTCTGTGTGTTCATCTATATATATACATAAAAACACGTTATATACACATTGGTTTTTGGGGTCGTTGTTCGTCATCAAAATATTCCCCCATATCCTTTTTCCGGAGCATCAGTGACATCTGCAAAAGGTTTGATTTGTTACCTTCCGTCTGCTGCCGTTTCAGAAAGTACTGTTACTGGGCTTGTTACTGGGCTTGTTACTGGGCTACTTGGTAATGTCATAAATAAAAATTGGCTATTCATTTGTTTGTTTTTTTTTTCTTCTTTTAAATCAACATTAATGCATTTTATTAAATTAAATTTGTGTGTGTGTTTGTGTGTGTGTGTGTGTGGGTATTTTTGTTTTTGATTTTTTCACAAAAATTTCACTTGACATTTTTAACTTAAATTAAACTAATTAACAATTGTATTTTTTCGATACATATCTAAGACGTATAATTTTCCAGATGATACAAAATGCTGAATATGAAAGAGGTGTTTGTTGCATTCAGCAAAAACAAAAATTAGAATAATAATAATAAACAAGAGATTTTTGTATGTTTTTGAGAAGGGTGAAAGAGAAGGCGATTGAAACTGAACTAGCCCTTAATCTAATGTAATAATTCTCTGGATTGCTAATTTATCTTTTGATATTGAATGGTATTTTTTGTCTATTTATCAATTTGAACACTGCATTTCGTGGTTTTTCTCTTTATTTTTACAATTTATAAGCTGTTAATTTGTCTATCTCATAGCTGCTGTTCGTCAACTTATCATCATTTGTACAGAGAGAGAGAGAAAGAGAGAAAGAGAAAAAAAATGAAAATCTAACATTTAATTTTAGAAAGTTTATTTTATGATTGTTCTGTTGCACTCTGCAATTTGTCATCTCTTTTTTATTTTGCTTAATTGTCCATTTAAATAAAATGTGGAAAACACAAAACAGAAAATTTACATAATGTTACGTCTAATCACTACTACAGCTAAATACACAAATTCAATCAATTTATTAATCAATTAATTTTTTTTTCTTTTTCTTTTTCTTCTTCTTTGTTATTTTTTGTTGTTGTTTAAATAATTTCTTCTTTTTGCAATGATTTTGTATTTGTTTGTTTGTTTGTTTTTTTTTATTTTCTTATTCAGAAAAATAAAATTCTTATAATTCAATAAATTAAAAAAAAAATGAATTTTACGTATCTTGTTTGAATTTGTAATTTATTTTCATTTTTACATTTGTACTAATTTCACATGTTTATGTCTATTTTTCTTTCGGCGATTCATTGGATATTCATCATTTTGAAGAAATTGAGCCTTTTTACATAACATTTGTTGCTGATTTTTTTTTATTTATTTCATTTTCTTTTTTTTTTTTAATTAATTTTAAATACTGTTATTTTTCGGAATTCAACACATGAATAGAGTGTTTAGGCTCTCGGATCGTTGAGAGCGGTGAGGATATTCGTCCTGGGAATGATTGATGATTTTAGCTTATCATAAAACAGCACATGTCAAAGTTTTACTCTTTGTATACGAAATGTTTCAATCTTCAACCCATTTCTGGCAATTGCTTTGCTTCATTCACTAACGTTATTTCACGTTTTTGGTTATTAAGCAAATAACTGAATGTGTTTCAGTTCAAGGATCTCAACCGATTCAATGTGAATTTCGAGAAAATTGGTTAGGGATTTGTTGATTTAATGTTCGCATATGAACACCATCCAAAAATACCATTTTGAGAATTGATAATCACTTTTTTTTCTTCTTTTGTTTCTTGCGCTTTGCAAAAAAAATTTATAACTTAGATTTTTATTTACAGATTCTCAACAATTTCCTCATTTTGTAAAAGCTAATAAAACATATTCATTTTTTTTTTTGGCCGAAAGAACATTTTCGGTTTGAGCGATGAGCTCAAAGGATTTTTAAGATTTTATGATACGTCGAAAATCAATCACGATTATGAATTTAACGAATGTATCGATCACATTGTTTTAACCATTTTAATGTAATTAAAAAAAAAAAATAGCAAAAATCTATAGCGTTTTTGTTTTTCATTGAAATGGAATGAATCCAACATGTTGGTTGGAGACTCTATTTTTTGTTGTTGTTGTTGTTGTTGTTTTTGTTTTTCATTAAAACTTTTTGTTTCTACTTAATATCATATTAATAATAAAATTCGTTAAACAGTATGTTAATTATGAACACACAAATGGCGGATCTTATGAATTAAAAAGACAAAAGAAACATAATGACAGTGATCAAATACCGAATTGGGTATTTTGATTAACTTGCATTGTCCCTTGATTGATGTTGTCGGTCTGTTGCTGTTTTTTTTTCTCTTCTTGTATTTGTTTTTCTTTATTTTTTTTACTTAAAATGTGACGGAATGAATGCAATGCGTTGAACAGGTGACGGTTACAACACAATCAACCCCATCGCTCACCGTGCCATCGTCATCCACGGGCGGCATACATTTTTTTTTTGTTCATTGCTTTCATTCGATCAGAATTTTCAATCGCAATTTCACCGCTAGCCATAGCTCATCATGCATCACATATCAAATATTTCATCCGGTTCTTTCTGAAAGCGTGCAATTTTTTCTGTTTGAACTGTTTTCAATTTTTTTGTTTGTTTTGCATATTATTTTTCGTTTTTGGTTTGGTCTATCGCTCATTTCAGAGCGGTTTTCATTTGTACACAACATTTTTCTTTTATCGTCTTCTTCTATTGAATTGTTTTGTTCGAGCATATCACATGCGATCGCAAATTGGATTTCTATTTATATTTGTCGAAATATTTCTAATCAATGAGAATTTCGATGTTATGTGTCCGCTATGTTTTTATGTTGATAAAGTTAGCGCTTTTTTGTTTGCTTTGTTCCTTGATTTTCCTCCTTGATTTTTGTATGTTTTTTTTTTCTTTTGTGTGGTGCGGGCGGTTATAAATTTGTGTGTGTGCGTTATTTGTTGTTGTTATTTTGCCTCATCAACGCTTTTAACGTTAGCTATTTACATGTTATATTTAAATTCGATGCATTTTTTGTCACGTCTGTGTGAAAAGTGTGTTTGTTTGAGTGTGTGTGTGTGTGTGTTGTTTATGTGTATGAATGGGAAATTCATGTTGTTCGATGTGTAGTCAATTAATAGTAATCGAGCCGTTGAAAATCACGCAAAACATCAGCCATTCGCTTTCTGTACACTGGATTTGCCAACAATGGCAGCGTATATTTGTCGATGTCATTCAGATCCATTTCATCCAATCCGGTTTGAACGTCAGCTAAGTCACTTGATTTGCAACATGTTGCATGTAGTGTTATCAATGCCATACCTATAAGGAAATTGAAGAAAATCACCCGGTTATTGAAGCTTTTCAGACTGAAGCAAATAACAAGTTGACAACAAACAAATGCATTAAAAGAACGAAAAGGTTGATAGAAGATTGATCGAGAGAGAGAAAGAGAGAAAGATTACAAACCTAGTCCAAATTTGGCATATTTTTTCATGTGCCATTCGAGTTTTTCATATGGAAACAGTGCTTGACCATCGCTGCCAAATTCATCGATTCGCTGAATCAATTGATTGTGATAGATTCGCATCAATTCGGGCAAACGTTTTCTCACTTCAGCATCCGTGCAACAGAAAATGAAATATGATAAATCAATAGCGACTGTACCGCTACGAACCACTTGCCAATCCAAAAATGTTATGTCATATTTGTCGGATGAGCTCTGTAACATACAACACAATTTCATGTCATTTAGTGAAAACAGTTTGTATTGGAAAACGCCGCAAGTTATGCAACATGTGGGGGGGCGAAAGTGGAGACGCCTAACGCATAAAATAAACAAAAAAAAAACTTACATGATTCCGACGGAACATCATATTACTGATCCAACAATCGCCATGCAAAACGATTGCATCCTCCTTTTCAGCGCAACATTCAGCCATAAAACTTGCATAATTCTCACGGAAATCCCACAATTTTTTTATAATCACTTTATCCTTTTCCGCATCCAGGGTTGTTAACGAATATTCCACATTTTTCTTTAAAAAATTTTCAAATGATTTATTGATTGGTTTGGTGAACATAATTTCCGTGAGTTTTGATGTTAATTTGGCTAATTTTTCCGGCTGTTGATCTTTCATTGCAAATGAAATTGCATGGAATTTGGCAATGGTTTTTAGCACAGCCACACATTTATCGAAGTGCAACGGTGTTGGACGATCGGAATTTTGAAAACCTTGCAAACTTAAATCATTCAACAGCACATATTCATCTTCGTACACCGAACTGGCGGCCACACATCGTGGATAATGCTTGAAAATGTATTGCTCCTTCAAATGAAGCCGTTGGAATTTTTCAAATGCCGGAAATAGATATTCATAGATGTAATGCTCGCGCGCAAAATGACGTGCGCTGTTGTACACTTGGCGTCGATAATGACTCTTTGGTGGAATTTTTGCGATGAGACGAATTTCATGTGGAATGTTTATGATGCTCCTGGTTGAGAGGATGAAAACAAAAGAAAAACGATAAAAATAATTATTAAATTCATATTGAATTGAATCAAATTGGACATATTGATAAGAAATAAACGTTTGAATCAAACAAGTAATGTTGTTTGTTTGTTGATGTGTTTGGCCAAATTGAACCGAGAACCACTTAAGACATTCAGTTTGACAACGGTGACAATTGCAAACCTCTTCACATTATGGACAACGTACTCGAAATTATGCTTATCTCTTTTTGATTTTTTTTTCCCGATTTTTAATTCAGTTCGTGTATAATTTTTGAATGCGATCCAAAAAAAAACACGCGTCGAAATAAATAAATTCAACGAACTACTTGATTTAGTAACACAGTGACCCAGTTAATACAAAAAAAAATAAAGACACTTAATGTCATTTTTCGCTCTTTTCTCTTCTTTTTATTTTTCCTCTTGGCTTATTTTCGTACGTCGTCGTCATTTCGGTGGCGATTGTTGCCGTTGCTGCTAAATTTTTTTCGATATTTTTTTTTTCTCTCGATATTTTAACACACACAAAAAAAATACGATTTAAAAAAAAAAACAATAAAGAAGGCCCATCGAAAATCACAACAACAAAAAACGCACAACAAAAAACGCAATCCATTTTCATTGATTTTAATGGTTATTTATTTAAAAAGAAAAACATCGATCAATTCGGTCATTGATTGGCCCAAAACAAAACGTTTATTGTGTATGCGTAAAAAAACAACAAACTAGCGTACAAAATCGCCAATGAAAAATAAATGTGAAACACGATGTAACGGTTACGATAAGGATGGCGCAACGTCACTATCATATGCGTGTATGTGCCACTTTGCATTGAGGTTTTTTTTGTTGTTGTTTTAAATCAACATCTATAGATGTATAACATATCTAAAGAAAAAAACACACAAACACACGCAACGCCATTCAATTTGATGTGTCAGAATTTCAAAGCAGTGTGAAAGGAACTGAAGATATTTTAATTGCAAATAATCCGGTTGAAGATGCGATCAATGTGTTTACAGCGCGCATATATAAAGCGGACAATCACATCGGGACATCCCATAAGCGGTTATGCAATATTATGCAACCGATTATTTATTTATGTTTTGTTGTTGTTATTGTTATTGTTGTTGTTGCTGTTGGTTCATTTCTCAACGACAATCGAAAGTGATCACCGTCTCATGTGTAACGGTGGTGATGATAAAGAAAGGTCGTTAGCAATCACAAATTGTGTGACACATCAAAGCCATACATAGTCGTTTATTTCTAATCGTCAACAGTAACCAGTCCAATTAACATGAATCACAGCCTGAATACCTTGTGCATTGTACAAATTGTGTGTTGCATTGAGACGAATGCAACGGTCATAATCATCGTTTACGGTCAACAAATCAAAATCTATTTTGCTTTCAATGTGAATTGATGTGTGTTTGTGTGCAACAAGCCATAAATAAAAATTACTTTCCAAGTGATGGCAGAAACAAACAGCAAATGTATCAGCGACACATGTGCATGTGATCCAAGGTCAATTGTGTGATGCGCAAGCGCAGACCTTAATGCCTAGACTCAGCTGACTGATTTATATCTGCAGATCTATCACAAACACACACACACACACACATACACAATCATGCAGCTGGCAAACCATTCAACGAATTCAATCGAAAATAGACGAAGCAAAAACATGAAAAATTCCTCCTAAAAATAAAACGTTTTTAGACTGCGTCACAAGACTTGTACAACAAGTGGAAATGCGAAAATATTTGCAGCGAGGACAATCGTGTCAGCAACTTTAAGCAAAATGAATTTATGCAAGAGCTTCTAATCATCAGTAAAACGAAACTCATCACAACAAAAAATCGTCAACTTTTTTCCGCACTAGATTTTTCATAAGGTTAGACATTGAGTCTGGTCATTACCACCGATCGCTACGGAATCAACTTATAAATGACCTCATGAGAAATTTATTTCGATGAAACAAAACAAAACAAAAACAAATACTCTCGCAAGTGATAGGTTCTAAGCCTTTCTAAACTTAGTCGCCGTCATAAAAGCTGTTATCAGCCGTGAATTGTTTCTATTAGAAAGAAAAAAAAATCACCAAGTAAATAACCTGATAAGCCATGGCGACGTTTATCTGTGGCATTGTAATTAAACATTAGTTTGCATTTCAAGTCAAAGGCTAATCACCGATTTATCAATAAATCATCTTTCTTCACCTTACAAAACTTATAATAAATTCAACACACACAACAAAAAACATGAAGCACTTTAATAGCATTCAATAAATGCTTTTCGATCAATCTTTTCAATTTCAGTAATTAAACATCAATGCAAATGCGATTATTTCTAATTCTTTGAAAATTGCAAAATTGATTTTTGCATCAGTAGAATCCATTTAAAAGTCCAAAAAAATATGATGCAAAGGTCAAAGAGATCGCCAGACATTTTTCACACTTTATTAAAATTTTAAAGCAATAAAAACAGAAACGAAAACAAAGTGGCAAAAAAAAACAGTGAACTGAAAACAAAAAAAAAAAAAAAACAATTTTGATAAGTAGTTCAAGCGATGATTGCCACTTAATAGCTGCTGGTCACTTTCAATTGCGATTCCGCAATTTTATTTCTGTTTATTTATTTATTTTGAAAAAAAGGGCATTTTAGTGAATGTTTATTTTGTTATCACGGGACTGTGCATTTTTAAGTGCTTGAAATTCACGTTTTACACATGTAATCAAAAAATTGGTGTGTTGTTTTGTTGAAATTGTCATTTTTATTCCCACCCATCGCTGACTTTCGCAAGAGTAATTTTATTTTTGTGTGAGGCATGACATTGATTTGCATTTCAACAGCAAAATCGTCTCCACGGAGACAAAGTGATCGGTAGTGCATTGTGACTATTAAGATACGAGTGTGTCCGAAACACTTGAATGATATAGTGCGATGTTTACACATTGAATTTTTGCATACACATCGAGCAAACTGTTGATCAATTCAGTATTAAATTTCCTTACAACAACAACAAACAACAACAACAAAAAACTTGCTTACACACACACACACAACAAAAGATCACATGATTTGCATCACTGCATTCGAAAATATCAACAAGTGGCTAGTAAACAATTGGTAGCAGGCAACGCAATTGAAATAAACCAAACATGTTGCAACAGGGCAGCTGATGGTTTTTAATATTCATTTTGATGAGCATTTCAAAAGAATGGCCGATGTCTTTTTTTTTGCCAAAAATTTGATTTGACACAGTCTCAAGGTCCAAATGTTCTAATTCATCAATTTAACTTCGAATGGCTGTATCATAATGTCTATCGAACTGTTAATTTTTTGTTCTTAAAGAGAAAAGTTCAGATTCTCGATGTCAAAAAGACATTCTAAATTGTTCGGATGCTTGAAAGAGAAACGAAGACGATGCTCGCTAAAATAGAATTAAATCAGAAAAAAAGAACAAAATGAATCGGTTGAATAAGAACAAGCGGAACAAGCGTATTGAGAGAATGGCAAATCAACAAAGCAGACAATCCCCGGTCAATTAGAAAACTGTCAAAAAAGTGGGTAAGTAGTGTTATTCGATGTGACTCTTAAATTATATTGCTGAAGGCGAAGCAACAACGACAGAAATAGAAAGATAGAGCAATAATAACAACAACAAAAAACAGAGTTTCAAATTCTATATGTCGATCTACTGTCGCTGTTGCTTCTGCCGCTCTTTTTTTTTCGACAAGATTAATGGTATCGCCGGCTTCGTTATGCATTTCATGTTGTTTTATTCTCTTTTTTTTATCGTTCTTTGTTCTATTCTAAACAGCCATTGAGATTGTCAAGTGTGTTGTATGCTTGCAGAAAGGTCGACTACTTATGTAGTTGTATGGAGAGAACATTCAACACGAAATAGATATCTATTATTATAGCCAAGCACTTCATAATCTCGGTGTATTGATGATTTGATGTGTTTTTCTCTTCTCTCTCTCTCTCGCTCTCTCTCTTCATTTAGTGTATCTATAATTAATAATTAATTCGCATTATGATAAATGAAATGAATGGATCGAGCATACACACGTACACATTCATTTCACACAGACTTGTGACCTAATTTCTTTCCGATCGCCGCCGTCATCATTCTCATTCTATTCAGCTTACGTTTTTTTTATCTTTATATTTGATTCTTATATTGTCGTTTCTCTCTCTTTCTTTTTCTGTCTTTCTCTCTCTCCAAGAAAAAAAAAATACATTGACGAGTTTTTTTTTTCACTTCACAGACATTCTTTTTTGTGGAATGGCCCGGGTGAGCCTAGAATTTCAAATTATAAATGCGTGAACGAATCATTTCACGCACATAACGGAACACAGTTCAAAAATTTTAGCTGATTTTAATCAATTCAAGGGTAATAATGTGAACTGAATTTCATTTGAGCTGCCATTTTCGTTGCGCTAATAGGCTCAGCATGATCAAGTGAACACATCTAAACACATGAAACCCATTTTCCCGCGCATAAAATCGGTTTTTCACCGATCTTATCGATCTAAGCACATTACAATTTCTGTTTTTTTTTTTTTTTTTTTGTTGTTGCTATTGTCCGGTCATTGAACCGAATCGAATGAAAAATATCTTTTACGACGATATGACAATTTGCTAGTCAATCAATGCGCTAAATACAGATTCTAGAAATGTAAAAGCTATTAATTATTATAATTAGCGCGAAACTAATTTTGAATAATAGCCAACTATTTATAGAATCTGTGCACTTTCTGCAAAATAAATTGGATGATAGAATGAAAAATAAACATCAAAGTGATCACAGACTGGGTGGGCCGTAAATATTTGGAGTGGCGCTTTTCTCTATCATTAGAAAATAATTCCAGTAGCGAAAAAAAAAACGCAATTGCGGTTATTTTTGGATCGTAAATGGCATTCGGTTGGAATCGAGTAGTGCGAGTGCGAGTGCATCGTGCATCGTTCATTGGGTTTTGATTGAGTGCATTCATACATTACGTCAGATTACGCATTTGTTTGTGTGTTGAGCGTGGCGTTATCTCATCACATTTTCCCACTTCAACATTTATTTCATTGTTTAGCTGTTCAAAATCCACTCAAAATCGAAATCGTAAACAATTAACCTGATGGCTAGAATCGAAATGATTCTATAAATAGATGAATGTTTTGTTTGTATATTAAATTCAAACTACAATTGGCATTGCACTTAATTTATTTGTTTCGTTCGTTGACGCATCATGGCTTACATAATTCTCTCGTTTGTGATTGTGTGTTGTGCGATAGAATCGTTGGTTACACATTTCACACGGCTCATATATCGTTTGTTGTTTCGAATGAAAGAATGAACGAAAGACCGAGAGAGAGAGAGAGAGAGAGAGAGAGAGAGAGAGAGAGAGAGATCGAGATCGAGATCGAGAACTGGGTACGCATGCGGTAGACACTGCATATAACACAGCGCTACGTCTTCGCACCTTGTTAGCCAAGCTCTCGTGCGCATCGTTCAGTTGCGTGTGACGTCAAACAAACTATGAATTGCTGATGTTATGCTTGACAATCCGCAATGAACGTTTGTTATCATCTCTCGCTTCACTTGCCCATCACTAAACACCCATATATGACGCATTCACATTGATAATTTTACAAACACGATTCACTTGTAATCGCCCAGTTATGTTTCTGTTACCCTCCCTCGTCTCTATTCTAAAACACATTATCATTTAGCCTCTGACCAGGCAATTTTACAATCGAACTACAAATATATTTACATCACATTGATTGGTAAATATTTTGGTTTTTATTCTGTTAACATCAGCACAATAAAAACGTGAATGATTTTTTTTTTTTTTCAAATGAACCAGATGAATTTATATAAAAAAACAGGGAAAAAAAACGATACGCATCATTGTTATTACATTTCACAAAAAAAAAATGATGTGTCGTAAGTCATAGAAATCCGAGGCGATACGATGAAAGGAAGATCAGATCAATAAAATCAAATCGGGACACTGTATGATTACATTTTATTTGCGTTCTCTGATTGAAATAAGAATAATCATAATCAATCATATTTTTTGTTTTTGTTTCAATTGCTACTTTGACTTTTGATGTGGCAACACAAATATTTCACATCAAAATGACTCGTCAAGCTGCTATCTATGGACTTGATCAGGTATAATTTACGTCAGATTCCATAAATGTTCGCACATTGTGTTTTTGTTTTTGCACTGAATGTGTTGTCAATTTGTTTGTAAGGCCAAAGCATTTCCGATGCAACTCGTATGGTTTCGTATTTATTTTTAGGCTCGGATTCCTATGAAATACATCCGTTTTATTATAATTAGATGATGCTATGTGTTGAAGTGGCCAATGTATGTATAAAAAGTTTATCAATATAGTCATTGAGTGCACTTTGAATAAGTGTTTCGATCGTTACAATGATACAAACTTAAAAATCTAGCTCAGCCAAATTCCAATGTCTCATTTACTTTTCAAACCACAACTCAAATATATCAGCAAGACTTTCTTTACCGGTAACATTGATTTGATCGAGTTTTTACATCCAAAAAAAAAATGCGGCCCATCATAGCATCAATTGATGATCGTGTTGCATATGCGTCTTTAAAAGTGTAACCGCTAACTATAAACCAATCCGAATGAAAATGAAAACCAAAGTTATATACATTTGGTTGTTTTATGTGCGCGGGATAAAATTTAAAGCAGACAAAAATATAAGATGAAGCGATAACACACACACACAAATTGAAAGTGTTTTGATTAAAATTAAAATTCTTTTCGCTGCGAAATGATCAAAGTTACCACTTTAATGGATGACGGCAGAAGTAAATATTTGCGGTTGAAAAATGTCAGCAAACAATCAAATACATGTGTAAACAACAAGCAGACAGACCCAAATTTATAGACTAAAAACAAAATATTAGCATGTGTGAATGATTATATGCGTTAAATGTAAAATGTAAATCAAGTGTTGCGGTTATTGTTATTGTTGTTGATTCTGTTTCTCGCCTCGATATGTGTGCGACAAGATGCTGTGAATATGTTATGATGGGAAAATAGACAAAAACGGAGAAGACACAATTGGTTTCATATAAACTGTATCTGATTTAATGTGCCACATGAATGGACAATGTGTTAATTGAGTCTCACTCAATTGTCATTTTCTTGAATTGATATTGAAAGTAAATCCATTCTATCGTGCAGTTCAGGTGCTGCAGATAAAAAAAACACACACAAATGAATGCAATCAAACCACGTTCAATGTCCATTTTTTTCCAATGTAAATTAAATGAACACATCAAGCGAGCCGCATACCAACAACGGAAAATGATGTGTACGATTCGTTTTATTTTGTTGTCGTATCTTTTTTTTTTGTTGGCCGATTATTTTGCAAATTATGACAATATGTAATGTGTGTAATATATTTGTACTTTCGAATTTCGTAATGCGATGCGAAAAACCACTTGAATCATTTTATTTCTCTTTTCGGTCAGTTTTTTTGTTGTTGTTGCTTCTCTCTGTCAGATTTCGATGGCTAGCATTGAAGGGTCACCAAAAATTTTAACGTAAGCATAATATTTTATTTTATGTGAAATGACACACCAGGCCAAATACTTATGTACGTGACAATAATTTCAATGAATAATAAACATTGTTTTTTTTTTACGAAAAAAAAAACCAAACCAAAAACAAAACTATAAATAAACTGACCATTTCGAGTGTGAAAATGGGGATCCACATTATCGAATGAGTCCCTGAGCATATGTCAACACAAAAAATGATTGTATCTTGTGTGCTCGGCAACGTGTTTGTGTGTTGGATTCACTTCGAATTCTTACACATTTTACCGTAGCAAATATAACCAAAATACGTGAAAGAGTGAGAGAGAACGAGCGAGCAAGAGAGAAAAAGGTGTATGAAGAAATAGACGGAATTCAGCATGTTATGTTTTGTTTTTGTTTTCTGTCTTTTTTTTTGTCTTCTTCGATGTGTGTCTTTGTTTACAAATAATATCGAAACAGGCACACCGCTGAAAAAGTCGCTTTTGGCTAAAAATGTGTCGTTCGTTGCACATCGTCTGCCGTATTGAGTGAGGTTATTGACTGTTGTCTTGTTCAATTTGGGCGAAAAAATGGTGATACTCTGGGTTTTGAAAACTGACCACATAACTGGATGAAATCAAAATAAAACTGTAAAGCAATCACCCAAATACACACATCGATAACAAAATAACAAAAATCATCGAAATTACTGTCATTGGAAATATCTTGTGTACAAGAAATTTCAACAACAACGACAACAACAACAAACCCTGGTACACAAACGATAATATTGGTGCAGTTGTTTACGTTACGTCCGTTTGTATGTTTGGTGTGAATTTGCATCGACATGCACATTTGATGTGTTGTTGGTGCTTTGTGTTTTTTTTTTTGTGTGTGTGGCCACTTTTACACTTGCATGCAAATTAAATGCAATCAACGATATTGTTTTCATTCCATCAAAATATTACCACACCACGTTCGTTTCGTTCATTTGTCGGTATCGGCATTCGGGTATGGATTTGCGCCCGTCGTTTTTATACGAGCTAAACTGCTAACATCATCGCATCACCAAGTGATATCGATGATTTGCACAGCATGCAATCGATGCATCGCAATATATTTGGAGGTACGTTCAATTTTGACGTTGTCAAGTGGTTCGATCATTCGATTGGTTTGAATTGTTGTTGTTCGCTTGTTGTCAATGTGTAAGTGTGTGTGTGTGCGTGCGCGCAAGCGAGCGCACTTGTTTGCGCTTCTTTTCGTGATCGTCATGCTTCTTTTAGAGTCGCCCCGTTTGGCAGTTCAACGACTTGTTCGCTTGGAAAACAAATCAGTTGTGTAATTATTCCGTACTCGACCTGGTATTTGTACGCTTAATGCATATTTTATAGTGTGATGCTTGTTTAGCAAAAATTTATTGTTTAATTTGGATTGTTGTTGCATTTTTATCTTTGCGGCACACACACAAACACACTTACGCACATATTCAAACGCAAAAAAAACCGTTTAAACATAACAAAACGAATTTAGTGCAAGTATTTGGTAAGAAATTACAATACAAAATCAAAACCATTCCAATCAATAAATTAGCTGAATACCGAAAAAAAAAACAATTTCTTGACGAAAAAAAAAAATATCTCGTTAATATTGTCTCGTGTGCAATATGCATGTTGTAGCGAGTCAGCCAAAAAAAAAGAAACATTAAAAAAAATGATCACAAAAAATTGCACCATGAAATCGAAGAAAAAAAAACGCAACGTACGCTGTCGCTATGGCTATATAAAAATGGTTGTCGATTGATTCGATGCATGCAAATGTGATGATTTTGTCAAAATGCTATAAATAATTTGAGCACAATAAATGATGTGTCAAATGTGGCGTTTATTATCAATTTAGAATAGTCGTGGCGAAATATTAGATTCTTCAGTTTTGGGGCCATTCAAATATGCGCTGCACACACACATATATTACGAAAGTATTTTTTTTTTTTTTTTGTTGCTTCCATCAAAATGATCATTTTGAATTAGATGTGATTTGGTGTTTATTTCTGCTTTGGTCTGGCTTGCGTTGTGCTGCGCTCCTTGAACAATAATCTGTCACTAATTCCGCTCCAGATTCAATGATATTTTTTGATCGCTCTGTGCTAATGGTCAATTTGAATTGAAATCATTCAAATTGGCTGCTTAAAGTTCAATTAAGAAACTAGGCTGATTGCATCAGCATTTTGAGCTTTGGCAATTTAGCATCTGTGGTGCGTCTACACGACACTTACGCCTCAAAGGACAAAGAGAACAAAAGAAATCTCACGATAATGGTTTATTGTACGCAATTTTCGTGAATTTCGAAACGATCGAAATTGAAAACTTGGGCCAATTTCTCAGCAAACAACTCAATCGCCACCACACCAAAAAAAAAAAAAAAAAAACAACAACAAAATACATGAAAAACATCGATGCGCAAGATAACGTCTGAATTTCACACAAAACAAAAGATGGTATGCCAACGAATCGTACAAAACAAAAACAGACCATCACCCAGAAAGACTCTATTCATCTGTAGATGAAAAAATGATGGAGAGAAGCAAAAAAAAACTCATGTTGGACAATTTACACATCGAAAACGAATAAATAAAATAACGTTATATAAACTAACCGAAAAAAAACTCCAAAATCATTACTTTCCAAACTGAGTGTGTGCACGAGAAACGTGTTGTCCACCATACACACACACGCACACACAATGCAAAGAAAAGAGAAAAAACTGGCTCACAACAACAACAAAAAACAACTCGAAAAAAAACCTTCATTTTTAAGATCGAAATAAAAAAAGAAATATATATTTTGTTTTTAAAAAAAACCAATCAAAGATAAATAAATGCGTATATGAAAAGCTCCGTGTCGTCAACAGATTTCGCATTTTAATGTAAGTACGAAAAAGAAATCCTAACACTTGAGCTATGATTAAACAACGTCTCTATCTGTGTTGTGGTTTGCATTTATAAATGCCCGGATTTTTAGTCGCCGAATTTCATTTGTGTGTCAGTTCAGTTGCCAATTTGCCAAAACAAAAATGCGGCTAAATGAAGAGAAACCTGCAAAGCGACTGAAAAAAAAGACACAAGTAGAAAGGGGGAGAGAGAGAGAGCAAGAGAATAAATGAGACTGAGGTACTGAGAGTATAATTGAGGTAACCGTGCTTATTGTTCAATCAATTCAATTTAGATGCTTTGAATTACGCTTTCATTGTTGTGTGTACGCTGACGAAATAACCGTTGCCGCCGCGTATTTTAAAGCTCCGTTCATTTTTTTTTTCATTTTTGCTCTCTTCACCGACGATTACGTATTACGCGTAACTGTCTTTCAGGCCCAGTTTCAGTGTTGCTCACACGCGCAAAATTGCCATCGAATTTCCAATGCTTAGTGCACGGGGGGGGGGGGGAATGCGCATGGATTCAGCGATCTAAATTGGTAGCGATTGGCAGAGCCTCAACATGATCAGGACATGCAAAATACGGGATTTATTTAATATTTCGAGCTGAATGCTTGCCAATTCAATTACTTTATTACTTTATCAATCGATTGCAGTGCAGCCACAAGCTGCTTGCTTTCTTTTTTTTTCTTTTCTTTTCAATTCAGTAAAGAGAGAAATAAGTGTCAAAAAATGCTGCTGTCGATTGGCTACTTTTTTTCGCATCTCTCTCGCTCTCTCCTTATCATATCGATTGTCACCAAGAAAGAGATGGACAAGAAGCAGCGAATCGCCACACGTCTCTTGTGTAACGGATTAAAATAATATCAGCAAACATTAAAAAATGCCCATCTGCGAATTATTCGACAAACGAGTGAGTTTTTTTTTGTTTTGTGTTTTTTGTGTCATTTCCCCTCTGTGCACATTTTAGATGTCTTGAGTGTTGTCTTGCTGTATTGGTTTCCCATTTTATTCGTGTGGGTATGTCGATTTCGTTGTTCTTGTTTCAAAGTCGTTTTTATTTCTTTTTTTTTGGAACGAGACACCGGAATACCATATGCGCTAAAGTAAATGCTCGAATTTGTTTTATTTTTGTTGTTGTTTAAACATGCGAAACAGGAACCAACCAAAACAACATAAAAATAAACATAACCTGAAGAAGAAAAAGCATTACGATGAACGACGACAACAAGAGGATTTATATGAAAGACCGTGCGGGAAAAAAATCAAGCTACAAAAAAAGGCCCAAAGTCATTTCGAATGGAATCACACGCAAAACAGCATTCGCGAATAAGAGTCTTTTGGCTGAAGCTCCATAAAACCGCAAAATTGACGACGCGCTTAAAAAACGACAATGCAGAATTTTAAACAGAGAAATAAACACACAGACACACACACAGAGAGAACAATCAGCCCATTCGACACTAGTTTGTTCTGCTTTTGCTCACGTGTTTGCACAGTTTTTCGGCTGACCCAGTAAGGAAAAACCAGAATTTCAATTTCCGACACACAAAAAAGAAAAACAAGCACAAAAATCGAAAAGAATCCCAATCGCACAGCCACAATCACACTGACTATGTTCTTATTCTTTTTATTGCACATGCATGCAACCATGGAATAACTGCCTTTCACTGGCCAGTTGCCAAATCAAATGTGCGTTCATCAATTTCAAACCGCACATTGGTTTCGAAGTGACACTTTACGCCGTTTTTTTTTTCCTGATTAACATTCGGCTCTTCGGCACAAATCATTTCGGACTTTCTATTGTGAATAACTTTATGTAATAAGACTTTCGGATTATTTAGAGTGAATTTCTCAAGTGAAAAAAAAAATTGCACGAATCGGATAGGCTTTTGTTTGATTGATCTTAAAAGGTTTTCGATTAGCAATTTTGTTGCTAATCATGAATAATGTATGTTGCTACATCGATTTCACGCACTCAACTTTCTGGCACGTTTAATATTTCTTCTCTTGGATCGGCGTTTTTTTTTTTTGTATAACGGAAATTAGTTTTTGGTGACATAGAGAGAGAAAAGCAGCTGGTAATCATAAAATCGTTAACACACGCAACACTGCCTCTATTAATCTTTGTTCGTGTGTTTTTCGTTCCACTCAAACATATGTAATAAGGTATACGCACGTGCGTACCTCGGCCGAGGTAAAAGAAAAAAAAATATGGCAAAACGCTAATATGTGTCGGCCTATTACTTTTTACCGTTTCTTTTTTTCAACTTTGCGGTTTTTTTGTTGATAATTTTTTTTTTCTTTGAAATTTCTAATCGATCACACACACACACACACACACACACACAAAATCGTACAACAAACATGAAATCCATCAAACTGTGATTTACGTAAAATGACTGTGATGTACATTGTACACACCAAAAATAAACTAACTGCTTTTTATTCTATTCAATCATTGAGTGGTTCTGGTGAGCAAGAACGCGAGGGAAAAAAAAACGAGAGAGAAAAAAAAACGCTGCACTTACTCGACATTATTGTTGGCATGATCTTCAAGTTCCTTTTCGTCTGGTCGCAAAATGATGCGATACACTTCGCCCGAGAAGCTATCACCATTCTTCGATGCAAACGACACCTCCAAAGTGGGCTTAAAAATGCCCACTTGCATTACTAGTTCGCGAACAACACGATTCACTGTTGGACGAAGTGTACCCGATTCCGACATTTTTATCTCTTGTCAATTCACACTCTGAACCGAAATTTGATTTATTTTGGGCGGGGAGATTATAATATGTTTTCGCAAAAATTGTTTTTTTGTTTGTTTTTTTTTTTTTAATTTAGTGTCTCTTGAAGGTATAAACCATCAACGTTAATTTATTTTACGTAAAATCGGAATTTGGTACACCGAAATTTTGTACACAAATTTCTCTTGGGAGTGTTTTGTTTCGAGTGTTTTGTTATTGATTGAATATACATTAAATTAACTTAGGTTTGCCATTAATATCACAGCTGTTTGTGTCCAACTTGTGTTTGCTCTTTCACAAAAATTTCAAATTTTATGCAATTTTTTTTCATTTCCAGAATTGAAGTGTTATCAATTTGTTGTACTAATCAATGCAAAAAAAGAACGATTTCTTTGGCTATGATTTTTCAATTAAAGCACAAGTTCAGGCAATTTGTTTTGGCAATGATGATTGAATTTTTGTGCGTGCATAAAAACGTTTATCAAATTTTAGCCCGGAAAAGATTCGGTTTTTATTTTAAATTAATATTTATTGACGAATTGCTTCATAAAAATGCCATGTCGTATCATTCAATTTCTCTTCACACTGCAATTTTTCAACGTGTCTGTCTCTTGGTGCAGTTTATCAACCCGACGATCAGTTCATTGAATAAACTTGAACTTTTCAGATGTTGTCGTTACTGTTTTTTTTTTTTTATTCTTCTTTGCTGGTTTTTTTGCGAGTCCATCGACTTTTCAGAAAATTTTATTACGAGATCTGTTGTTTTTTTTTTTTTTTCTTTCAAAGTGTCCTCGAAATTTTTGTTGTCATTCGTTAAATTGTGTGATATCAAAAAGATAGATTGTTCATGTTCATGCTTCACAAGTTTTTAGTTAAATCACTGAATTTATTTAGAAATTTATAAGATTTATTATTGATCTTATCGGAAAAAAAAAATTATTATTTTTAGAGTTAGCATTTATTTTCCGCTTTTATCACAAATTTTGGTTTTTAATGAAATGTGTTAATTTTTTTAAATTTTAAATGTTTTCGTTATTTAGCTTTAATTTGAAAAAAAAAAAAATTAAAGCCCAACCGAAGAAGTTGAAAAAATATTATTTTATTTGATTTAAAAAAAACTTAAGAAAATTTTTCTGTTGCGTACACACGTAAATTTTTCATCAACTATAACGATTTATTTGATCGGAGGAGCTGCGTAGTCACACGTTCGTTCCAGTGTGTTCACTTTACACAACTGACTTAGCGCGACAGAAATCGGCTTGATTTTGTTCGGTAAGCGAGAAATTGTTGTTGTTGTATTGCTAAGCCTTCAATCAGACTCCGTTCAACACTTAGTGGTGTTCGCTCGGTGTGTGTACCTTTTTATGTTATTTGCTGCGTTTGCGCTTTGCTTCGATTCGAATCGATGTTTTACCTTTGATAATGTGCTTGGTTCTAGCTTAAATTCGGTGAAAGTTTCGCGTTTTATATTTATATATGCGCCATACGCTGAATAATATGCATACGATTCGGTCTATGATGATATTCAACGATCGATGTGTCGGGGCTTGTGTTCATTTTGGTTAGTTTCGATATACGAAACAACGTACACGTTCGCATTGAGGCCGTTTTGAGGTTGCGTGATCGTATATCGATGCGTACGTTATGCGGCAACCGAACAACACAAATCACATCATCATCATCAACCAGCAACAACAACAACAATACAACAACACATCGCTCATTCGATGCACATTTTACTATGCACATTTCGTGTGTAGCTGAATCAAGAACGATTTGTCTCGTGTAGTATTTTCGATACAGCGGTGGTTGGTGTAGGCGCACAGTGTGCACAATGCGCACAAATGCAAGTGTATTTAACTACCTGAATGTTTACCATATCGAAGTGCGGACTCAGTGCATTTTCACATTTTCATTGTTGATACGGTTGTTCGATGTTTGTGGCCACACACATGCGCATCGAATGCGGCAACAGGCGAGCCTCAATGAGTGCGCATCGATCGTACGCGACCCGTACAACTTAATGGGCTATCGTAAAATTTCATTGATCACTTCTCAGTGTGCCAAGAGCAATATTCTTAGCAAAAGCACATGTTTAACGTGCGTACGTCGTCATTTTGCGATAACAAACCACCGCATCGGTGTTCATCATTTCAATGATCATGATGATGATGATGGTGATGATTGTATCGATCATTTTTGTTAATGATCGCGTCAAGTATCATCGTCGCTCTATCCACATCGGTAGCGTTCACGATGAAATGATTTTGCCGGATCATTCTCTTCCGCGCCGCTTCCAAATCGACACACTTTACCGTAAACCTGTTGCCACTGTGATGAAGCTGATTGTTATTTTCAAATTGTATTTCTCATGATGGAAAATTTGCATTGCGCATTGCAATTCGGTCGCGTCTTCTATAGCGTTTCGATGCGGTTCGATTGACGCAATCGAAACTTCAAAGTCAAAAAAGCAGGGGAAAAAATGTATTCAGCAGTCCAGTTGGTGTTGTCTCAATGAAAACACATGGATTTTTTTTCTTTGTTTATCACATGTTGGGTCTTTGCCCTATGCTCAAACTGTTATTTTTTTATTCGTTTTGTTTTTGTTTTTTTTTTTTTTTTCTTGCTAATGCGAATGAATTAAGCCTTGTACCAAGCGATAACCGATAAAAGCGAAATTTGACTTAGTGACTCAGTGACCGATGTGTGATACCAAAGTCGCAACAACAACATAAACTGTTTTAAAACATTCGTACAACTTTGTTCGCCCATAAAATATTCGCCACGTGACTAATTTTGAGTTGTTGATTGTGTTGCTTCATCAAATGTAAATGATTCATAGAATGCTAAATTGATGGGTCAATGCCAAAATTGCGATTTGTTTTGATTATTTATCTGTCATTGACATGAGAACCTCTTAGATTTAATTCACAATACACAAAAATGCAATCATTCGCATCACATCAACAAAAAAATGCATAAGAAGCGACGGTCAATAACTTGAAATGAAGAGAGCGAGAAAAACAAAACGAAAAGAACGAAAGCGTCATAATATATCGCAATGTTTTAGTACAAGCGACAAAGCACTCGCTGAGTAGAGTGCCAGTCAGTGTCGCTCATTGAAATAAGGAATAAAATATGGGCACCAAATGGCAAATACATAACAACAATAAATATTACAAATAGCGCGAACGAAGTCAAAATAATAATAAAACAAAAAACAAAAAACAATGTAAAAATATTCAAGTTCAATGTCAATGTACGTATGTGTGTGCTTCTATTATGACACGAGCTTCACTAACAAATTGATTGCAGCAATCAAATGCACACAAGAGAAGACATACACTCACACAATGACATCGGAACAGAGCCAGAGAGAGAGAGAGTGAGAGAGAGCGAGTGAATGAATGAGTACAAGATGAGAGTCGCTCGCATTTTATTTTCCTTATTATTATTATTTTTTTGTTTATTTCCATTTTATAATTCATACGGCCGTTTTTTCCGCCTCTGTCTCATTCTGTCTTTCTATATTCATTGCTGTTTTCGGTTATTTTCTTTTCATACGCAATTCTCAATAAATTTTGAAAGATACTGTTCATTTGCTTATTGATGTTTCATTTTGCTTGTGATCATTTTAAGATGCAACAAATATGTTCAATATTGCCTTGAGAAGGAAACAAATGAAGGGAAAAAAACTACAATTTTTGCATTCGTACTCACATTCGCATAGTAAAAATGAACAACTGCACGACAACACAAATAATTCATGATCCATTCTAAGAAAGAAATTCTTCCGATAACGACTTAAAATACAGAGATAGAGAGAAACCTAATCTAGGGGACTAAATAATTCCAGAGAATAATTCACGCGGCTATCCTCATGCAATATGTGTTGTCGTAAACGGTGATACAAAGGAATTACAGACGATCAGACGAAATCAATGGAATTTCAATAGACGCGACCAAAAAAAAAAAGCGGTCAACACTCAAAGCCGTTCAAATAGCTATATAACCACACATTAACACTATTAAAAAAAAATTTACTCTAAAAAAAAAAACACATAAAAAAAGGTAAGATACGATTGTATCTGTGCACATTGGAGCAGATGTTAGGTCCATTGCTTTCAATATGTTTCTTGATAGAAACGACCAACTGAACAACGAATGAGAGTTCAATGTAGTCAAATGGAATTCTGTGCAAACATTCATAAAAAAAAATGCACACATACTTAAGAACAGCGACAATCGTAGAGTAACAAACCGACCGATACGAAGAGGATACCGAAATGAAAATGCCAAAGAATGAAATCAAAAGTACAAAGTGTGAATGGCAAAATGAAAATGTGCGTCTTGTGTTGTTGTTGTTTTTTTTTTATTTTCGTCTGTTTGCTATTCCTGCTGCTTATTTTGCTTTTTTTTTTAAATTCATTTGTCGTGGTGAGTTTGGGTACAGTTTGCGCACCTACTATGTGTATTGAACTCTTAGCTCTCGGTGCGAATGACTAATGAAGATGTCTCGGAATTAAAAATATGCTGGTTAAAGTAGAAAAATGTTCGTCTGTGTTTGTGTTTTTTTTTTTTTGTTAAACTAGAAAATGAAAGAAGACTGAAAAATACACACACTTCAATGCAATAAAGAGTTCATCGGCTTCTCTTGCAATAGTTCTTCATGCATTTATCCTACAAACGATCACCTTTCAATTTTATCTTGAATCGAATACAAATTTATTTCTTCCCAACAATTCCAACCAAAGGAAATCGTATACACTCCCTATAGCATAGCCTGTTGATGGTTTTCGTAGAAACAAAAAAAAAACTCAATGGATTTTATTTTTTTTTTCGTTCGACCATTGTTGATCGATTTTATCCTTGATAAAATGGAATAAATGAAATTTATTAAATGATTTCCCGGAAAAATGCTGAGTTTCAAGCGGTGGCGTTGAAAGAACACAAAATAAAACGAACACCACTGGATTCATAGAAAAACCTTTAACCGCCAGGTGAACATCGGGTCATAAAAATCGAAAGGTTCGGACAAATTATCTTACAATAATACCAGCGGCAGTATTTTGCATGGCCTTTTTTATGATTTGAACCAAAAAAAAAAAAAAAAAATCAAATGACTAAAGTTCAACAAAAATAAGACAAACGAAAATTGTTTCCAAGAACTTCTTCAAAATCTCCGTGCTGGGATCTTTCCGGCTCAATAACTTCAAAAATTCTTAATAGTTGATAATTAGAACGAAAAAAAAAACGTTTCGGTGTGTGTGTGTGTGTTCTTATTTTTTCTAGGAATTTTCCAATCGAGTAGACACAATTCAATGCACACACAAAAATACTGAATGAGCATATTTTCCATGCGTCACTTTTGTATGGCGTCACACAGACGGCTAGTTCAAAAGATCAATTCTATGTGCTGAAACTTTCTAAACACCATTTTCGAATAGAAATCAAAGACCGACGCCAAATCGACCATTGTATGACAGGATTTTCATAAATTCTAGCAAACGGAGCGCATTTAATCAAGTCCATGATCAAAACGTCATTTCATGTGATAAAAGAATCGCGCGCACAGTGTAATTTATTGAATGGGTTTTTGTTTTGTGCTATGATTTTTCTGCGCATGCTGCAATGTTTAGAATTGTGGCGGAAAAGCAATAAGTTGGTTTGTAGAATGGGCGAAAAGGTAAGAGCAACAACCACATTTCAACGAACAGCGAACAACAGCACCAACAACAACAACAACAACAACAACAACAACAACAACAACAACAACAGAGAAAAGAAAAGAAAAACATCAAACGCATCGTGATCGCATACACTTTCTTATGAATATCGTAAACAATTGGAAAGAAAGCAAATATTGTTGCTTGAGAACGTTGCGCTTTGACCCACTTTTTGTGCTAGCAGGAAATTTCTCTAATTTAAGATCGGTTTTGTTTTGCTATTTTATTTTTCTTCTGTTTTTTTTTGCATCATTATTATTTTCTTTACTTTTCCCTCGAATATCTCTCTCATATTGCGATTTGGTTGATAATGTGTTGAGGCGGCAGTAGCGATGCATGATGATTGAGAAAACGGATTTTGCGCGCGCGAACGAGATACCTCGTTTAAATGTTGCAACAAAGGTAATAGTTATTTAAATGACTATCTTATACATACTTATCATTTTCGAGAGTAAGAAGTGCACTGTGTGCAAAATAAAAAAAAAAATGTATTGGCAACCGATGCCGAATAGAGAGACTTGCATGTGCTTGTGCTGTTGCATCCGATGCAGAGAGCAGAGCCCATCAAACGGTCTTAGATATCTCTCCAATATATTGAATTCCATGTTTTGTACACCTCTTCTTCTACTTCTTGGCATTGCGCACACACTTCGGATTACTCACATAGATTAGAAAATTAGAAAAGACGTTTAGAAATTAGAAATTTTTACGTTTCGGTGTTGCATTTTTTTTTTTCATTTTTATTTTTTCATTCATCTCATATTCTCTTGCATCAAATGGATTTTCTTTTAGAAAATTTCATGTTTCGTTTGTGCCGAGTGCATGTGAAAATTTATTGGCTACTTGATCTTACATCCAATATTATGTACGGATTGGATGTGAGAATGTGCGCGAGCGAGAAAAGGTCGAACGCCTCAGTAAAAGAAGAAGTTGCATTCGAAATTGGAAAACTGCCGCTATTTTGTGTTTTCTTCTTTTTCTTCTTCTTCTTCTTCTTCTTCTTCGTTTGATACATATGATTCATGCACATTTTGCTATTTTGTGCATACTTTGCCGTACTCAACGCTTTTCATTTGAAAATTTTCTCCCATTCTCTGTTTCAATGTTAATTGGCCACGCGCGTGCGCTCGCTCACGCGCGCTCTACCTTAAACCAATGTATGGGTATTTTACGCACGGAATCTATCAGCCGACATTTTTAAATCTTCAAGTACAAGCACCTCACTTCTGTGTTTTTTTTTCCCCGTTAGCCGCATACGATACGACCGTGAGCGCGCACATTAGGTTAAATCTAGTGAAATTTTGTGTGATTCTCAATCGGTTTCATTTCACCCATTGAATTTGCTTAATTTGCCGATTATGCTAAATGCATTTCATCTATTTCTCTCTCGATTTTCCTTTAATAGATGTGGCGCGTGCGCGCAAAAACACACACACAATGTAATACTGTTCAATTGAAAATTAGAAATTGCAATTTCTATTTTTCTTTCTAGAAACCGAACTGGAAAATTCACAACCGTTTTTTGTTGTTGTTGTTTTGTTATCTTTCTTTCTACAATTGTTGATATATTTCGATTTCGAAATTCAATTTCGAAATAAATGCACTTGGTTCACTCATCGTTGTGAACCGTCATTTTTTTTTCCTAGACTTGTTTATCGATTGACAAGTGATCAACCATACCATCGAATTACACACTTCTAAAGTAAGCCAAGCGCAATTGCAATTTGCCGAGAGCTGAAACGGTTGCATCTTACTGAAACACCAACAGCAAACAGGGAAAAACTCTTTTCACTCCGTTTTGCCGTTGTGTTTACCGTTCGAAAGTGAATACATAAATGTACATGCCGTTGTTAGTTTCTATGAAAGGGAAAAGAAATTGCTGCAATTCAAATCGAAAAAAAAAAATGAAAATTATGTGTGCGATCACGTGTGATCGCACGCACACCTCATGCTCATCAGATCATCAAACTCATATTCATCTCTCTTGGGCGGATGAAGAACAAAATGCAGAAAAAAAAAACAACACACACAACACGATGGATAGAAAAATAAAGCAACGTGCTCAATGCTCAAGTTAATTCAACAAAATCGACTCTACAAACCAAACTCAATCACTTTTCCAATCCATATGGAGTGTACCGTCGATCGAACGTTATTGTTGATCAATCCGGCTAATTCTCTACTCCAAGTTCCTACTTATGAAATCGATTTCTTGCTTCAGCACGCATCACATCCCATACACTTAATTGATAAATAAGTAACAAACAATTTTCCAATTAAATCGCATAATTTATTATCCGATTGAGTGGTAAGCGATCACTGTGTTTGTGTGCTTTTTACCTTTTTTGCTGCAAGAAATAATAATATTAAAAAAAAAACAAACTATAACAACAACCAACAACGCACACATCGAGTGTCTGTAGTAAAAGTGTTTGCTAATCGTTGATTACAAACTATGTTAATAATTCAATTCACAAGTGCAATGGTGCAACATTGGCACGTACAAAAAGAAGAAATGAAATGTGTGGCAAGTGGCAAGAAAAAAGAAGCAGCAGCAGCAGCAGCAGTAGCGACAGTAGAAAAATAAGAGAAAAAGTGTACATAATTCCGATCCGGTATAAGTGACGCATCCATCAAGACGGAACAAAGGTAATAAGAATGTAATTAGTCAGTTTCTGAAGGCATCAGGGGCATCAGTTGAACAATACTTGTGGAATTTAGACGCATCAAAAAAAAAAAACCAATATTAACGATCACTGCATGAATAAATCGTGAATTTAGTGAACGTGATGCGGTGCATGTTTGCATGTTCATGCTCATACACAACAAACCGGATGATGAAAGAATTCCACAGCATAAAAGGACATTCGGCTGCTGCCAACAAGAAAGCGAAAAAGACACACACAGAGAGAGAGAGAACGAAAAATGCACACAATGAACCTTTTACGTCGTGCAGCTCGAGCCTAGTCATTCAACAAAAATTGCCACACACGTACGCTGCCATTCCAGTCACAGTCCGAAAACATCCTGCAGCAACGGCGACACTGCTTCAGCAATTCAACCGATGACTAATCACATAACCATTCCAGATGATTGGTTGGCGCGCAAGCAACGAACACAATAACACAACAAAATTCATCTGCGTATTTATTATTATATCGTATACGTTTTGCAGAAAATAAAAATAAAAAAAAATAAAATAACAACCCAAATCGTAGACTGCCACAACCGAAATTTTATTGATACCGACCCGAAGGATTTCAAAAGAAAACATGACGACATCGCTTGAAAACGATGAACACCGGTCTCTCACATCAACAGAGTCTCTTTTAAACAGAATCAACAACAAAAAGGAGCCATCAGAATCGAGAGCAGTTGTTTACCAGTTTTTTCCAGTCGTTTTTTGTTTTTTGCAAAGTAGAGAAAATGCTTTCGTAATCCAATACACACACACACACACACAATTCAGTCAATAAACATTTTTATCGGATTTTACGCCGAAAAAATATTGCGAACAAAAACAAAATATTGTGTTTCGGTTGAATTTTGAATCTGCGCAGGTTCTAAATTCGGTTGGCTAAAACGGTAGAATTAGGACAAAGAAATGCCGATTTTTCAAACCCAGTTGTAAACAAATTACCAAAAAGAACAACAGCAACGGAAAAAAATGAACATGACAGAGAGAAGAATGTAACCGGAGGCAGTGAATAAATTAACATACCTGAATGTCCCTCCACCAAAAACAAATATTCATTTTCGCATAAAGGACGTGATCTTTTTGCCATCACCATTTGAATCCAATATAATATTTCTACACACAACAAAAAAATGAGATCAACACCACACAATATAGCCAACGCAATAAACATCGCAATTTTCTACACACAAAACGTCTGACGTCTGAGAATTTTGTTCTTGTGTATGATTTTTTTCGTTGTGTGTTTCGTGTATTTTTCCTCTGCATTTTGATGTTTCGCTGTACGAATTTGTTAGCGTAAAAAAGAGCGAGCTAAAGAAATAACAACAACAACAACAACCAAACACACATATCCCGGCACGCAATCGCCGTTACTGCGCAAATACCGAGACGCGCTGTGGTCTGCACATACGATAACAATGTATGCGTGACCTTGAGTTCTTTTCATTTGCTTTTCATTGAATATCATCGTCATACAAAAACCGTGTGTGTGTGTGTGTATTTTGTTATTCATGTATTTGCTTTGCCAAAGTGCGAATTCTTTTAAGCTTCCCTTTCTTTATTTCGTTCAAATGCGAATGTTCAACTTACCTGAAGACATCGTCTTGGTGAGTTTTTTTTGTTTTGTTTTGTGTATGTATGCTCCGAGGTGCGGCAAAGGAAATAACAAAAAAGCAGGTACACACTGGCAAGAGGGTTTCGATATCGAAAATGAAAATAACATCGAATCATTCGAGAGGAAAAAAAAAGATGAATCAATAGCAGCGACTTCATTCAAGGAATTCATTCTTTTCACAACAAACAAAAACATCATCGATTTTTCGGTTATTATTCTCGGAATTTAGAAATCATCAGCCGCCAATTGATATTTATTGAATGAGTTCGAGACATTTCGAGTTCTGTGATCAATTCCAAACAAAACATTATTATCAAATGGAAAATTTTAAGTGAAATCACACGAAACAAATACAACGCACAGACAGCTATAACTGAACACACCAGTCAAAGAATCATCTAGATTTTGGTGTTTAACAGCCACTCAGAGAGCAGCATCACTTTCAAAACACTCTCACGTGTGCAATGAAAACCATGTCAGAATGGTAAACAAGAAGATTTCATCAAATTCCCAAAGCCGGCCAAAGTTGAATGCACGCTAAACGAAACAATCAATGCCCAACAATTACGTCATCCAACACTGAATTTCGGACGAGAGGAAAATTCCAGTAGGTCATTTGTAACATAAAAGAGGGGAAAAGCATCTGTCGAAAATTAATTGGAGTGCATTACATCGGTGTGTTTGAAACTTTCTCTATTTTGGTCGAGAAAACTATAAAACGCGTTTCAAAATGGTTCTCTCGTGAAATTCTGAATGTGTTGAAATTTGGTACAAACAGAAACGAAATATGACGAGACACCCCTTAGGAACTAGTGCGAATTAAGTTCTCATTTTGGAGTTACAAGGCCAAGAACCACGTACGTCGACTAGAAAAATAGTTGAAATTCAACAAAGAACTCACATTTTGCTTGGAAACATTTCTTGAAAAATATAACAATCTCATCATTTTCATTCGCTTGCATTGAGTGTGAAACAATTAAAGCGATCAAAATGCGTTTGATTGTTTGGGCACGCAACACCACTTTCATTTCGCACTCGCAGATCAATTTGCAAATCCGTCAGATGGCTTGGCAAGCAAACGGTCACACACAATGGTGAAAGTATTAGAGATGAAAATGATGAATGCACGAGAAATTCTCAAAGCTAGAAAGCCAGTCAGAGCAACGAACCGTTGCAGTCTCTCTCTCTCTCTCTCTCTCTCTCTCTCTCTCACACATACACACACACAAACTCACTCAATCTCTCACCATCAAGTGAAATTTATTTGCAATCGAAACAGTTTCACGTTCATATATTTTCTTCCTCATTCACACATTTTTCAGGCAGATACGGGCCCAATTCTGTTCAGCGTTTCGTTCATGGATCGTGTTCTTCTGCGGTTTCTAAAAACTGTTTTCCATTCATCTCGTTTGATATGCATCTCATGTCATTTACTTTCGAAAAATGCTACTTTTCATCCGCTTTTAGTGCACTGCCACTTTTAACCATTTTTACAAACAATTTCCGCAATCGATGCGAACGATAATGCTACAACAAAAAAAAAACTTTTCTAATTCATGCATAATGATGCTGCGGTGTGCACATCTTGTTTTGCATGTTTATTTGCCTGATGCGGATCTAACAGTAAATCAATCAATCAGTAATGGGCCATTATTCGGTTCTCAGCGTTCAGTATTTTGTATGTTGTTGTTGTTTGTCGCTTGTTGTTTGTTTTTGTTTATGTTTCTACTTTTTCTGGTTATGTTTGTTGTTGTTGATCAAATGTGCGCACGTGAAAAGAAAGCTCTTTGGTGTCTATGCTAATGCTAAATGCATCATTAGCTACCAATTTTTCGTGGTAGCGTGTGTGTGTGTGTGTGCGACATATCGAGTGGCAAATAGATGAAAATGGTGTTTTCACACTGGCCAAGTACCATGACTATGTGTGACTGTGACTGTGACTGTGTCTCTAACATGGTGAAATTTAATATGCAATGCGCACTCGTAAAGAGCTTTACTACCTTTTTCTTTTCTATTATATGCTGAATGGCTGCAGTTGTGTGTGCGCGCGAGCGCTCACGCACTCCCGTACATCATATTCTCGTATCAATGCAATGCAATGCAAACACGAGAGAGTATTATTTATTAATAATGAAAGTTTTCACCGACTTCAATCAAAATTACATTGGCTCCGATGCCAGTGCGTTTAATTTTGTTCTTATCGCTTTGCTTTTATTTATCGATGTTTTCTTCCGTTGTTGGTTGTTGTTGTTTGCCAAGAAAGATGCTTGATTAGTGGTTTTATCTTGTGGTCTTAAGCTGTAATTTTACACACTAGATCCGTTAATTCAATAAATATGCATTTTTTTTCTTTTCTTTGTAGAACACCATCTGACACACATTGCATTCTGACTGTTCAATTTTCTAGACTGGCAACTGTTCAATGTGTATGTGATTGTTTTTGGGGAGAAAGGAAGCTTGACTGAATGCAACCAATTCAAATGATTTTGAGAGAAAGTATTCGTGTTCATGTGAATCATCACATAAATATAGAAAACAAACTTAGAACCAACACATCAATAGCCAGTTCCAAATAAATTGAATTGCATTTATCGTGGAACAAAAAGTCATTTGTTCGAAATCGTTGATCGTCTTTTTATTACAATTCTCTTGATTGATCTACAAAAATTGATTACAATAGAAATATCTCATCGATTGTTAATGAACGCTTAAAATATTTCAAATAGCAAAGAGTAAAACGCCCCGTTGATAGAAATGAATCATTGTGATTTGTATCGGATTATTGTAATGTTTGTTTGTGTATGTGTGTGTCCATCCTATTTGTACCACATCGTACATTGACATGTGCTCAATAGAAACATTCAATGCGCAATTTGAAAATTAACTTCAAACGCCTATTAAAATAATAAATAAGATAATTATTCGCAGTCTAATAGCGATTGGTGAATTGTTATTGGCCAATTACACTGGCTGTCATCATAAATTGTTCTTTCTTATTTCTATTCTATTGAATAGACGAGAGAAGAGAAACAAACGAAAACAACAACAACAAAAAAACGACTACCACACAAAACTAAAATAAAAATGGGTATCGGCGTTAAAAGCATCGAACCAGTCGGTAAGGTGTTAATAGCATGTCAATAAACAAGTATTGTTTATTAAATGGAAATTTTCATAAATTATCGATCAAAACGATCGATTTGCAATTTCAATGGAACCTAAGACTTGCTTTACTCGAACCCGATTCAAATGTTTGTGGTGTGATTTGTTTCATTATTTTTTTTTTTTCAACTCGAAACAGTGCAAAGAACTTTCAATTTCTTGCACACTGCAAATCGCATTGCACTTATCAATGCACACGTGACAAGAAACAACAATCCAAAAAAACAATTATAATTATGAATTTGGTATTTGTGATTGTTAACACATGTCCATTTTGCCACTGTCAATGTACGGAATTTATGTAATGTGCAATTGTGAACATGTATTCAATGAAACAATAGAATGGTTTGGCTAATAAAATGTTAATTTAATGCCATTGGAATATATTTTAAATGGATTGATCTGATGAACCGGCCATTTTGGAACATTTATCCTTATTCAACAGAAGAAGATATGATCCATTTGATGAAATTCATAAAATTTTATCTAAGAGAAGTTTCAGTCCAAATCTTCTACGAAAATTGTTGTATTGGCCAAATGCCTTCCGCTTCAGTGAATTTACCAAACAGAACGTTTTTTTACCCATTATTATGATGGCATATACATCGATTCACATAGCATTTGATGTGAGCTTTGATTCTTAGTGATTCGATTCAATCGAGATGACAATAAAAATCAACATAAATGCTTTTAATCCAACGTCGAAGATTGGTGCTGTACGCTAGTTGTGCGCAAATAGTAACAAATATGAAAAAAATGGTGTTCTTTTGTAGTTGAACTAATTGAAAATATATTCTGTGATCGTGTGTGCTCGAGTGTATTTCCATTTTACGGCATATATTGTATTTAGATGCTTTGCATGTGCTCAGGAGATTGGGCAGTTTGCGTGCATAAATGAATTTTGTTTTGGATTCGGAGCGACGGTATGAAACTGGCTTGCATTCATATATATTCATTTTGTTGATGTGTTTCATGCTCTGTCTTAGTCTTTCTGGTTTGCCTTATGGGTTGCCCATTTCATGCTCACCGGGGCCGGATTTGTTGAGTGTGAGAGGAGAGTACAAGTTGTGAAGAAAAAAAAAATAATATTATAAGACCCAAACACACACAACAAATTAAAGGCGTACAAAAAAGCACTATTTTCCGTCCATTGACCTATTGTAGAAAAGACGAAGTCATAGCTTCAGTTGCAGTAAAATCATATTCTCTCAGCGTGTGCACAAAACTAACCGCATACACATTCCAGTTGATGTTTTGTGTATGTGTGAGCGCATTATTATTATGATGATTTTTTTTTCACGACATTTGAAGAATCGAATGCAAGTCGTTCTTCTCTCGTCATCGGGACGTTTTTTTTTTTCGTATATGTTCTCGCTCAAGTTGAACAATTTATTTACAAGCTTTTTTTTTTATTACTAACCGTCACTGAGACGATGTTGCTGTTTCATTTTATATTAATAAAATGAATACAAATATGCTCAACAATACGAATGAACAGGGGATAAAAAAAAATATATCTATATGTTCTGAATGGATTTTTTTTTTGTCCACGGTTATTTTATTACCATGATTTCTAAACAAGAATGCTTCTATCTCCCTCTCGTTCGCTTTCCTTGAGTTGTGTGCGAGTGAATGTGTGTGAATAATATTACTTATATGATGAACGTTTTTTGTTGTTGTTGTTGTTTGGCCATTTAAATTTAAACATTGACTATGCGCGACGAGAAACGCACAGAGACAAAAAAAAAATGCACAAAATAAATTAAAGGCAATTGAATGCGTTCAACTGAAGGTAGGCTTCATGTGTTTTAAATGGTGGACATACGAGAATTCTTGAACCAAGAGAAAAATCAGTCAAAATGCATTTTGAAGAGAGAGAGAGAGAAAAAAATGTAGATGCGCTAGAGAATTTGAATTGACCTGAAATCATATTGCGCCTCCACTCACTCGTACTATCACTTTATGAAATCGGATTCACTGAAAAATGTGTATATTTAGTAAAAAAAACAAATATGATTGCCTGATGTGCAATCACCAAGTCAAAAAACCGATTACTTGGAAAATCCAATGATTATTCAATTATCGATAGAAAACAACTTTGTAAAGTAAATATGCAAGATGGAAGGCAAAACGATAGACGACACAAGAAAAGGAAGAAGAAAACAACTATAAATGCCATTAAATGGCCATTGGCTGGCATTCAGCGTCATTGGCCAAAAATCGTACATTCGAATGCAGTTTTAAAATGGTCAAACATTTTGGGCACCTTTCAGTTCGGTTGGTCCAAACAATCAAAGAGCACTAAAATCAACGCCCTTGATTCGGAAATATCTGCTTTCAGATACAGGAATTCGTACGATTAAAAACCAGTCAAAATAATTCATTTCCTCATCAAATGAGGAAATAGAAATGACAGGCGAATGGATACGATTGAACGGAATTGGCACATCGATGAGGTGAATAACCACCATAAGTCATGCATATTTAGAAATGAATTTGTCTTAAAGTCAACGGCACACCGGTGCGTTCCATTCGGCATCCGATTCTCGCAATGACATACCACATTGGACTTTGGTATCGATCGGTGCACTGTTCTTTATGGACATGAACTAAAAGCCAACAAAAACAAAAATAAAAGTTGTTCGACTAGATTGAAATCGAAATCACGTTTGGACGTGTGACGATGACGAGACACCTTCAACACTTTTACGCGATTTTTTTTCCTTCTGTTTTTTTTTTTTGTTCGCCATAAAATGCAACGCACAGTGCATCGATGCGTTACGTCCAAAGAAAAAGAAACAACAACAGCAAAAATACCCGTTGGTCATGCGTATTTTGTGTATAAATCCTTTCTGTTTCTCAATGTATGCAAATGCAAAATCGATCCGGATTTATTTTATTCGTTCATTTCGTTTCGAGTCCATTGACTTCGAAAGTATCTGATCAATTTAAATGAATATATGAAGTGGAATTCTTTGAATTTTCATGAACACCGCAAACAGGAACTATAGTTTGCTATAGCATCTTAGTACAACGACTAGGAAATAAAGTAGCCACTTCAGATAGTTCTTGTCCGATCAGATCATTCGTAAAATCAATAAACTTGGGATTGTTTCATTTTTGTTTTGTTTTCTTTTTTTCGCTTCATAAATAATCGCATTTTATTTAATCAAAACATCAAAACAATCAAATGTGGCATGATTCGTTAAGAAGATAATTTACTCAGTAAAGTATTGTGTCAGTAAAATGTCGTCAAGCAATTTCCGTGTAAGCAAATTCAAGTGTCTTAATTTGGATTTTTTTTTTTGCGAAATTATTTCGAGTTTTTTTTTTTTTAAATAAATTGTTTCTGTTTATATGATAAAATGCCTTTGTTTGAAATCATGGAAAATTTCACAGAAGTCTCATTTAAAAATTGAAAACAAAAAGAATCGTAAAAAATCGGATCGTAGAACGAAACAACAACAAAAAAAACACGTCATATTTGAAGAAGCGTTTACGTCAATCGCACAATTGTTGATTAACAGTCTCTAAATTTTGCACAGCTTTGATTTTGTATGATGCATTTCAAGTGAGCGCTTTAAATTGTTTAATGTGGCACAGAACAGTAACAGCATTCGATCGCAAAATCGTGCTATGAAAAAATATGACGATTTCATACGTTCAGCTTGCGTACTGGGACATTTGTAGCGACTAACAACAGCACAACAAATATAAATTGTATGACATTCATTTGTTTAAAATATATACACACACACCGAGCAAAAGAAGAAGTGGAAGAAAAAAAGGTAAACGATCGCTAAACAATATTTATTTATTTTAGAAGGACATATTCGGTTCGTATGTGAGTTCGCTAGCTTCAGCATATATACATTTTGTTGGTTGGGATTTAGTGTGTTTATAATTCGTTGTTTATGCTACCATAGATAAAGGTTCGTAAAGCCTGAAATCGAACGATGTTGAAGTGAATTTTTTTGCACAGCACACCATACCGTACTCAGCAGATGATGCTGCAACCGCAATCAAGATTATGGAAATCAAAATCAGACTGAATCGATGCAATGGCTATTTCTCTTTTATAAAATATCTCGTTGATCGTTGTTGTGCATCGTTATCAGTTGAATCTTAGTTTGCAATAATAAAAATGAGTTCTGTATACAATTTGTAAGTTGCAAATGAATTTCATGTTGTTTTAATGCATGCTCGTTCGTTGACATGATAAAGTCATTCTGGTACTTCGGGTGACTAGCCAATTTTTCTCGTGTAGTGGATTTTATTTTGCATATTTTGATTATTTTTTTTTTCTACCTCAATTTTACTTTAGACTCTTTTTTTTTCAAAACATAATTCTTCTACATATTTCAAAATTTTTGCTGAAAAAAAAAGCGGGCCGCAATCAGTATCAATCGCATAGTGGGCGTTTGCGGTTCACGCAAAAGAATATGAAAAACCAAACGAGCCAAATGCTGTTGCTGCTATTGAATAGATCACACAGAAATTCATGTCACAAATACACAACAGTATTCTCTGTTGTGCTTGCTGTGCTGTGTTGTGATTGTGTCTCTGGTTTATGCAGCTTCAAAGCGGATGGAGTGAATATAGTATGCGAGCCGAGCACACGATGCAAAAGAGTCAAATGATTTCAATGCATTCAGATACACATGCACATCGAATAGTTGTAGGTAACCACAACACGTTTCATGCATTCACTCGCTCGTTGTTCATTCACTGTCTCCCTTTCACACACTATTCTCGTCTCAGATGCATTCGCTCACATCGCCCGAGAGTACTGAGAGTATGCGTACACCATAAGCAAAAAAAAAAAAGAGCGTACGATGTACGTGTAAAAGGCACGTCAAAAACTACAGAGAGGAAAAGAAAGAGAAAAATGCGCGCTAAGATGTCAATGCACTTAAGGTTTGCGGCCTCAATCAGGGTCACTTTATGAACGCAAGTGATTATATGTCTGTGTGTCAGTCGACACGTAAAGTCAATAACCCTTTTGTTGTTGGCAGAGAGTTGCTTGGCTGGTGCTCTGTGTGGCTCTTTGACGCTGTCGCTGCTGCTGCTGCTACTTTTATTTCTCGGTTTTGCTTTGCTTTGCTCATGCTCATGCTCATGCTCATGCTCGATGTGCTGTGCTATGTATGCTGCTCTCTGTGTGTTACGCTGCCGCATTTTGTTCAATTTACACATTTGTGTTACATGTATCTTTTACTTCTTCTATATTCGTGCGTTTCTCATTTTTTTTCCAGATTTTCGGTCACTTTTTTATGGCCTGCATTCATTTGATGACTTTGAGTTCTGATTTTAATTTGGATTTTACTTGAAAAATTTGTTAGACATTGTTCAGATCTGAAGTTCAATAAAAAATAAATGGGCTTACATGCGTAAGGCTTACTTTTCCGCACTTTTAACCATCAAGTGATTTTGTAAAATTAGTTTTAATGTGAAAGTAAACATAGTGAAATTACAAGAAAACGTCATCCAATCGACCTCAAATTTCATTTAGACCAATTTTTCTACAAAATAAGCAATTTATATGGGTTCGGAGCAGTGAGTCAAAAATTGGTGGTTCCACCTATTTTCTGAATCCAATCTATTTTATGACCACAAATATGGAATGATTCAATTTTTAAATCTCATAACCATTATAGTTTGTCCCAGGGTAGTCAAATGGACCCGCGGAATACATTTAGTACGCATATTCGCGGTACTTTCCATATTAAATTGAATTTCCAAGCAAAATAGCCACATTCGCTTGAGTCAGTCATGCACCTCAACGACTACTACAATACTGCTCAAAATTGGATGGAATCTTAGTGCTATGAAGTCCAAACCATTTTTGATAGTGGTCCACGAGTCAAAGATTGGATTTGAGCGCAAATTGATTAATAATTTTGCGTATGGCGTACGTGTACGAATTTTATGAATTTCGTCTATTTTGGCTGCAAATTTGAGAAATTTCACATCAAATATGGAATGATTGTATTAAGGAATCTCAGAACTAATATAGTTTGGCCCAGGAAAGTGAAATGGGCTCTCGAAAAACAATCAGTAGGCTTAATTGTGGTAATTTCGCTCAAAAATGGCATTTTTAGGGCAATAAACGTATATTCACTTGAGAGCATGGCCCGCCGAAACGGCTATACCAATATTGCTCAAAATTTGATAGGATCTAAGTCTAATAATTTACAAACAATGGTGAAAATTTGAAGTCGATCGGTGGAGTCGTTTTTGAGCTATCGTGGTAACAAAAAACGTGACACCGGACAACGGACGGCGGACGGCGGACGGCGGACAACGTGCCACAGCCCCACATCAACATGAGCTAAAAACGGTTCCACTGCATTCCTATGGGTTCCAAACTTATAGAAAACTCATTTTTGGGGTTTCCAAAATTTGGGCCAATCGCAATACTTTTACGCATCACGTGGTGTGCGGAAAAGTAAAAATAACACTTCACTTAATTTTGGTTTTTAGACACGATTTTTCCTTGAAATAGGCGCCGTCTCATAGGTATTTGTTTATCTAACTGTCCTGTACGATAAGAGAATGGAACAACTTAAATTTTATTCCAATTGCGATCAATTTGGGAGCATCTCATTTGAATTGGTCATTTCTGGGATTTGATTGTTTCACACATGATGTGAGCGTGCATTCCATGCATTCTCTGGCAACTTTAAGCAACAGCTTACAAAAATTCAAGTTTTTTTTTTTCATTCGAATAATCGTTCGCACTATATTTTGCTGAGAGATCGTTAAACTGTACACATGGATTACGTTTGACTACTTGAAGCTGTTTTAACATTTCCAGCGTTATATTTTTTTTTTCATCATCATCGTCGTTGTCGTGATTTGCGATCGAGTGTGTTATGTAGAAAAATTTTAGCGATCGACGAAAAGAAAACAACAAAAACAAATATATTCATCGATCGCACAAGCGAACAGCCCACCCGAAATAGGAAATTAAATTTTACGAAATTGATGGCAATGCATTAAAAATATATGGATGGCATTAGAGGGACTGAGATAGCTAAAAGTGTGCGACAGAGATTAGATGTTTGTGTGCGTTTTGTTGTATATGGTGAATAATGTTTTGTAATCATGAAATTGAAGCTACATAAATGTGCCCGCGGTTTTATTCGTTTCGATACGCTTTGCTTATTGGTGTGTTGGGTGTTGCTCTGGCCATTTATTGTTGGTGTTCATTTTTGTTGAACAAATTATAGCGTTACTTTGACAGTTTTCACCGCTTTCGCACAGAGAGAGAGAGAGAGAGCGAAAATGTGTGTGTTTTAATGTGGATTCGATTTAATGAATGCATTTGCATGTTTTGTGAATCAAAACCTTTTACCCAAAAAAAAAACTTCGAAACAAAGCGACCGCCACTTAGTCGCTTTAGCAAATCTTTTATCACGTTTCAAGCACTCACATTTATTTCACTTCGAATAATTTCTCTAATGTAATCATAACTTTTATTTCTTCCTTCATTTGTTGCAACACGGATTGATGCAAAAGCAAATCCACAAATGCAAAATAAACGGAGCTCAACTAAAACGATATGCATGTTATATTTCGGGAAATGGAATCAAAGTTATTTATTGATACTAACATGATAATTGTTTGCAATTGAAAAGTACTTTGCTTGCATTGTATCGAACTCGATATTGACGCCTACTGGCCTAAAAACCAAATTTGTTTCGTATTTATGTAAAATGAATTCAATACATTTATCTAGTTTTGCAAAAACAGTTTGTAATTACCGTTGGCAGGGTTTAAATGCCGATCTAAATCGCTTTTGAATGTAAAATACGTATGCAATTTTTAGTGTATTAATGATTTTTTTTTCTTTTTTGTTCGTATCATCATAAGTAATTTCCGATAAAGTCTAAAGTTGAATTGGCTCGTGCGCGAACGATACATTTTAATGACGGTTGTCAGATAACATTTTCCGTGTATGATGAACTCTGACGTGTCTCAAGGATAATTTTATATAAAAATTGTTGCACCGCGGCGGCAATTTGCTCAGCCAGAAAAGCCAGAAACAATATGAATGGAATCGATTGATTTGATTGCATTACAAATGAATCTTATAATAAAAATGATAGTTTGAGATATTTGTTCGACAATTGACTTGAAAGACAGATTTAAAAATACCCACTGGATGTCGACATGTGAAATGGATTTTTTTTTATGGTCGCATTAGCAAGCGAATTATTTAAATTATACTATTTTGATATTGAAGTGAGATAAAATTGTAATTGTGTAGATAGTATTCGACAACAACTGAAGGTCGAATTTAAAATGCATTTTCCATAAATGAACCGGCTCTGCAATGTCCATTTCGGTGTGTGTTCAATGGTAAAGCTTAAGATTTTAGCGATAATCATTTTTATTGGACGTAGTTTACTTCATTCAAAGTTTAATCTTGGGTGAAACTTTTAATTTCCGTGTGTTGAGTCAACACCGTTGACATCGATATTATCAGACAGATTAATAACACAACAGGTGAATGGTTCAACATTTCCGTTCGGCGTCTCGATAAATCCAATGAACCTTCCCGTAAGCAAAACGGTTCAGGATTTTAAAATTTGACATTCCAACAGCTTTTTGGTGTTTCCAAAACGAACTTATACAATCGATAACATTGATAAATTGCCGTATTGATTTTGTGTATAAACAAAAGCTGTTTTCGGTATTTATGGCTAAATGTTGTTATTTACCATATTTTGAATTCCGTTGAATTCAACAATTTTTTTTTAATGATAAATGGAACAAAGTTTGGGCATCACTTGATACAAAAAAAAAACTTGCCTCAAAATTCTTGTAGATGAATTGACTTGATTTGTATTGGTTAGTCGATCAAAATCAAGTCTTTATCGAATTTATTGAATACACATAAAAAAAAAAATCCATGATAACCAATCAATCGAATACGGTCAAAAAATTTCACATTGATATCAACAATTATATAAGAAAAATCGCTCGTAAAGCTGCCTGTTTTGAGTTGTGTTTTTTTTGTTGTTGTCGAATTTAAACAAGAAGTAGCAACAGCAACCGAAACCAAACCACAACAAAAAGAGTAAACAATTTGTGCCAACAATGGCATGCCAAAAAAAAAAAAATCCGCTATACAACAACCGATTTCGGTTGATTTTCTTTTTGGCAATTTTCATGATAATCGTATGCTCAGATTGTGTGCGAGCAGGATGTAGAATTTCGAAATACGGTTATTTGAAGCATAAAAACATAGCAGCGATGTGTAAGTCATGTGGTAGCAACAACAACAATCACATCAAGAGAGAAAGAAAGAAATTGGCTTGAATTAAAAAAAATTATGCGTGTGGCTGAACATGAACTCGTGGCATCACTTGAATAATGAGCCTATCGCGCGAAAGTACGCATTTTTGTACGATGCTTTCAATATGCGTCAAAAAGTAGGCTTGTCGCGAGCACTGTTGTTTTAGCTTACGCTTCAATATGCCGAAAAAAAATCTATTAATACATCATTAGCATTTCTTTTTTTTTTCGTTTTAAATGACGGCAAAAAAAAAATCGTGTAGCATTGTTTCTGTAGCCAAAAACTTAACGGGATTTGCAATTTCACAATGTGAAATGATACTGACGAAAAAAAAACTACTACTACTACTACTACTACAAACCAAAACACGAAACGAAAGAAGTGAAGGAAATGTGTAGTTGGTAAAAAAAGTGTAGCTGCCGTTTTGAATGGTATGATGGAATGTATATGAGCTTCATAAAGTGTACACACATTGATTTCACAGCATCATTTTGAACCGATCCGTCACCATATAGAATTCAAACGACATCTCATTTATCGTTATACCATCTGATTCGACTGTCTTAAAAGCCCATTATTGATTAATTCGATAGTTAAAGAGGAAAAAAAAAATGTGATGTAGATAAGTTGTCGCTTATGTTTGCTTGTGTCTCTTATATTGCATACCGTAACAAGAGACAAGTATACGGTGGACGATACCGAACGTGATCATCAAACGCTGATGGCTTCGTTTTTTTTTTACTTCTGCGGTCGACCAATAGCAATAGATACACCTTCACCAAATAATTCATTGCTTGTGAGTTTTTTCTTTTTTCGTTTCTTTCGTCCGTCTCTTTTTCTCCGTTTTGTGTCTATTTAACAGCGGCTATCATTCAAAATAAAATTTAATTCAGTTTTTATGTCATCATTTTTGCATAAATTCAATGGTTTCGGTAGTTTAGGCACTGTTAGATTTCTTTTTTTTTTTTGGTCTTTCTCTCTTTTTTTTTTTTAAATCCAAATTCCCCAACGCATTTGATCGCGTGAATAAAATTATGAAGTGAGGTCATGGATTTTATCACCGTTGCACGATAGGAGAAAACTTATCTAAGCTGTATAATTTGATGATAGCAACAAAAAAAAAAAACAAACACGAACACGCTTCACATGTTTGATTTGTTTTTTTTGCATTTGAAACGTAACATTAGATTTAAGAGGCCAATTCCCTTATTTAAGCTCAATTCAATGAAAATGCATGACATTTTATAAAATGATGACGTTTGACTTCATTTGAAGTGGATGACAAGAGAGTTCAAAGAAAGTCTTCCCTTATCTAAAATATTCTGCTATGAGGAAATTGCAACGTACAATTTTGGTTTTTTTTTTTCAACGAAAATAATATTGAATGCCATTTGCGCACGTAGAGTAAGTTTCATACGCGAAAATAAAACCATAAAAAAAAACTTTCTCTATTGTGTGTGCTTGCGCGCAATGCATGTTGAGAGTAGCCCGCAACAAAAAAAAAAAAAAATGCATTACAATTCAGTAAAAATTCATACCGAAAAAAACTTTCTGCTATCCATAATGCGAGAGTTGCACCTCTAAAAAACAAATTACTGCTAACACATGCAGCACGTACCACAAACGGAACACATTCGTTCAATATTCATCAAGTATTGGGTAAAAGTTTACTTAACAAAATTCAACCATTTCAAAGCAAACAAACAAAAAAAAAAAAAAAAAAACTCAAGAAAAATACAAATTTTTATGTGGCGTTAATCTGGCTAATTTGAATAAGGAAATGATGTTTTCAAACCAACAACAAAAAAACATCTCATCTATTTGCATTTAATTAAACATTAAAAGAAATAAATTCAAATTTGCTCAAGAATATAATCAAAGTCAATAAAACAACAACAACAAAAACCGGAGGCGACGTCAACCGAGTAGTAAAATGTGGCTGAATTCTTACGATTCAGACGATGGCAATGCCAAGAATGTGATAAAAAGAAGCGGCATGAAGAATAATACATCGTAAAACAGCTGATTTAGCAAAATGAATGAAGCATCGAATATATCGTCACATTTAAATCCAATACAAAACAGCTAATTTGTAACAGATGTTCGCGTATGAATACGTATTGATGCGTGGCAACCAATGTTTAAAATCGACACTGCGTTGATCATTAAATGAATCGTGCGATTCGCATGCGATCGGCAAGTATCGAAGCGGTCACATTTTGTGTGTTGAGTTTAATAAACTTTTGTCATCCACATGGAAAGGTGATATATTCAACTTTCATTGAAAATCAAGTCTGATGCATCCAATGTCTACACAGTTCGCATGACACACAATTTCCAATGTGTATTCAGCACTTTTTTCTTCAAAAATCAGCATTAAAATTGATGTCTCAACATTGCGTGGCTAAGATTACGCTGAAATTCTACGCTGCCAATTCGAGAATCAAGCTTTTGTTAAAATTCACACCCAAAACAAAATGCTTCGGGAAGCGATTTTTTTTTTCTCGTTGGCCAAGGGAAAAAAAAGACAAAGACGAGAACGCAGACGACACTCGAAAAATACTAATTGTCTTTGTTTTTTTTTTTGTTTTTTGTATACCTTATTAGAATTTCAAATTGTACTGAATAATCGAAAAATGTACAACCAACTGTTTAGATTAGAAATGCTCTGATTGTGACGCTCGATATCAATTCATATGCTAAATTGATCCAATAGTCAAAATAAAACCGACGAGAAAAAAACGCGAAAAAAAACAAAACAAAAAAAAAGACGAACAAAGAATAGAGCATACGCGATCCGAAAAGATCGCGGACACAAAATTCATGACGAGGTGAATGGACTAATTTTTCTTCGAGTTTGCGTAAAAATTTGTTTATCGTTATATCAAGCGCCTGAAGCGATCAATTCTTAATGCTTCTGTCTTGTGTATGTGTTTGTGTGTGTGTGTTCGACAACGATCGAAATAAGCAAATCTTTTGTTGAATTTCCGCATATAGAAATTTCTCAATTTAAAATCAGCATTAAGCGCAGTATTTCCATTCCATTCATTTGTCTGGTACCAGGCTAGAGAGAAAATGCTCACCGATTCATAGATACACAGAAAAAAAGCAGCGTTCACTTTGGAACATGGTCTTTTAAATACGTGTATGTGGTATACTTACACACATACCCACGCACACCGTCTCCAGCTTATCACATGCCTCAGATCATATGTAACGGCTACAGACGGCAATACGATGCGATAGTCGAGATTGTTTTGCTGTATCCATTTCATACATCTTCTGATAAATACGAGCTCAAAACTATATGTAAATAGAGAGTTCAATGACACGTTATCAAAGCGAGCATAAAAGTCTCGCACTCTCTCTCTCTCTCTCTCTCTCTCTTCTCTCTCTCTGTCTTCTCTCTCTCTCTCTCTCTCTCTCTTCTCTCTGTTTCTCTCTTACACAGCAAAACCGAACGAGAGAAGAAACAAAATTACGAAAAAAAAACACAACAGACACATCGGTAACAGATTCTTCGCAAACGATCATTGTGTCAGAGAGCGATATAACACACAACATGGCACAACATGCAGGCCTATGTTGATGCATATGAGTACGGGAAAAATGCAAATACAACTAAGAACAACAAAGAACAACAACAATAATTAACATTGATACACAAATGGCATTTCATATCAATAATAATAGCCATTGATTCAATTGTATAAACGCAAATTGCAGGCTTTAATCGATTCAAAAAGCAGCAAATTGATCATAGATCCCGGCCACGGCTGCTCTAATAATAATGACAATGTGTGTTTATTAGCTGCTTTTAAATAAATCATACCAATTTAAACCGATGAAAAAAAAACACACACACATACACAACAATGAAATAAAGCGATTCACATAAAAGACATATCATATTTACTTACTATTCGTTTGTCAAATCCTTTTTTTTTTCAAAAGAAATTGTGGATACGTTTCGCTATTTGTTTGTGCGTTTATTCTGTCCAAATATGCACGGCTGTTTAAAATAAACCACATTCGATTGAGCTATAAACAATCATCAAAAATGTGTTTGCCCTATAAAAACGAAACTGGGCTATTTTTGCCTCTATTTTCTAAATAAATAACGTTGTTGCGTTGTGAACAAAAATGGAAACAAACAATAAACATTTTGATGGAGTGACTTCAAATATATTGTTTGTGCATGCCATGCACTCGCATGGAAATATTATTTGATGGAAACACATTTTCCCATTCCGAATCACATTTGACGAAAATGAAACACTATTAGCTGTCAAAAATGAGTCATTTTTGTGTGTGTGTGTGTGTGTGTGTGTGTTGCTAGTGTGAAATTTTCTACGCATTCAAATGCTGACGATATCATAATAATGGCAAATGAAATCATGCAACAAATTCAACACCGAAAATTTTAAAATATTCCCATACTGTTTTTTGCCAAGTTCGAAGTCAAAGTGAAATTCAATCATCATACAAAATGCATTTATTTTGCGCGTATATTTTGTGTGCAATTGGAAACGAATTGATTTGATTTCATTGAAATCGGATCCATTAGTTTATATTTAAAAAAAAAAACACGCTACGAAATGAATCAGTGATTTTTATTTGATGGCATTTATTTGTGAAATTAAACATTATCACCTTGTGTTTAAGCACAAACACAAATCAATCGGAGACCGAATCGATTTCATGAATATAATACAGAATTTGTAATTCGATGAGAAATATGCAAATTTGTTGCATTTACATTTACAATATTATAATATAATAACAACAAATATTATTGAAATTGAAATCGGAATCAAAGAGGAATTTCAAGCACTCGAAAACATACACACAAATCAATTGTCAATACAATCGAAACATTCGAATCAAATGTTTAAATGCAACAACAACAACAAACAAACACAAATCCAACGCATTATAATACACACAGCCAAACGAACGAGGTAAATATGATATTTATTCGAATGGCTTAATAAACTGAAAACAAATGCGCGCAATATCAAGTGTTCTAGCATCTAGAATGATTTCATTAGCACACTTGAGAATATATTCTCTTTTTTTTTGTTCTCTCGTTACATTCTAAAGCCAGAGCTAAGCAACCAAAAGCAGAAGGAAAAAAGAGCACAACGGTTTAGGTGTAGCTTGGATTTTTTCGAGCTGCACAAAAATATCAAATCAAATAATTGCTAGAGATAGAGTAGAAAAAAGGCACTGACTTCATTCAATACGATCGTTTGGAAAAAACGATTAGTTGAATGCAAATATCTGTGCCAGGTGTGTGCGTCAATAGGTAAACTACCATTTATTCAATTGAAAATACCAATGTGTACTCGTTGACTGGATTTCGCAATGGTGCACCGCACGGTTTGCAGTCGAGTATTTATCGGGCGTTTTTTTTTTTGGGGCTCTCTCAAAAGCAGAGATTGCGGAACAAATCCAAATGGGCTAACAGAGGAATAACGCTGTTAGTCTGGAAACGCCGTGCGTCGTTAGCCCAATAGTAAAATCATACAGTGACGCGTTGCCGCATACACTCGATGCGTCATTATTTTAATACAAACTATACAGACTCTTTCGATGATGCGGCAATGCTAATGGTAAGGCTAATGGAAATGCTCTGTTAGCATTAGCATTTGGAAATGACTGCTCAAAAGGTCATGAAAATGTCATTCGAATCCAAAACCATTTTGTTTCCTTTTGAAATGCCTAAATTCCGAAATTCTATGGCATCTGTCTGATAGATTTCAAAGAATACTGGAATAAAAACCAACTGCAAATTCTATGATGCACTTGTTCGGGGCTCGCGCTCTCATCTAACAAGACCCAACTGAATCTTATGGTGTTACACTACAATAGTGCAATGAACTGATTCAAATTACAGCTTTTTTCATGGTTTCCTTTTCGTTTGATCTTCTAAGCTCAAGTTTTAAGAGCCCCATTTGCCAATTTTACAGCATAACAAACCGGAGATTGATGGATTCATTAGTTGGTTGGCACGGAAAATGTGCAACGATGATGATTAGCATTTTCATATATGTTCGCGTAAACAAGCATTTACGATTTGTTAGCACAGTTCCGTGTCGATGTGTGTGTTTTGGTTTTTTCCATGATGCCACCGCTTGTGATCTGTTTATTTTTTATTTTTTTTACTTTTCTAACGAGTAAAATATCGCCAAATAAATGGCAATAGACGCTTGAAAGTCATTGAAATGTTCGAAGCGCAATTGAAACTTCACACGTTCAATTGAAACACCTTTATTACACTCTTTTTTGTGTTTGTGTGTGAGTGTGCATTATCGCATTTATATTTCGCACCTTCAGCACAGAGTACACTTTTGTGCATTTGTGACAGATGACTAATTTTCAGAGCACAGCACCTGATTAGTCATATAATTCGTTGATGTTTGTCGCTTCGTTACATGTGACTCATGAGAATTCAATTGTTAACAATGACAATCCAATATGTTAAAATGACAAGCGATTCGGTTGGAGTGAATGAAGGTGAAATATAAACCAAAAATCTGGAAAGACGAAATCTTAAATCAAATATGTATGATGTTCATATTGCAATAAATACGAAAGGTATGAATTTTGTTGCTTCATTAGTAATAAACACATGAAGTATAAGTACAATCACTTGGGAATCTTTGTCATCGTGTCGAAAATATACAGCCAAGAAATTTGTGTTCTACACTTGTGCTATATATTTGCTCAGCTGGAGAAATCATTAAACGCTTGAACGTCATCCGTTAAAATGCCATATGTTATTTAGAATAGATGTTCTTTAATAAGAATGCCAATTTTCATTTTTTTTTTTTTTGCTGTCATCAATTCGATAAATTTGACGAATTTATGACATTCCAATTCCAATTTTAACCTAATTTCAATACAGCCAAACGAACAAAAACAAAAATCCTGTTCGAAAATAAAATTCGGAGCCAAAACGTTGAATGGTGTGGTGCAAATGATACAGCTGCCAACGTTGCTGCTGCAGTAATAGCAGCAAGCGACAATCAGCAACATCACATATACAAAAAAAGAGCGGATATATTGGTTCGATTGCAATCGATTGATCATCCGTATCCCGGTCCCGTGGCTGAGACAAGAGAAAGAGAGAGACAGAGACAAAGACAGAGAGAGAGAGAAAGAAAGAGACGAAACGGTGTTGAAAATGGAGAGCAAAAAGTAGGTAACTCTGCGAAAGGTTAATAATCTCTAATTGGTTTCTGGGTTCGTTCATTTTTATTCCGTGTGTATGGGTTGTTGTTGTTGTTGTTTTTTTTTTTCGTCGCCACTTGAAAATGCGGTAAGAGCGTGATAGTCTGGTTTTCATTTCGTTTTTATACATCTTGATATTTTCGTACACAACGTTACACACGTTTATAACTCATAAATACGCATAAATGCAACGAAATCAATGCAACAACAATAACCAGCAGCACATTGTATCAGCGCTACCATAAGAATGAATGGTAAACGTTGATCGTAAAATTCAACGAACGTCAAACACATTTTAAACGATGCACTGCTGTTTAGCATTTGCCTCGGTGCATTTTGTGGGCATTTCTGTTTATTAACAAATACAGAAAAAGTGCGATAAAATGAGTTTTCCATTTTGAATGAGCACGTAGTTGAGTGTTAGTCTTTTATTATGTGATTTTGTTTTTGAATCCAAGTTTTGTTTTTTTTTGCGTCCCAGCTCGTCTTGAAAATTGCTCTGGGTAATAATATGGGCATCACAGTGAAGTGCATGCAACACCATCCAACAGCAACAGCAACAGCAACAGCAACAGCAACAGCTCCGAATCAGTAACAAGAGCCATTCTTTAAACAAAAGGAAACAACATTCAATACACATACTTTTTGGTTGTTAAATCGAATGCGGTTACTTCAAAGCCGAGCCAATGAATTTACCGTTACATTTCCAATTGAAGCGATGACGAAAAAGTTCTTTCTTTTTGTTTTTTTTTTTTTTCATCGTAACTTCTCTACGCGTGTACCGCTTTAACAATAAAAAAAAAAGTGTACGCATAGCTCTATTGGTTCGGCTTAAGTAAGCTAAATGAATCTAGAAAGCAATCTCTTGAGTGAATTTATGAATTCACAAAATTGAGGTAAGAATTTCAGATGGCCAAAGAATTTAGGTTTAGGCCTCTTTTTTTCATACTTTCAACGAAACATAAACACTTTGGAATCAATCGTCATAAAATATATTCACAAGATCTTATAAAAATCAATGACACACAAGAATTCTAAGCCAATTCGATGGTGATATTTGAAAAATTAACTGAAGTTCGATATATTTTAAGCATATCGATAGAATAAATTTTTGTCGAAAGAACGATCTTGAGCTACACCCTCGATACTCATATTGCTCAAATTCCAAGTCATAAAATCAAGTTTAAAAGTCCAAAATTCAATAAAATTATTTGCTTGTTTTAAGCCTGCTAAGTACCGTTTTTTTGTTGAAAAAATTAAATTGTTGCTATAATAGCATGCAGATCATTTGTTTTTCTTCGATCGTCTTCAGATGCGACAGAGAGCGCCTCATATTTTGTATGGAGAAAGACACAATTTACATTCATTCGTCTTCGGTTCCACGATTCGAAAACGTTAAGTATTCAACACAACGAATCAGCAAATAACCGAGCCAACAACGGCAACAGCAAACGGCAACGGCATCAGCGACAGCGACACCAACAGCATCAACCGTAAAAATAAGTGAATTGAATTCAAGTCAATGAACTTTTTCACATGATCACATCGTCGCATTCGTTTAGGTAGGCGTCAGTGTGTTTGTAAATCAAACATATGCACGAATATGTGTCAATGTGTATTTTACATTTTATGCCGATATTCTTATCTTATTTCTTATAGCTTATGTCGATTCTCTCTCTCTCTCCCTCTCTCTTTCTCTCTCTTTTTTTCTCTGTCTCTTAATTTACAGCTGAATGCATGAAGGAAAATAAATGAAATACTAAACACAACCGGGAGAGCAATATGTAACCATAAATCGGGCACCAATACCTGCACAAATGCATAAAATATTTTTGTCGAGTTTTATCCGTAACAATGGCACATTTAAAACGATTTAAAGAAAACCATTGTTTTATCACCAAAAAAGAATTGAGGCTGTCTGGGTAATTCTCAATTTAACATGCAATTCTGGGCTTGTGAGTGTTCGATGCTTTTGGGTATGTGTGTGTGTGTGTGCATGTGGTTTTTTTTTGTATCGTTGAAAGTATTCTTTCAATCAAACTGTGCCAACCGACTCAACGGCAGTAAAATCAATCTCTTTCATTTGCTACCTCTCTCTCTTCCAATTTCACAAAAAGACGTGTTTTTATTTTGGACAATTTGGAGCAGTTTGTCGATTGATTCGGTTTCAGCAAATATTTGGCTTTCTCAAAACATGCTACAGAACCAGTTTCCGCCGAAACGATTCTATTCACACAGCGATGCTAACGGCTGTGTATTCGGTGAGCAGACTGAGTGGCGCACAGTACATTTTTACGTTTCAATTGTAAATAGAATCAAATGGATCGCGCTTATTTTTCTCCAAATTGACTTTTATTGTAGCACAGAAATGATCTCAAAACATTTACTCAGCACGGAATGATTCCAAACAATCTATGTGCTTTTATTTCTGGCATTCACACAGTGAATGCCGTAAAATCACACACACACACACACACACACACACACACACACGCACACAATCGAACCCATACTCGGCAATTCAATTAAAACGTACGCTAAAAAGTGGCAAGAAGTCTTTGACTTTTTGCTGAGAGATGAATGTAAGCAACGTAATGCAATTTATGCATCGACCGCTTTTGCGATTACCATTTTGCATCATATAACCGACGTTCACTGTACAACACACATTTGATATGAATGGAACGAGCTAAGCTGAACGGGCTGGCAAAACAGGCAAACAGACAAAATAATGACAGTTCCTCTATGATTGTGACCAAGCCTTCTCTTTCTCCCTCTCCGTCTCAATTCCATTGCTCTCTTTGCTTGATGTTATTGACTTACGTTAAAAAGTTATGGAGAGATAAATGGATTACATAATAGCATCAGTGCATGCACCAAGCAATGCAAACAACCGACCCACTCATTCGCAACATCTCAATGGGTTTTTTTTATGGTTTACGCACGTGTAAACGCCGCTGAACGATTCAAACAAGAAGCGAAAAAAAAATTATATATATATATAAATAAACCATACACAAACACGCGAGCGAACGAAACAACAATCTTTCAATTTTTGCCACTATTAGATCGCGTAATAAACAATTGGCATACATACAAACACTTGCACACAAACGAACTCAACAGTTTGTGCATGCACAAATGTACAATGTACTGTACACTGTGCAGAGTGTACAGAGTGTACACTGCACTCAATTTCATCCAATTGACTCACTTACCAAGTGCCGACTCTTACACACATTGCCATTTTGAAGCGCTTTGTTTGCGCCGCTACCAATTCTACTCCTTCGCTACATCGATCGAACAATAGATTTATAATGCACTGCATCTGTACTTCTTTCAATCGTTTACAGCTGGCCGAATGTAATGTAACAGAAATAAATCTAATGTGAATGTGAACAAATGTTCAATCGCTATGAGAAGCAAACAATGAAAGCAATACGTCCGCTTAGGCGCATCAACAAACACAACAACAACAAGTCGACAAGCGAATGCAAGTAAATCAAGAAATAAACTTCAAACAACGTACAATCTTGTAGTACATCAACCGTAAGTTAAGTACACACAGCATCACATACGACCGACATATCGGTATGTGATATGCACAGGCACACTGTTGGCTGGTTGCATCTCTTTCGGTCTCTCTTCACGTCATTTGCGCGTGTGTACGTTACACAGTCGCGCTCCTCAGCTCAACAGCACACTTCTCACTGCATACGCTATCTATGTTTTTCACTTTAATTTGTCTTATTGTCGTGTCACAGCATTATAAATTGAAAATCTCGACCAAACCTATTCGCTACGGTGGGATTGGTCTCAAACGAAGCCAATTTATGATGCAGCATTTCCTTGACATCACCAGGTTATTGGACTGTTTAATCATGGTTTGGCCCCAAAACAAAAGTTACTCTTCAATGAAATGCTATTCTACTTTTAAGCTCAAGCTTTCTTGAGTCAACCACTTCTTGTGTCGCAAATCCAGAGCTCTACTTGGTGTATCTGCGCTCCCGCACACAATTTAGTACGTTGAGCAGTACAATGATACATTTTTATTCAATGGCAAAAAACTAAATAACCAAAAGCATATAAGATGAGATTGTTTCAAACATCACTAAAATTTCATTACACCTTAAACCAGATTATTGTAGTTTCAAGAATATTTCGGTTGGATTAATGATAGAAATTCCATAGATTCGATGGCTGGTATTTGAATTCATTAGGCATTAAATTAGCGTTTTTTTTCCATACCAGATAAATGACACTCGAACGGTCTTGACTCTGGACATTGCATTTTACTTGTCGCAAATTTCACTCAATCGTTTAAAATTGAAATTCATTCCATCAAAGTACATACATTGAAGTGAATAAATCGTATATATAATATTATGGCATTTGAAGTCAGTGTCATCAATAAATTAGCATTTGTGGGTGTGCTGTGGTTCAGTACAATTGAATTTTATGATTTTTGACGCGACACATTTAATAGGTTTCTATATAGAATGCACTCATTGAGCAAATGAATCAAAATGAATGCGTTTGCCGTAGAAATTGTGCGATAGCGTAAAATTGTTATCACTAACAGTATGATTAAACTGTTAAATAAAAATGAGCACATAAAGGACAAACCGTCTTGGCCAGTTTACAATATGACTAAACGCTATTAGCTTGAACTATTCAAGTGGGTAAATCGAATGCAGCAACGTAATAACTTAAGTCAATAAAATTAAGACACATTATTACTTAATCATGATAATTCTACGCTTTGATATCCTCAATTCGACAATATCTTCGTTTCTTATCATCATATTTTTTTTTTTACTATTGAAATTAATTTCCTTCATTGACGACCCTATCATTAGGGTATCAATTCACACCATAGTGTGATAAATGTATCCAAGTCGATTTGTAAGAATCAATGAAACAAAAAAGGCCTATGCAATTGAAAAGTCTGAAGCAATAAAGTATATTAAGCATTGAAATAATGAACTTTTCGCATTTTTTTAAAAAAGGTACAAAAAAAAGAGAGTAAAAAACGTTGTATTGAAATTGGATGTAAACGACAAAAAAGACAAAATTTGAAATGCACTGAAAACCACACACACATCTGTTTCCACTTTCGTTTAGCATTTTTATTGGGCTCTCTCAACAACAACGATTAGGCAAAAGATCACGTAGTCACGATGTGCACAATATGTTGGTCGATTTTATGACGTCTATTGAACTGTTTTCGACATGTACATTTGAAAGACGAAAAATGGGACAATGAAATAAAAAACTTTGTATGAGAGCTACGGAGGAAGATTACGATTGGCCGAACAGAAGCAATTCACACATATGCAAAAACAGCACATCAAAATTCATCAATATCAATCAGATTTTTGATATTCTTGTCATCATCGAAAACCAATTGCATCAAGAGATTTCATCTGAATGTACAAAACGACGTTCGAGACATTTACTCTCTTTTTTTTTTTGGAATCAGTGACGAAGGTTCTGAAAAGAACGAAAATATGATTTAGCAGCCAAAAGATGCACATAGTTTTTTTTAAAGTACTCATCATTACATTTATGCTAGTGGTTTTTTTTTAATGCTCAACTGACGAATAGAAATGCATCCGAGAGATGCGGACACACAACATGTGAAAGTACGCCAAAACAAAGTCGCGATAAATTGTGATTACAGCTTGTATATCCTGTTCAATGATTTGACTCGTGTTTTTTTTTTGTATTTCAATTTCACTGTAGTGGCTGTGTCTGTGGCATGCACTCTCGTTCATATGGTTCAACAAACCTTCTACGAAAGACTTTTAAGTACGTTATTTCATGTATTGTGCATTTTGCCCATACCGACATTGTTGCGTTGTATTACAATTTATTCGATATATATATATTTTTGCTGTTGTCGCTATGCGTTCGTTTTGTCTTTCTTTTTTTTTTTTGTCCGTTTTGTGTGTCTGTTATTCAGTTGGCTTTGTAAAATATGAATATTGACAGGCAACATTGTTTATTCAATAGGCTCTACACTGGCGTAAAATCAAAATGTATTAAGGAAAAGAAGTGGTAGAACGAAAAAAAAACACACACACACGAAAAAAATTGGCAACAACAATAGCAACCGGCACACATCGAGTCATCGGCCGTTTTCCATTTTTGTTGTTCGTCTTGTGTTCGTCTCCCGCGAATTAGTCAGTCGTATACATGTGAGTACAAATGCTTGAAATTTAAATGCAATATATTGATTCACATGTCGTACACATGACCGCGATCATACTGAACAATCACAATTTTAATGCATACAATTGGAATGGGGCAACAAACCTCTTGACTTTTGCAACAATATGTATAATATCTCTCGTGTGGCCGGCTACGTGCTTTTACTGTGCATCTGTTGAAAGCGCAAAGGAGAGGCGAACAATAAAATCAAGAGAGAAAAAATGAATTGATCTAACCAGACAGACGCAATGTGAATGAAAGTAAAATCTTAGCTCTATGAAAAGGTTCATTCGCTACAAAAGATTGGAATTTTTATCGTCAATAGTTGTTTTAGCTGGAATGTTCAAGCGATGGCTTTGCATTGGTTGGACTTTTGTTTTTTCATCAAGAACACACACACACAAAATCAAAAATAAAACAACAAATGCTCGAATGCTCACACGCGTCTATGACCAAATTGATTCCAAGTAGACGAAAACATAAAAAAAAAACACATTATTGACTAAAGCCACATAGACACGCAGTGGTTCATTGGAATTCCTTTATCTATGGATAGAACGAGACGATCAAGCGTAAAAGTAGATACATATTTATGCAATAGAGAGAAGTTCAAGGGCAAAATTGACTTGCGCACGGCACAAATAAACATGTAGATCAAGCATTGAGCCTCTAATCACGGTATGCGTTCCTGGACAACGAAACAGAAGAGGATAAACAGATGTGAAAAAAAACACATTTATTTCCTATTCGCTGATGGTTTGTCTTTTAAAAGAAAAAAAAAACACTGTCACTAACTCGTTTTACACTTAAATGTTGCTTGGGACTCAATATTTCGAACTGATAGCGAATATTTTTTACATTCGCTTTCTGTCTGCTTATTTGTTCAAATACGTTTGCATACATTAAAATCATCACTGAAGGGAAGGAGGAACATAACCCGTACAGAGACAATGGCCAGCGAGCTCGATGACCGATGTCAAAAAGGTGACATATTCATTTCAATTGACGCTTCACAACACACAAAAACCAGATAACCAGATAATTGCATAACAATTTGTCGCTAACTTCTCGCGATGCTAAATGATAACGTGCGATAATGTTTCCCATTCCCATCTTAGATAAGTCTGAATAAGTTTATTCACCAAACAATTGGTTGTGATGCCATAAATAGCCAAAAATTCACAAATTTATTGTTATTATTGATTCATAAAAGATAATGAGATAAAGTTTTTTTTTTTCAAAACTGATATTTAAACAATGCATTAAACTTTGGTTTGCCAAATCCTTACCAACGGCTACTGAACCAAAAATTTGCAGTTCGAACAGACAATCGAAGCGATTAGCATTTTTTACGCATAAATAAGCAACAGAAAGGAAATTTTTTGTAACGATTCACAACCAAACAAACCACTGACGTTTAATTTGTATGGGTTTTGACCGTTGCACATTGATAACACTTTGTCGTAAAAGTCAATTGTTGTGCAACGATATGGTTTAATCAGGTTGTTTTTCGGTCACATGAATCATTCATTCAAATTATATTTCCAACAACAATTGTTGATCATGAAAAAAAAAAACAGAAGAAAACATCAATTAAAAGCAGTTAATTGATGGTGTTATCAAAATGTCGGGCAATTCCCCTGATTGTGTGTGTGGATTTAATACAATTGGTTTTTATTTCATTGGAAACAGTGTGACCAATTCCAGCGTTAACAAAAGCGATTACTTTTTGAAAACTTTCACACTGAACGCGCGCAAAGATATTAAGTCCTTGAAAATGATTTATTTTTATGTTGATCAGTTTATTTTAAAACTCAAAATGCAGACGTATAAATAAATTGACGGTTGGTGTTCTGTAATCGAGTTAAAGTTGTTTTTCTGTTCAATACGAATGTGTGATAACGTCAATTCGATTTTGGTTGTTATTTGAACTTCAAAGTTCATATACCTTTTGGTGTCGATTGTGTTTTCATGTCGATTCCGAAACAAAATTGGCCATTTTTAGGTGGCAATGGTTATAACCCAATGAACTTTTTTAGTACCTCGTTTTCTCACCCGTTCAAATAGCACAATTGTGTTGTTGTTGTTCCCATTATCAGAACTGCTCCATTTGATAGAGCTTATCACATTATTATGTCGACTACACTATGAAGATGTGAAATGTTGACACTATGTCATGAATCTGGGTTAAACTGATATATTCATTGTTGAGAAGGTCAACATCGGTATCGAATCTTATCCAAAAATCATGACCATAATGATTTTTCTGTTGTAATTCATGATCGGCGTAAATTTAATGAAGGAATGAGAAAAAGAGTCAGCGAATTTCGTATTATGAACATGACCATACCTGACGCTCGATATAAAGTTCTATGAATATTTTGACTGATGAAACACTGAGTTACAGTTCAACAAACTGTTGCTTACCCAGCAAAATTCCCTTTAACAGCTAAATCGAAGTCAACAAATGTATAAATACCATATCAATCAAACCACTGACAATATTGATATTGTTCATTTGTGCCCTCAAAATGTGCGAGAATTTCGATAGACACAACCACACAGACTTCCGAACAACCTTGAGCAATGACGTCAATTTTGTTGTGTACGTGTGTTGTTGGTTTTGTTGTAAGTAGATTATTTTCATGAAATTGTCCGCAAAGCATTGGCCGAACTGACCATTACCTGATCACCATATGAAATTTGGTCGAACAGATGATTGAACTCGACGCAGCGATAAGCTAATCAACCTTGATTATGATACTAACCGACTGAACTGTACATTTGAGCGTTTAAACAAAACAAAAAAAAAAAAGATCCCTAACTGAAATGACACATGTGCCGTTATTCGACAAATTCGAATCGTTATGTGTTCGTGACACATAACAAGTGCAACTGTTTGTATCGTATTCAAAAGCAACATTTTGAGTGTGAACAAACTGAATTGAATTCAAGGCGCTACCGGTATAGGTGAATATACTGTTTATACAATCTTCGTATTTGCCCAAATGCGGAAGGTAATTTTTTGTGTGTTTGAATGAGTGTCACCGAAATTGTGTTTGAGTCGATTTGTGCAATTATAATCACTTATTTAGCGGTTTGCTGATACAGATTAAATCAACAAATTTTGGGTTCAAGAGTGGTGATCGCCAAAGCTCAAGCGCTCGCTGTTTTTTTTTACATTTGCAGCAATACGTTAAATGTTTCCAACTCAAATCAGTTTAAAATCGTACGTCTGAATTGATTGCATGGAAATACTTATTTGAATGATGATATTGATGATTTATTAACAGCACAAGCATAATTGCCACGAGCTTATGCGATAAGACTGATGAATTTCTTTGAATGTGAACTTTGTCGACCTTGAAATGCAATTTGTCTTTGAATTTGGAACTTGTTAAGAAATTTAACGACCTCTTCCTACTGAATCTAACTAACAACGAAACAATCAATCCTTACACTTTCATGTAATCATTTACCAGCAATAAATAAGTCGACTAAATGGCAAACAAATATTTTGAATTTGGTCTATTTTGTCCATTAGTTTAACTCAATTTCATCACTCTCACTAAAGAAATATTAACCTAATATTTCTTTGAATGTTCAAAAAAAAACTTGATAATTTATCATGATAAGATGAAAGCATTGGTTCAAACGACACCAAAACACACATTTTCTAAAACTCGTCTAATTGACATCGATTAACCAAATAGACGTTCGAATTGGTACAAAAATGTGTGGAAAATTACACGTTTGTGTTTCGCAAAAAAAAAAAAAAAAAAGTGCCGCGTGCGTTTTGATGTATGGGCCTTCAATTCTACTAGAGAGGTCTTGAAATTTGCGTGAGCCAAAATTTACATGCAATTTAAATGTTTGATTTGTCAAAATAACAATAAAAACACATCAATTGAAGAAAATTATGTTGATAATTTTTTTTTTTTTTTTTTTTTGGCTGCCGAATCGCATTCAAAACAATCGCGTCATTGAACAAAAATCACACACAAAACGAAACAGAATTGATCTTAATTTGTGGCATAACAAACAGTAAGTTATACGGAGGTTAAACTATTTGTCTATAAATTGGTGGGTTTTGCACACTGAATGCGGTTTCGGTGGTTGAGGAAGGAAGTGAGACGAATGGGATCCAAATTTAAAGTGATGACATAATAATAAAAAAGACATTGAATAAGAATTTATCAAAATAGATGATCACATGGTCCAACGGTATTTTTTTGTTGTGTCGTTTGAATTTCATTTCTTTCAATTTGTATATGTTACAAAATTGATCATTATGAAGATGTCAAATAAACACTTTGTAAGGAAAACTCCATAAATTTGAATCGCTCGAATCATCAAAAGAAAGTGAAATGATTGTAAAAATGGCAAAACAGGAGACATAGAAGAAAAAGGGGGAAAAAAACAGAGTATATATAAATTCAATATGTACAATGATTGAAATATTCCAACATTTTGTTGGCTACTAAATATTTAATCAACGATTCAACCATTTTAAATGGTCGTTAAATTGAAAACGAATAATCTCAATGGTGGTTTTTGTTCGTTTATAGTTACGTGACAGCATGAATGATGAAGCAAAAGTCCACAACACTCCAATTTTGTAATGTAAGAAAAAAAAAACAAAGTAAAAACAAAAAACCGTTAACGATAGAAACGGCACATGGTTGAATTTTTGGCACCTATTCGAAATTAGTCGAACTGTTAATGGATATGGTTTGACATTTTCTCAAACACGATAACAACACATATATCATCATATGGGTTAGCAGATAAAGTCCGTGTTGAGCTGTACGATGCATGCGTTTTAATTTGTAGCAGCAAATTAACGATAATGAATTATAATTTTATCGAAATGAAAAATCATGCAATGTAAAAATGTACGTCATTCAAGTGGAAAATTAATATTGGATGCAAGTTCTATGAGCGTGAAGAATTTTGTTGGTGTGCAGCACAAAAAAAAAAGGTGAACACCTAAATAGGCAAAGCAGACAAACTATGATAAACGATATGTCCATTACCATTTTATCTGCGTTCCAAGTGAATCCAACTGCTAATTTCACATCTATTCAGTGAATTGTGTGTGCGCACACACAGTGCACAAGGCATGCGCCAATCATTTTTCTACTTAAATGTGGTAAATTGTTTTTATTTAATGATCCGTCTGCTATGATCTAATCGCGGTCTTTCCACATTCGCATCGTAACGTCACACACTTGTATGTGTGTGTGTGTATTTGTGCGTGCAGCGGCTCGTACAGTTTCAAATCGCTTGGAATGTGTGCCGTGCATTTTAATTTATTTAATTAAATCGATGGAATTTCAGTAAGAATTAGAATTGAATTCTTTTCACTGTGCCGAATCGTCAGAATGCATCAATTTATGCACGTTTTCTGAGTCATTTCAATTTTGACGTTGTTTGAAGGTGACATTTATCACATTTTCGCTTAAATGAGCGATTGATTTCATCTCATTTCATAAATTTTACACACAAATAAATTATCGATGACCAATTGATCACTTAAAAATTTCATTGTACATATTATCCATTGTCCATTTTTCAGATGTCCGGTGTGTCTACTGAAATACATCATCGAAAGCGTTTTCAAATCAATTCAGTGCACAAAACAAAAGACCTTCAATGTTCGAGCGCTTTTTTGTGTGTGTGTCAATTTAGTAATAAAACGCCACCATAATATGCATGAATATCATTGACCAAGGGCAATGAATGAATATGCAGAACTCTTCTGATGCGCATTTTTGTGTGTTTCCTCGTTGCAAATTAAATTTCATGTATACTCGCGGGTCAGCATAGAAGACACAACAAAAAAAAAATCGAAAGGTGTTTGTTTCCATGCAAATATTTCATTCAAAGTGGCCATTTTTTTTTATTTCAAACTTCATCATTAATTGCTAATAGATAACAGCAGCAACCGAATTTGGCTATGTAACAATAGAATGAAAGGAAACGAGTTAAACAAGTGTAAAATGTACGTCAATTTGCAGAACTCATCAGCTAAACCAGCTATTCAAATGGAAATCAACGGCAAAAAAACCACACACACACACACACACACACACACCAAATGAACTACGCTATAAATCATTTCAGATTAATTGGAATGTTTGCATCAGGCTGAAGAATTCGATTTTTGCCTTGCATACAAATAACCCAGAATCCAATTTCAATGCGGCCGATTACAAACAAGAGTGCAGAAAAAAAAACCAAATCACAACAACAACAAAAACACCAATTTACCGCAGTATTAATGCGATTTAAAGAAACCGAAACGAACGAATAAACCAACAAAATTGCTGTCGAAATAGAGAATGCATCGTTAGAATAAATTAGACGAATGAATGTGCGATATCTTGATACGATGGCTTTGGCGTTTGTGTGTGTGTGTGTTTTTTTTTTTGCTTAGCTACACCATCATGGAATTATTGCGCATTTGAACATTTTAAAATGTTGAACGCTTCCAATCTAGGGGGATTCATCTTCGATAATCGACTGCGAGTCCATGTGCTTTTTGCAAGTACTTACGAATGCGTAAGGCTATTGTACGAGTACTGCAAAAATATACAGTGCAAATGTGCTTGCACTAGCGAGTTCTTACGAGTCCAATATATTCTGCCGAGTACTTATATTTCTTTCACCATAGCGCGCATTCGTGTTTGACTCGCAAGTGCTTACATGTGTTTGCTGTGTCTTAAGATACGGGCACTCGTGGACTTGCGAGTAGAAACGAGTAGATAAATTCCCCTAGCTTCCAATGTTCTTTATTTTTTTTGCGGTGTCGTTTTTAGCATTTGTGTTAATTTCCACTGAAATACGGTCATTTCGAGTCGAACAGTGATCACTTGAGAATGATGGGATCCTTTTCACGTGGATCGGTTTGCTATTGCGCGTTATTATATATGTTTTTTTTTCCCGCTAAATTTCGATTCTTCTTCTATTCTACTGACCTTTTTCCGAATTCATTTTCTTAATTCGTGTGAATCTTTTTTGTTCACTATAAACATGTATATTTTGTTTGTTTTTTTTTTTAAATAAATACGTTTTGTTGTTGATCAAATGGTATTTATTACGTCGTTTGGATTTTAATAGAGATGTGGTGTAATCGATCTGTTTCGTTTGCATAAAATAGAACTAATTTTTTTTGTTGTTATTAAATTGATGGCGTTGAAATTCACATCCGGTAATAAGAATAGTCATAACATGATCAAATATTGCATCAGTTTATTTTGGCATTGATTTGATTACAAAATTCTGATTCTTGATCAAAAAGACTAGATTACGACTTAGAGGCAAATGATGCCTCATTTTTAAAATGCACATTTATTCTAATCGATCGATCGAGATCTGTTTAGGCATGTCATTGTACGACCATCAACTGCATGAAGCTTCATTCTTGTTGCGTTCGCTGCCCGTTTAATTGAAATGCATTTTTGTGTGTGTGTGTGTGTGTGATGACTGTGATGCCTCCGTTGGATTTGTGAGAGTTGGTCTCTTTTGTTTTATCGAATCATGTGTGAAGGTAGTGAATGTGAGCCACATACACGATAAACACTCTATCATTGAAGAAACTCGTTTTCTGACATTTGCCCAATATGATTGTCTCAAGATAATGACCGATTACACGCGCACACTCAATGAACATGTATAAATTTATGTTGTTGTTTTTTTTTTGGTTGTGCTGATTTTATTGGGCCAAATGCATTTGAGTGTGTGTTGTCAAGTGGAAACGGAACATAGTGTAGAAGCTTGATTCGGGTGCAAATCTAAAAATTAATGCGATACTGTCGATGACGCCCGTCATCATCCACTTCATTTCCATGGGACGATGATTTTTTTTTTGTTTATTATTCCAATTTGACTTTGCTTTCATGCATTTGTTCTTTGTCCAAATTGACGGTCATGTCAATGTTAATTTTTAATCCTTGGATGCCATTTATAAGCACTATTTTTTTAAATGGACACGTGTCAGTAGACATTCAATTGAATAAATGACTGTGGTGGTCTTTTTTAACGAAATTTTTTTGACGACTCACTTAGTTTCACTTGGTCCGCAACTAGAAGCTAAATTTAAACAATAAAATGCATCATTGCAAAAAATGAAAGAATTTTCATTGAATTGATCGTTGAAAATCAATAACGCATAAAATTAGGCATGCAGCCTTGTCTAAATTAGTTGCCTAATTTCAGGAGTAAAATTACCATGAAACATTTGACATATTGATTGTTTGCCGCTTACAATAATCGATGACACGAAATTTCTCATGTGAGTAAGAAATTATCATTATTACTGGCAGGCTATAAACGTAACAGTAAATTTTGATATCGCTTACAATCATACGCCAATTGATAAGAATACCCGGTTAAAAACATCAGTACACGTTCAAACGGAATTCAGACACGTTTGATGTGTTGTTTGTAACTCTTGGCTCTTGGCTTTATCTTGGATTTCAGAAATAAATTTCGACGTATAAACTCTTTTGTGATATCAGGTAAATAGCACTTAAATCATTTTACACCTTATTGAAATTCACACAATGTCGATGTCAAAGTTGAAACATTTTTTTTGGGAAATAGAAAATATACACCTTTCGGACTTGAGTTTATATTTTCTAGTTCCGATTGCAAAATCACACAAGCAACAGAGAAAATTGAATTTGAATCCGAAACTCCGATACCTCAGTACACACACAATCACCGATCAATTGCACATTTGATTGATATCTGTTGATTCGTAAGTTTTCAGTCTGTACATTAAAATTTGTTTCATTTCCGTACCCATACAAAAAAAAAAGAGAAAAAAAATCATTGAACAGCCATAATAAGCGCGACGCAAGTGCGATGCGTTTATGTGCAAATGTATGGTAGAGTGAGCAAAAAATTCAATAATTTCAAACATATCATTTGAAAGTTGAGAGAAAAATGAAGGCAATTTAATGTGTATGTGACAAGGAAGGAGAAACAAATCTAGTGTATCGATAGAGTGACATACGAATCGTACGATACGATGCAGTATCTGAACGGTGGATTCACGTCCAGTTGAGTTCACAATCTGTTGCACACATGCACCATAGTTGATATGTTAAAAATCAATGCGGACTGAAGAAAATAAAAAAAAAAGTACAATACAAAATATAGCTAAGATATGTCAGAAACACACTGACACAGATTCACTGAGCTGATGTGGACGTAAACGAAATTCAGCAAAGCATTAAAAGAGATCGAGAAATGTGACTGTGCAAAAGCCAAAGAAGAAGAAGAAACAAACAACAATGGACTGACTTCGAAACAAAACACGCATTTCAATCGCATCAATGAAAGAATGCACCAAAGAGATCTGAGCACACATTGCACGGCACACGATTGCGTGACAAATAACCATATTACATAGTTTCTTTTAGGGTCATTTACTTGTTATACATGTACAAAATATCGTGTAAATTCAACTTTGTGTGTGCGTTTGTTGCTTGTTTCTGTGCATGAGGAACACTATTATTACAAATTATCGCACATCGTTGTCGATCAATTTCCTCTATGGCATCTATGGTTATTTGGTGCTCATTCATCAGGCGCAAATATGTGAGCCAGTAAGTGAGTACTGCATATCCATATTCATGGATATTGCTACTGGCTTTTGCCCATTAGCTATTGCTTGCATGTTTTTTTTTTTCACGCAGTCGATCAAATTGTTTCACAAATGCATTTAAACGACTGGTTTTTCCTTTCTTCATGCAATCGTGTTTTTTTTTCTTCTTCTTCTTCTAGCAATGCGCACGTTTTTGCATTTTGAAGGTGTGTTTCAGTACATTTATGGTGTTAGTAAACAGATTCATTATCCAGATATAGATGAAAAACATATAAATAGAAACATATTTGTTATTTAGTTGTATTTGGAAGGCGCTTATTTAAATGATCAATGGTCAACGATCACTCGACACTGTCAAGTCAACACATCATCACCGATTCTGGTGATGCGAAAATAGATTTTGATGAATCAACAGCCATCTTAAATGGTTGTGGCATAGCCATTCATACCGATGCATTCCATGGAATGACTTACATTTATAAATATTACCAACTATAATGACCGAGTAATGTGCAATTAACTAAATGGGAAAAAACCTCTTATAGATTATGAATTGGAAGGTGTACGCATTTTACCGTTATGGATTCGTAATGGTTTAAACAGATTTCACAATGCATTGAAATGTATACAGCTCCATACATTCTTTATCGCCATCAGTAGATTATTGACCCAAGATTTAGTGAAGAGTAAAAAAAAAAAAAAACAATAACATAACAATTAAGCCGTTATCACTTAATTTGTACAAAGGTCAGGTACAACTACATGTCAACATGATATTGTTACATGATGAAACTTTCATCTCTGTCACTTCTGATTTGCCAAAAATTGCCGATTGAATCGACAGTTGTCTCTGTCTTCACCATTGCTATATTGACGGTGACATGACTCTTTTCGTCTCTTTCCTTTTGTTTATATTTCATATAATTGTAGCTACAATGTACGTATAACATTTTCTGACACGTAAATAGTCTGAAGCCTGACAGCTACGCGTGAATTCTATCGGAAATTAGTGAATTTGTTTGTCAAATATAGAATGAAACATTGTGAAAAAACATTCCGTGAATTGTGTGAATTTTATTTTATTGGTATGAAAAGTGCCAATTGAAATCAACGAAATTTCCATTTTTGTACGATATTCAAATTTGATGAATGCATATAATATTTTTGTCATAATTTTTTTTTCCGTTTTCAATCGAACAGATAACAATGTGTATCCTCTTCTTCATTTTGAATGAGAACGCAAAAGATGGTGAATACAAGCTAATTTTAGCGTCAAATCGTGATGAACTGTATGAGAGGCCAGCTTCGATTGCTGGTCCATGGAAAAACGATGAATCAATTATTGGGGGTCGTGACATGACATCAGGACGTGAAGGTGGAACTTGGCTTGCAATCACCACAAACAATCACACATTCAAATTAGGTGCTTTGTTGAATATTACCGGAGAGATAATCGATAATGCACATCCAAGAGGAAACATTGTGGTTGATTATGTGCAAAATTCAATATCAAATGTTCAATACTGTGACAAATTGTGTAAAAGTGATAGGCAACACAATGGCTTCTGTTTACTCACCATCGAAATAAAGTGAGTGATTCAAATCGAAAGAAATTTTATCCAATTTTTGATGCAAGTAACAAATATTATGTACATTCTGAACTGTTTTAGTGATAAACCAACGCGTCCAATGTATTATTGTAATGTAAACAACTGTGTGCAGGAGTGGCCACAGAATGAAGTACATGGAGTTGGAAATAGTTTAACACAACAACCACTTCAGAAAGTGACAGCCGGGCAGAAGAAATTTCAAAACATTCTCAACCAACACTATGAATCGAAAGAAGATTTGGTGCAAAGTCTTATTGATTTATTGAATGACCGTGAAAAACATTGGCCAGATGCTGAATTACAACGAAGAGCACCAAATCGGGCAGAATCATTAGCGTCAATATGTGTGAAAATGCCCAATGAAAAATACGGCAGCAGGTATTATTTACGAATGATGTATTTTGGTCTTGTAGCTCTAATGAATTGAAGTCGATGTTTGATTTTTTTTTAGAACTCACACGGTCATTTTAGTTGATGCAAATAATAAAGTAGACTTTTATGAGGAAACAATGGCTTCTACAGATCCAGACGGTGAATGGATACGTACTCATATTGAAACTGAATTCTAGTCCACAAATTGACTTCCAATTTTGTGTCGAATGATTTCAATTAACTTTCAACTCAGGTTTATAAATGTTGTTTTTGTGCCATGAACAAATTGTGTATGCAATGAAATGTTTAGAATGATTCAAACGCAGCAGCATGTTTTTCAATAGGGATGTGTGAAAGCACCAATAGTCAGCGCTGCCATCTACTGTTCGGACATTTAAAATAACTTGTCTCTTATTTTATTTTACAGGAAATTCAGTTAATTTTTAATAAAATTATATAAAAGAAAGGAATTGTCCTTGCTTCCGTAAAATAAACAAATATTTGGATTTCATTTGGACCAGGCTTTCTTCTTGATATTGGGTGACATGGAGACGTATCTACTAAGGTATAATAGGGGCTCAAAACAATGAATTTATTTGTTATCAATTCAAAGCTCCAAAACTTTGTATAAACAAACGCTTCGCTATTCGCAGTTCATTCAATAAAACGTCAAAATAAACGCTATACTTCGTAAATATGGAAATTGAAAATATAAAAAAAACTTTGAAATGTGCTAAAAAACGTCTGGAACATGACAATCGACAGTATCTTGAAGCGCTGGATAAACAAATTAGCAGCGAAATCAAATTTCGAACATCAGTTCACCGAATGGCAAAAATTACTGACTCGGCACTGGACATGATCCAGCTGAATGCCGAACTTTCTGATGGTAAAGATTCGAAGCAAAATATAAAAGAAACCGTCGATCTGAAGACGTTTGCAAAAATTGGAAAGATCGGCTTATGATATGAAGCACGATTTTAGAATTCGAATATCAAAAGCCATCGTAGTTCCAGACTCACCACCACAACCGACTAGAAAAAGTGCTCGGCAGGCTAATTCAACCGATGTGAGTCGTTTTAATACATGTTCACATAGAATAACCATGATTTCAATACCGTTCCACTTGTCTGAGATTTACTAATTATGCTGTAACAATTGTTTGTTTTGAAATGATTCAGGTGCGGACAACATCTGCGAAGACATCAACTGAAACATCTCAGAATGCGCCGGGAATGTATTCTGGATATAACATGCTGCAACAAAAAGCTGCGAGTATTTTAAGAAAAGCATGAATTGGAAACGTTACATCAAATGAGCACCGCAACAAATAACATTTTTCATTACATTTGTGTCTCAATTTTATGTCTCAAATATCATTGTTTTCATGGATTTTCATTAGATGTCATTATTTGTTTATTGAATATACTGCAAATAATAAAAAAAATATTGAAATCAATGAAAACTAGTGATAAAAATGATAACTAATCAAAATCAATTAAAAGAGATGTTTTCTCCATGTAAATTGTCTTATGAAAATATCAATTTTTCAATAAACAACTACAAAAGTGAAATTGACAAAGTCAAAAAGTTCAATCGAAATATCAGCGTTTTTATTTATATTTCTTTGCGATAGTTTTATTATAATGAAAGGATTAGCAAGTGAGCACACGTTATCTTTGGGTGAAATGTCAAACACGGTGAAATGTTGATATTGATCAGTTTACGATTACATTATAAATATAAAACTAATTTAATCACAGGATTTGTACACTGATTCCACATCTAAGGCATTATTTTAAACGTTCGACTATGACACACACACACACACACAAAACCTATTACTAGAGTTAAATTAAGCTGTAGCTACGTAAAAAATAATCGCTATGATCTAAAACTACAAATTCAATCAAAAATCCTAAAAGTAAATTTCTGAACAATTCGGCTGCTGCCACTTTGGTTGAGCGGATTCTTCAGAGAAAACTATTTTGATATTGACACTTTGAATTCACGTATTTTGGGTCATAACAACTAACAACCCTTTTATGAAATTATGGTTACTTATTTTTTTTTTTTGGCACATTTTGGTACGAATTTATCTAATTGACTGCACTTGGTTCTGCACTTAAGCCATGAACAAGTCTTTCATTGAAATCTAAGTAGAAATTTTAATTTAAATCGATTCTATTGAAAACTATGGTAAAAACTATTGCTAAATTGGTTATATGTGGATAGTATCTATTGGCTGAACCGACATGTAGATCTAAATCATCCGGCCGAACGACATTGGCCACTGTTAATGCACTCAATGCAATGTTGCTTGTGATTCGATGACTTTGTGTATCGATTAATGTGGCAATTTTTTCCGCTTCACGAACACAAGCTTCATGCTGTAATTCGGAAAGGCTCATCTCGATGGCATGAACTAAAATAAAGATATCACCTTCAATTGTTAAATAGCCACTGAGGCGACAGTGTGTCACTTGAATGAGATTGTCCAATGCACGTAAAATGCCTTTGAGTGTAAGGATTTCCGTATTTTTGCCTTTCAATGTAAATAATGCTCGATCGATTTGTTTTCGCGAGTAAATTATTCGAACAGCACCACCACAAACAGGACAACACGCTCCAGGCGGTATGATAGCACCTTCACTGCACTTGAAATTATAATTACATTTAACTGATGCACAACGTGGACCTAATGTATTTGTCAAAAGGCCAATCTCTCGACATTCACCATCATAATCCGAAATTGAGTAATCTTAAAAATGGGGAAAATTTGTTGATTAAATATTGATCGATCGAGTTTATCGTCGAGATATTTCTTGATTCAAACTAACCACTCCAGGCTTCGCATTCACTTATGTAGGTGATGCCATTAATTCCACAAACGGATGTCTTTCGACAGCTATCAATGCATCTGCCGGCATATGCAAGTGTTGCTTTTGCTTTGACCAAGTGGCACAATGATGCAAACGTTTGTCCTTCAGTACTGCAGACTGGTTTATCTCCAATGCGACAATTTGACGTTGTGTTTACTAGAGGTGAAATGATTGCAAATTAGTTAACATTTTAATATTTTGAAACAACAACAAAAAAAACCTGATGTAAATCAATTGAACTTACTGCATTGGTATTGGCGGCAAGGATTGTGCGAAACCGACAAACAAACTTGTCGATTTTCAACGCATTCCGCATAATTTGAACACTTTGCATCTCGACACGGATTACTATCGCGACACGGCCGAAACTCAATGTCCGTCACTTGAAGGCCAGCACATTTGGAAACACATTCCGATGGATACGTATAACCATTTCGACCACAAACAGGCACATGGTGCGGTGCACAATTGCACGGTAGACTTGTATAGTGTTCCGAAATGCCTGGGATGCGACACTGTTTTTTCGTGCATGTGATATCACCAGCAAAGCAACTGCAAATATTGCACTCGACATGAAACCATGTACCGTGTTCGATTTGTCTATCGCCCATTTTGCATGAATCATACGACATGCATGGTAACGAATGACAGTCATCGAGTCGTCCATTGGCCATACAACGGCACAATTTGAAGCATCCTTTATGTTTCATAGATATTGGAATGCGAGCATATGAACCAACTGGAACTAAATAGGTCGATGTTTCACCCAATGGACAGCCAGGAACACAGCGAAAAGCCATTGAAGCCGTTATACCATGATGATCTCTCTTGTTATTTGGCACACAAACTTCAGTTAAATTGCACGTATGATCACGGCAAGGTGAAATAATTTGTTGATTTGCCGGTGGCCAATTCCGTTGTGGTACATCACTTGGTTCCAAATATGGTTTGAGAGAAATACACGGTGACGACGCATTCTCTGAATCAGCTGAAAATCTTGAACAAATCGATTCAGATGTGTGACGAGTTTCCATTCGTGTCCAATCGATACATTTTGCTAACAAATCATAGCAATCCTCGCGACAAATTTGTGTTGTATGTTTAGTGCGTGAGCATGGTTTAATTTGAAGAATACATGTTATTGCTTGCCATGCTTCCGGTTCACACTTGTCAATGTCTTTGATGGGTAAGTTTAAGCCGGGCAAACTCAATGATTGAGTGTCTTTCCAAAGTTCGGCCACCACTCGTGCAGCACTATCAGCATTTGTATTGCAACTACGAAATAGTTCGGTTGGTCGATTGTTAAAATTTGTACAATATGATAGTCCATCACAGCCCAGCTCACACGGTTCATCCACTGAAAAGTAATCATAGTTTAATTGGTGTTTATTAATAGGTTGATTTTGGAATTCAATGAACAATTTTACCTTCATCTAAACACTGTCTCAATGATATTTCATTCAATTCAGAATAGCAATCATTTTCAAATTCATCACGCGTATCCGTCCAACCGTTCGAATATGTTTGAGAGCAAAGTCGACGACATTTTGGCGATAAGGCTTTGTGACAACAATGCAATTTAGCTGAATCGATACCAATTTGACTGATTTGTGACACCATCGCACCGTCGGTCGATGATGATTGCATTGGATGATGATTTCCAGATAAAAAGCACTGCCACAATGGTTCATGTGGTAACGGTGGACCGCAGCCTCCTTTTGATAATGTATCAATTATCTCTTGCATTGTTTCACCAATTTCCAAAATATTTTTACACGTTTCACGGCATATCGCTGATCGGGAATGACCACAGCATGGTATATCTATGGAAACAAAACATTAAATAGAAAACATTTGATTAGAATACTAAAAGAGTTGATTCTCAAATGAATTTACGCGCATTTAAAAAAATATGAAAAATGCTTACATTGCCTTGGGTTCTCGATTGGTGTTACGTCCATAATCTCTCTAACGCAATTTAGTACCTTCAAATTGGTGTTGTTATCATTGCACGCATTTTCAACAAACTGTCGTTGCTCTTTGGTTGCAGTTTTTTCACTTTGGAATATGTTGCGACATGCCTTCAAAATTGAATGATCATTTACCAACAACATTTGTTTTTTTGTTTTTTTTTTTCTTTGTATTGACGACGGTATGACAAAATCAAATATAGAGGAATTTACTCACTTGCAGACATTCTGATGTTCTTGCATTGCCACAGCAATTGTCCCCATTTTCCTGGCGTTCAAAGCAATCGAACAAAGTTTGTTCATCACTTCGACGACAACTTGACAACGTCTCTTGGCTGCTTGTCGATGTAGCGCATGTATTTTGACAGTTCACTGTTATTGCAAGCGGACAACATAGCCTACCAGACCAATGAGCTCCATGGTGTACGGCTAAACCACAGGAAATAGAGAAAGAGTTTTTTAAAAAAAAGTGTGAAATGTAAACTATTGTCGTTAAATATGTACCAAACATATTTATTTGCTCAAAAATGATGTCTAATTTTTGTGAAAAAATGTGAATAAATATTCACTTACCGTGCAAGGTGTGATTCATGCATTGCCAGAAATCTGTTTGAACAGATGGACAACTTCGGCGTAAGTCTGATAATGTCGAATCTTTTCCATTGAAGCTAGTTGTCGATAAATGCACCAGGGACAACTACAATGATCAACAAAATTGATTAGATATCACATTAGATCTTTTCGACCGCAATCAGTTTGCTGGTGCATTTATTACACCATTCACACAACAACAACAAAAAAATGATTGCTTTGTTCGAAGCGATAAAAAAAGATGAGAATCTATAAAAAAATTCTATGTGAACTGAACAAAAGTGGAAAAATTGACATAAAAGAATTGAATCCACAAAAATGGATGAATGTATAAATAGAAAAGTGTCTAGAGTGAATTTCAAAACGATCTTTTTCCGAAAGGAAATGAAAATTCTTTAGAATCAAATTGGAGTTGTTAAAATAGTCAAGTTACTTATTATTGTGGTTTATACAATAAGAACTTTACGTTCAATGAAAAAAAAAAAAATCGATCGTTTTTTTCAATTGATTTGACATTTGTTTTGACAATAAACTATTGAAATCAATTAATCGAACAAAGCAATGCTACTGCCGCTCAATTCATTCGACTTCATTGTCTCACAAATTGCATCTCAATTGTACTTAAATGCACAGCCATTTGTGGTGCTGTGAGAATGTGTCGCATTCACAAAAATAGACATATTTGAATTGTTTGTACATGTGCATGGCTGCAGTCTTGCAATTTGATACTTTTTCTACGGATTGCAAAAGGAAAACGGGCAATAAACGACAAGAAAATCCGATTCAGACATCGGCATTGAGTGAAAAGATTGACAGATATTTGACTCCAGATGAGATTTTTCAAAGACTTTCTTCCTTCGAAAATCAAAATGTGCGACAACTCCATCCATATTCGATAGGTTCGATCGTTACTGATCAAAGCATACATCAACGATTTTATATGTTTCATCCGAACAAAATTCCAACACATGCAACAAACCGAACGTTTGAATGATTGACGCCGTTTAACCTTCTGAATGTAATTATGTGTTTGTTATGTTTTGGTTAAAAGTTTTCCACTTCTCAAAATACGCGGAAAATATTAATGTAAAATAGTTCCGGATAAAATGAGCATCGCCGTTAATTACGCTAAATTCTGATGGTTTTGAAGTTACAAAAATAGCACTTACATTTTCGCAAGACGAACGACACGATCCAAACGAGATTTTACAGCAGCTAAACAAATCTGTAAACGAGAAGGGAAAAAAAACATTTGTTTGGAGTTAGACGTGACAAAATCTCAAAACAGTTTCTATTTCTAAAGCGTATAATTAGAAAGTATTTTATATTGAATTAAAATTTAGTTGAGCGCTGAATTGCAAGCAGTAAATAAATATGATATCCTGACAATTCATGTAAATTCTATGAGAAAAAAAAACATTTAGTGTGTGGCAACGTTTTGGTTTGGAAATTTTATATAAAATCTGAAGAAAAAATCTGTATGCGAAACATGAGAGAATTTATGAGTATAAAGTATTGTACATGTCGAGCTGAAGCAGTTGTCGATGTACTCGCATATAAAATGTTTTTTCAATTCGATGCATATTGCGCATTTCGTGGCACTTTATGGCATTGCTTGTTGTTGATTCCATTTTTAAAATAGAGTAAAAGAGAGAGAGAGAGAGAGAGAGAGAGAGCGAACGACAAAAAAATTCACCATCGGCTTGAAGCTCTTTTCAACGTGTATTGGCACAAAATGGCCACGACGCACGCGCTTGTCACTCTCAATCACTTGCGGTTACATGTCGCATTTTCTTTTCGTTTTATTTTTTTTCCCTTTTCTTTTTAATTAATCGTACAAAGATTTTGCAAACGGAATTCTGCGGAGCTCAAGCTAAGATATATTGGATCCATGTGTTTTAATTCTTGACTGCTTGACTCGATGGCAGTGATTTATCGTCGGTGGAAAATGCATATGAAATGCGAGCAATGCGACACACGACGATGAGGGAAAAAAGTGTCGCTAAAATTAGAGTGCAAATAGAAAAGCAATCATTTATTTTGCGTGGAAAATCTTTTTTTTTTTTTTTTTAAGAGGAATTCCATTTGAGTGATTGCTTTCGTCTGACGATCACAGTTGATCGTACGATTGTTAAATTCTACACGAAATGTTTGTGTTGTATTTTTGAAACATGATCAATTCGTTTGAAATGCCCACGAGATCAATGCTTGAAGAATGCTTGAAGTGTTTCATTTCGATCGGCATTTTGACATTTAAGTGTTCTAAATCATCAGAAATCATTTCTAAATCATTTATCTTCTACATACGCACTAATACCCACTAATACGCTCGATGTATTTTTGAGGCGGCTTTGAATCCACAATTTCAAATTATGCAATTCGACAGCTACTCTGGATAATGTCATTTATGCCCCACGATCGACTGTATCAATTTGTTGGCATCTGTCACGATGCGCGTTATTCAAATATTTGAAGATTAGTTTCTATTTTAACTATTTAGTCCATTTCCATAGAAAAATACACATTGCTTTGAAGTAAACAGCAGACTCAAACGTTCGCCATACAAATTGACACAAGTCAAAGGAATCTTGTTGTTTCCTCTTAAAGCAGCTTAAATGACTGAATATTGTTTTTTCTTTCAAATAAACATTGTCACAGCTGATGACAACAGGATTCAAATACAAATAATTAACGTTTGCTGTTTTGCTGAACCTTTGATGGAACGATGGAACAGCTTGTCAAATAATGACAGTGCCAACAAATGTTTTTCTATTTCCGTTCGCGTCCAGCGGTACATTTTTTTTGTATTTGAAACCAGCTTTCCGCTTTGTGGTGTGAAATATACACAAACGCAATAGATAAAAAACAAGGAGCTGGCGATGACTTCAAAGTGATCGGATTACGGCAATTATTAGAGATTAAAGTATTACTTCAAAGGCAAATATGAATTAATGCAGCGAACAGCGTTTTGTTAGTGCTCAATTGTAACTCGAAAAGAACAGTTTTAAAACGAGATATAAACACTGTTTGTTAAACAGTGAGCGTGATGAAATTTTGACTCGAAAGTGCGCAAACATCTTTGAGAAGATCAATGGCCGAAAAATTGTCGCAATAAAATGTAAAGTTTATAACGAAAATTACGCTTAATGATCTTATTGATCAAGTTTGCATCGGATTTCATCGTCACGTAAGGAAATAACGATTTCCAATTTGATCCGTTCAATCGTTTGCATGCTCACGCAAGAAATATGATCCGTTGACTAAAATGTGATTTCATCGAACCTTTTTCAGTCTCCCTCTTCATCTTTCTCTCTCTCTCTCTCTCTCTCTCTCTCTCTCTCTCTAATTCAAACTGCATTTCTGGAGTTTGGTTGTTTTTCAAACTGCATTTTGATTTAGAAAAACAGTTAAACAATAAATGTTTCCTATAAATTTTAACGACAAATCAGTCATAAAGATTTGGTGTTTGGCGGGTATGGAAGAGTGTGTGAGCGTGCGATAGCCTTTGCCACTTCATCGTTGACGATCATTTTTCATTTTATTTTGAGTTAAATTGCTTGGCATCGTTTGCCAGTGACATGCCTACAAAACAGCTCTCTCTCTCCAGCGTTGATAACAATCAAACATACAATCCATCGATTGTGCGTGATTCTCTTATTTATTCCGCTGACACTGTTGGCTGTTGTCCCTCGCTCACTCTTTTCATTTCTATATTCTTCTTATTTTTGCTTGCTGCGTATTGGGTTGTTTTGTTTTGTTTTTTTTTTTTAATGCTCATCAATAATTGTGGTCTTAATTTCTCAAGCGACCATTTATTCATGTGTTCGTGTCATGCTTGTTAAAATAGCCACTTCGACTACAAATTGCTTATGTTTTGTGCGCGATGGTAAATTTTGTGTGTGTATTTTGTCTTTTATATTTAAAATGAGTTGTTCAATGCATAAAACAATTCATTTTTCGTGCATCTTTTCACTTCGTTTGACTCATACACAATTCTTGGTCTTTCTCTCTCTCCAAATGCATAAATTTGTATAAATAATTATTCAATGATGTGGTAAACGACTGAAACTGACGACTGCTACGTGACGAATATTATTAAGTGGCATTAATTTGACATTTGCTCATTTATATTTGTGTTTGTTCTCTCTATCCACTTTTTCTTAATTCCATGGTGATCTACGAGTGAATTGTCTTATCGAGTAAATGAATGAGCCGATGTTGAATAAAAAAAAATCTCTAAATCTTTTCTTGTTTTACTCGGATTGAGACAACCGACGATTTAGTTAAAACATTCGGAATCGGAAGAGCAACACATTTACATTCACCACATATTGCGCATAAAAACGGAAATGCATTTTTAAAGCAGCATTTTAAGATGTCTATGAACTTATTAGCTTAGACATTGAAGTCTATTAAACATTTTTGTTGTTGTTGCAAAAAAAAACACATTTCAGCTTATAAATAATAAGATTCTTCACTTTGATAGTTCCTCAATGCAAGGGGAATACGCATGCTTTTCACTTGAATGGGCACATTCGCATAAAATTTCACTAATTGATTCAATTGAATTCAAACGATAAACTGAAACTATACAATTTTCATCCAAAGTAATTTCAAGCCATTTCAAGTCAAAGAAGAGTGCAGAAATTTGAGCGCTCGACCGCATTTTATGAATTAACATCGTTTTCAATTTTGAAATGATTCCCTTGTCGAGATGTTTTTAGCCAATAAAATCAAACGACGCATTTTATCTGACTTAAAACAATGACCAGACACATTTTATTGGCCATAATTAAGGATATGAGGGCATTTTTAGTTCACTTGAACGCTCAACCCAAATTTGTTCAACTCAGTTTTATGCAGCCCATCAATAATATTTAACAAAATATTTCTTATCAAAATTGTACAACAAGATGCTAACATACTCAAATTGGGTCGTAATTTCAGTGAAAATAATCTTTTGTATATATAGTTTAGTCATGAGTTGCATTCATTTTCTTTTATTTATTCACGTGAAACTGTGTCATCTGCTGTCATCGACGGTCATTTCCCATTGTATTCTTACCCCAATTTCGATCCTTTTATTCATAATTCATATGGTCGTTTTAATATTCTATCACTTTGATTGTTTGAATGGTGCCATGTGTCTACTTGACGCAACCACAATATCTCAACACACAATGTGTGTTAAACTGAGCTGTTCTCAAAATGAGTTTTTTTGTTGTACATTTTACTATTTTCAACTCGAATTGAAACAATTTTAAAGAATTCATATCGGTGTTGTATGCCTTTCATAGCACTTTTGGTCAATTTTTAAATTATTCATTCATATCCTGCACCAAAATGGCCCGTGCAACTTGGTCCCCTTTGCAAATGACATTTACAAAAATTGTTTGAAACGGTAGCATAAGTAATAATTTAGTAGTTTTAATAGGTAATTATGTCAAGCTATTTTCTATTGATTTTCAGCCGACCCTCACCGGTCACTATCTCAGAATGGTTGGCCGATAGCAAGAATGCATTTTTGAGTACAATTCTCATTTGTCTTGAACTATTCAAAAAAGATCCAAACAAATCGCATTCTTTGGATAAAATATTCCGGATACACGGAATAAAGTCAATGAAATTGATAACAAAAAAAAAAATTTCTTTGACATTCCAATGATAAACGGTCTGTATAGAAAGTTGAAACAAAAAACACACTTTTAGTTTTCTGGAATATTTGAATTTGGTCGATGATACATCAAAAATTCATCTATTCTTTGTCAACAATTTTTTTGGTTGCTTTTATGCATTTTTTAAGTGAATGGAAAGTTTTTGCCACACCACAATTCAAAATGGGTACATGTTTTTATAATTGATGAGGTGTCGCTGGTGCACTTTGAAACTAGTTCAATGAAATTGGAAGCAGATGATTGTGGTCGCTATTATCAGTTGATGTGCGGTAATTTCAAAAGCCATTAGAGCACTTTCATGTTTTAGTTTGAAAAAATTTCAATGGAAAACAATTTTCTGTTGAGAAATATGGCAAAGATATAAGCTCCAACTAATGACCGCAATTTTGGTCAACTGAAGTTATTTTAATCGAACGGACTTCATTTCAATTTCAAGCAAACTTTTCTCATTTAATACTTTAATCTATTGACTTTTAGTCTATTGAATGTGCTAATCGATTGTGAAAATTGATTTGCAAAGAGAAAAAAAAAATGCTTACCGGGTGGTTCATTGGAGATAATTTGGGTGTAATTGGAGCTCAGTTCGCGGTTATACTGGTTGGCGTCGTCTGATAAGTGCTCTCTGTAAGCATACCGGCCACTAATTAAGTAAAACACTATGAGCAATTGCCATTTCACAACCATTTTAATGTTTTGATTATAAGTCGACGTCATTTTAAGCATTCGGAATACTTTTTTTTTTTGGATTGTAACGACCATTCACTTGAATCAATCACTTTAAAATCCGGTATGGGATTTCATAAAAACTCGACCTCTTCACTTCAAGCAGTTTGTTCTTCACTTGATCTCAATTATGAAATTGTTGGGTGGTTTTTTGAGTGACAGGTCCATAAAAAACAAAACCATCATATTTCACGAGCATCACTTGATCACTACATGTGTTGTGGCGTTGAGCATCCGATTCAAAAAGTCAATTTCACACCATATGAACGCATTTTATGTGCACCAATCTTTACAAAAGATTCTTTACCAATGTAAAAACAAAAATGAATAAGCATAAAAACCGCACATCATACAATAAACCATCAGTCATTTTCTATTCATTTTTTTTTGGTGTGTGGATTTTTTTGTTGTGCATTTCGATTTATTTATCATTCGCAATTCACTTAACGATGTTTATAGATGCAATTTGCATATAAACTGTACACCAACCAGAAATTAACTGCTTAATATAGTTTTTTTTTCTGTATTAATGATCAGTTTCACACCAGTTGAGTTTGCGTCTCAACTCTATGTCTCGTCTCTGGCTTTGGCATACACACTTTTTCTGCCCGTCCGTCTCAATTCGTCGTCTACAGCTCCAAAAAAGAATCACCACACAAACGTTTCAGCGTTTTTAAAAATGTAAATTTTGTGCCGATCGCGCATATATAAATGGCGCAAACTTGCGCCCGTCCAGATAATATAATAAATTTTGATTGCGAACCGCGTATTATTTAGCATACAAAATCAACTGTTGCGCACCAGAATCACATTTTGCGTTGGTTCGATGATGCTGTTGCTGTTGTTGTTGCTGTTGTTGACGTTGACTTGTGCCTCAAACTGCATGCATAGAATTAATGATTATTATGTGCGTTAGTCGTTGCTATTGCTGTTGAGTATGGTTTTTTTTGTTGTCTCTTTCTCCACATTTGTTTACTCACTTCTTTTCATATTAAGTTTGTTGATTTTTGTTTCAGTTGCTATTTCAATGAACATTCGGTGCGTCGAAATTTTTGTTGCCTCGTTCAAGTGTCCATTGAATCAACTCCAAGTGATTCTGATTATATTATTATTCTGTGTAATGTTTTTAAATTCAAAGAGGTTATAGATGCAGTTGTTGTTTTTTTTTATTTTGCTTCTCATGTGATGTGTCACCATACTATGTGATTATTATTGACTCCAATTAGAATCAAAGTGTTCGTTTCCATAAGATCGGGCTGATTTTATGGTCATTTTTTTGATCGTTGCCTTCATCTATCCACTTCTACTCGATTTTATTGCATTTTCTACACATTTTCAACTGCTTCGTCCAACGGTTTATCCCTCAATGCGATTTTTATCGCCTCTTGAGTCAATACACAAGTTGTTGATGGCATTAATTTAAAGTAAATTTTTCACGGATTTTTACATTTACAGAGGTCCCAAATAGAAAACTTTTATGTTCTTCACTTACGCTTATAAACTGTATTCAATTTTGTTGTGTTTATTTTATTGACACTTAAAATTTTATTGATATGTTAGTGTATTCCATTTCCATTTACATCTATATTGCACTCTAATCATTGGATGATTGACGGGAAGTGTGGTCGGTTGACAACTGTTCTTTTATTGACTACTGCTACAATCAATGCATTCCAATGGTAAATATATTGTTTTTGGGTGGTGAGCGGTCCGTTTTAGGCTGAATCATTGGAGAATATTTTCATATTTTGAAGTTGGTTTTTAAGTACGTTTTCACAAGTACATCAAAGTGCCGAAGTCTGGCTCATTCGAATATATGTGAATGAAATAACAACGTATCCGTTATTAATAAGGATGTTATTTCTCCACTAAATATAATTGACGATGCCTCATGACATATGCACCAAATGAAAAAATGATTTATTTTTGTAAAACCCTATCATCCATTGATCTTTTGAGTGAAATTCTCGCCTTGGTGCTCGAATATATACTTTCATATGTAAAATACTCAAATAAAAAATGCCAATAAAACTGTCTTTAATACGATTCTCAGACCCATTTGCTCTTTCATCATATCGGCCGCTTTTTCATGAGATCGTTAACATGCGCGAATATGTCACATGATGAAAAAGTTACATCAAACACCAAAATATATATACAAACATTGTAAAAATAGCCGAAATTCACGAACGCTTACTTTTTCCCCCGTTTCAGTTGTATCGCTATACAGATCGAGTATTGAATTGAAGCATGTCACTGTTCTGTGGAATTGAAATACTTTGAACCAAATTTAAGAGAAAAAAAAAATGAGAATTTCACTTTATTTTTAAACAAATCGATTTTGTCATTTGTCAATCTCTGTATTATGAATTACATTTCGACATAAACGCTCCCCACACATATGCCCAAGTCACATGTGCCACCGACGCCAGAAATTGTCGACCAAAATCTGATATACGTTCAACTTTTTTTTATGAGTGCGATCATACAATCAATTTCATGTAGATTTTGTTGAAACTCAATTACTTTCAATTAAGCTACCGTCACTCAAAGAGGGAAACCGAATTACTGCGATTGAGTTTTAATTAAAATGAGAATTTTTCGGATAAAATGCATAAATCGCATGAATAACTGGATTCAGTTAAAAAATCATTATCAGTGATTTCAATCGAGATAAAATGTTTATTTTTGGCATATTTTGTATTGGGGTTTCGTGTGAAAGACACATAAAAAAAAAACGATTTTGAAGGAAAAAGTATTTTAAGCCGATGTTTGTTTTTTTTTCAATTGTAAAGATAAAAATCACTTTCTAAAGGAAATGTATGCAAAATGAAACACTTTTTTCGGATTTTTAAAGACTCTTTGGTCTTTGGATAATAACGGCAGATTTGCAGTTTGACATAATTTCAAGTTTTCCAAATTGCACTTTAATTGATTTTTCATTCAACAGATTGGTGAATTTCAATTAGACCATTTTTGAAGTAGTCGAATTTATATTAAATTTCGACTAAATGAAAAATCCATCAAAATAGCATCAATGTCAACAATCACAAAATTTATTCTCCTTACATTTTAAAGAACTATGTACATCGTTGTAAAAAAAAAAATCCAATCAAATTAATTTCAAACAAAATTCAATTTTCAAAATGAAAAAAACAAAAGAACAAAACTGAAAAATAATCAACGAAAATAAAACCGTTAAACGCTTCGTACTACATCTTACACCGAAAACGTTCACCAGGCGACTGTTTGTGCTACGCAAAGTACATTATGAATATACAGACACACACAACATTCGGCTAATGTGTGAATGAACAACGAACAGAGCGACATAATCAACGCTCAGCCATCGGTATAGATATAGCTGTGGCGTTGATGGATTGTCGCATCGTTTGTAAAATGCAATGTGTATGGCACTTAAACGTTATTCCTGTTCATGTCTGCATTAAAATTAGATGTGAATTTTGTGGATTGTTGGAAGTCTTTCATTAGATTGAGTCTATTTTCGCTATGCCTTTCGAAATTGTACAATGTTTTCGCCAAATTGAACTGAGATTCAGCCTAACTTCTTGCATTTAATATGTCTCGTCAATTGAAAATGTCATATTCAAATTTTAGTTACTGTCACAGTAGTTGCCAATCATTATACAATCATAAGCTAAGACTTAAATTGTATTCAACCGCGTAACGCAATTACTTTTTTTTTGTGTGTGAAGCGATTGTAGGCGGTAATTCATGAATAATTTAATTTTTTTTTTAGCATGTATCCGACTAGAAATCCGTTCAAAAGATTTTCTATTCGCTTTGTACTTGAATAGAATTGTTTCTTAAGAAAAGTGTAAAACCAATTTTGATTGAAACTTTAAACTAGTTTCATTCTTTGAAATGACATAAATTATAGCTGAGAGATTCCGTAGAGCTCAAGTCAATCCATACGGTTTAAAGGATATATAAATTGCACGTCATTTTATTGAAATGGACTGAAAATTGAAAATAATTTGTGGCGATTAAAGTGAATTCACAAAGACGAACATATGTTTTTAAATTCATATTTCCCAACGAAAACATATTTTTTTTTTTGCATTTCACGAACACGACACTTGGTTGTACGTTTGAAAAAAAAAGTACAATAAGTTGAGCTCATTCAATACGCCATATTTCGTATGGAACAGTGCATTTTAAATTTAAATTCATATTCACAAATGTTAATCAATATTTCAATCAAACTAATCGATTGAATAGAATTGTTTAAATTTTTATTTTCAAATACCGTAAAATAGATTCAAAATTCGATTTCAAACCCTCGTATCGTGCAACGGTGATTCAAACTCCCACCACAGTCTACATAAATGTCGCTTCTATCGCTCTCATCGTTCGAAGTGTCAACATACAAAAACATTCATTACATTGTGTTTGTTGCTCCGGTAAACTTGTCAAAATAAACGATTCGCAGACGACGACACATTTTTTTTTTTTGATAATTTTTTAACATTCTTGTGAGTATCGAGAAACCAGAATGTCTGACCAAGAAGACTTTGATGATCACGAAATGGATGTGGATTTATCGCAAACGGATGCAGATGACAATGTGTCCAACGATTTGAGTGATGGAGACGATAGCGGTGATTCAGATATTGATGCGGAGGTGCAATTATACGAAAAGTACGCCGAAATACTCAATTTAATCTCGGAACAGACGTACGCCTACGACAATTACGTCCTGCTGGTTCAAGTGGCACAGTAAGTTATCCATCAATTGTTCGAATTGATTTTATCGAGTAAAAAATATTTCCAATATGATATAAATGTGTTTTAATTTCACTTGCTTAGTCAACTCAATGACATGGATAAAATTCGTGAAAGTTGTGAACTATTCAGTTCACAATTCCCATTGGCACCGGAAATCTGGACAGAATGGCTTCAAAAGGAATTGACAATTGCATTAAGTGAAGCTGAATTGACTAGTTTACATGGACTTTTGAAGAGAGCACTCAGTGACTACTTCTGTAAGTACAAATGGTCTTTAAACCAAAAATTAACCAATTTTATTTGTTAAATTGATTATTATTTCAAACGCAATTGTTTTAGCTGTGTCAGTTGGTGTTTTACACGTACAAGTTGCCGCAAAGCTGTCAAATTCGGAGGAGATTTGGGATGAAATCGTTAACATCTATGGAATGGATTGTATGGAAGGTAGTACGTTCTTCAAAAAATGGCGCAATTTCTATACCAAATCTGTGCCAGAGTAAGTCAATAAATGTTCAATCATTTCCTATTTTACTCTTCAATCAATTCATTTCGATTAAATTTGTGTAGGTCACCAGAAAAGATCAAAAAGTTATTGGACATGTTTACATATGAACTAACATTACCGTTAGCCGGCATTCAAGAAGCGTACACTGAATTTTGTGAGTTTTGTGATAAATGCGGACAAGAGGTTGATTGGCAGAAAATCAATGAAACTTATCACAAAGCAAAGGACAACTTGTATGTTATGCTACAATTCGAAAATCAATTGGTCTCGCTTGAGGATAAAGAGCATCAAAAGAGAGCATCCATTTATTTGGACTATATCGAAAAGTGTAAGACATTTTTGAACGATCACATGGTTCAAATTCTTTTTGAACGTATGGTCACTTCATGCTGTTTAAGTGGTAAGTATCCGCTTAAAAACGGATAATTTTTGTTTCTAATGAAAGACAACTTTTAATATCGTTTTTTTTCTATTGCAGCACCAACTTGGTTGAAATATGTGAAATATCTCAAAAAACGCGAGAATACAGCTGGTTCAACCGAAACAGCGCAAGTTTTTGTACAGACTCCATTAGATGTGTTGAATCGTTCTTTGCGCAATTGCACTTGGAGTGCTGATTTGTACATAGAAAAGATTCGATTGTGTGAACAGAAAGGTGTGTCAAAGCCCGAAATAACTAATACCGCACAACAGGCATTCGAAGGCACTAACAACGATCCCAAGGGTCATTTGAATGTTTGGCTTGAGTATTTGTCGTATATCAAACGAAACACAACACTATCGGATGAAAAAGAAGTTGAGATTTTGAGAAAAACAATGGAACTGGGACAAGATACACTGGAACGTCGTTCAGCTGATGCAAACAGTGAATTTGATCAACTGTGTGCACGTATTGAATACGAATTTCTGAAAAATGGTGACCAAGGCTATCAACATTATGATAAAGTCGTGAAAAATTATAAAAATCAAAATAAAGCCAGTTCATGGATCGAATTCGCTCATTTGGATTTGAACTGCCGAGGTATTGATGCAGCTCGAAGGTATGTAACATAAATTCAACAGATTCTTTCATATTTTTATTAACATGTCTCATATTTTTTTACATTCTTTAGAATCTTTCGACGGGCCATCAAAGTGAAAAATATCGATGATTTTGACACGGTAATGTCATTATGGAAATCGCTAGAATATACACACGGTACAGTGGACCAAATTCGTGATTGTCATGAATTCTGTGAGAAAATAATTGAAAACTACAACCGACAAATGGCATCTAAAACGGTCAAAGCACAAAAACGCAAACCGGAATCAGAAGGTGATTCAACAAATGCGGTTAAAAAGCCAAAAACAAATGTCGATGAAAAGGCAAAGAATCCATTTGGGCAAAAGAAAACGGCACAAAAAGCAGTGCCATCGAAAAAACCGGAAGTTAAGGAGCAACCAATGGAACAAGAATATGGAGAAAAAGACGATGTCTCTGTGTTTATCAGCAATTTATCATATGATGCCACAAAAGAACAGATAATCGCTGCTTTCCCCGAATTGAATATTAAAGATTTTACTTTGGTGTTGACACCGGATGGCCGCAGCAAAGGCTTTGGTTATGCTGAATTGAGTAATCCATCTGAAGTAAAATCGGCACTGAAATTCGATCGTCGTCCAATCAACGGACGTCCTGCTTTTATTTCGGAAGTTTCACGTGATAAGAATGCACGGCCTGCATTCAAATACTCGGAAAGTAAAGAGTCGAATAAAATTTTTATTAAAGGACTTCCATTCAATACAACTAAGGATGAATTACAAGTTCTTTTCGGCACATTTGGCACAATCAAAGATATTCGTTTGGTTACGAAAAAGTGAGTAAACTTACTGTCTGGACCAGACTGTCTGATCTATGGCCGACAATATTGACTGAAATTAACCGAATTTGTTGTTCTATTTTCAGAGATGGTAAATTCAAAGGTATGGCTTACATTGATTTTGACACGGAAAATGCAGCTAGCAAGGCCGTTGCCACCATGGACTCATTCGTTTTGAGAGATTTTACAGTAAGACGAGCCAAACTTTCACCTCGATGTGTTTGCATTTTAAAACCAGTAATAAAATGAATTAATTTTTATAAACATAGATTATCGTTGCCATTTCCAATCCACCGCCAAAACCTGACGCGCCTCGACCACTTGGTGCGAAACCAAAAACAATGCCTGGCTTTAGAGGACCACCTCCAAGAAGGTTCGAAATCAAGACATTTACAAAACATTTTACAATTTTATCAATTTATTTATTTCCAGTATGCAATTGATTTTAATTCTATTCTTTTATCGTTCAAACAGTGAAGCAAAGCCAAGATTAACTTTTATTCCAACATCGGTTCAACGCAGTGTCACAAAACCGCCAGCTACAGCGCCAGCTGCATCGAATGGAACTAACGGAGGCAATACAACAACCTCGAAATCAAACGACTATTTTCGCCAACTTTTAAATAAAAAATAAACGAATCAAATGTATTTAAAATCGATTTATTGAAAATATAATTGAAATGCATCGAAATTGCATTAAAAATGTGTAACAAAAAGATGTGTCGGTTATTTTTATTTGATTTTGATTCCTTTTTTGACACTGGCTTTGATACCGAACTTTTCTCCATCGTATCGCTTGATTTCTTTTCGCACTGTACGATGAGCACCCTTACGCCGAATGAGTGCTTTACGGAATTTATTGCGATGTTTAACACGTGGATTTCGGAGTTCTTTCTTTCGGTAGGGCGTAAGACCTTTGTTCTTGGCAATTTGGTATGTAATTTGCCGGCGTTCATCTTCTTCGCCCATTTCCTCCTCATTCGCTTGGTCACCCTCGTTCTCTTGCTCTGAATCGGACTCCAGTAACTTCAGCTTTCGCTTGAAATCTAAATCGACATCCTTTTCTGCCGTGTTATTTGCTTCTTCGTCTTCTTCGGATTCCATATCACTTTCAGATTCTTCAGCACCATTTTCCAGACTTTCAACAAATCGAAGTTTCTTCTTTTCTTTCTTCTCCGTTGACGCCGCCTTTGTATCAATCGTAAATTCGTTTCCTTCTTTAATTGCCTCCATCAACTCCTCTAACTGTGGTTTGACAATTGTCGTATATTTTTCATCTATTTGCAATAGCAACTGTCGAATTTTCACCAATCGTTTAATAATTGGATGATTTTGAATCGGAATACGTTTGGATTTCAACACCAAATAGAAACTAACATTGGTGCAATAGTTCAGAATTAATTGATTTTGATTCGACACAAAATCAACTAATGGATGATTTTCGATGGAATTTTCTTTGAAATACACTAAAATTGGCTCTAACAATTGAATACTCTCATTTAATCGTTGTCGAAAATCTTGCACCAAACCTTCAAATTCGGGTGACTCTTTTTTGAATAGTTGCTCTTTCTGCCGTTCTGACAATTGTGACAAGTCTTTTTGCAAGAAAATTTCATCTGATTTCTTTTTACTTTCATCTGTTTGCTTTGGCTCGGCTGTTGTGAAAACGTCCAACGAAAAATCCGATTCTTCCAATTGTTTGGCAAGACGCTGTTGAATGGCACGTGCTTCAGCCTCTTCTTGTTCGGCCAATTCTTCTTCACGTTGATTGTAACTGGAGTAATCTTGGTCCACAAAATCAGTGGAATGGAAATCACGACGTTTATTACCCCAGGCACGTGAATCTGGAATTCCATCATCGTCATCACCATCTTCTATGTCGCTGTCGGCATCGAATTTGTCGTCAAAATCATCATAGTCTAAAATTAAATAATTCATTCACAATTTAGCAAAAATGTTTAATTCTAAAGAAAATAGTGCTAAATGAAACTTTAATCCAACCTTCTTCTTCGTCATCGTCATCGTCATCGTTTTGATTGAATGCCAATAGCTCTTGTTCTGGATCAACATTACGTTGACGGCCTTTTCGTACTTTTTGAAGCAATTTCTTTTCGTGCTCTGTGTATTCATTCTCTGAATCAGATGGCTCATAATAGTCACCCACATCACCTTTGTGCTTTAACAATATTTTATTTGCCATTGCAAATAAATTCACGGATATTCAAATTTAAAATTGAAAACTCTTTCTCTTTTTTTTTGGATTTTCATGTGTTCAACTCGAAAACCGCGTGTTAATGTTAACATACACAAAATACTCATTTTGACATTTCTAATTTGACACAATTCATGATTGACGTCTACATGATTCGCGGTTTTACCGATAGGGGTTCATTGCCATACATCTGTCACTTGTACCAAACACATGTAGAATACACATGTAATATTCACTTCGTTTCTTTTTCGGCAAAATAATATTGTTTCAGTTTAATATTTGTTTTATTCAAAAATTGTACGAGAAAAAATGGCTATAAGTGAGAGAAAACGGTTGTTTGTGGGTAATCTGCCGCCAGAAACTCAAGAGCATGATGTTAAACAGGAGTTTTCGTACTATGGTAAGTCGATTCTATGTCAATTTGAACGTGTTTACACAACACACTTAAAATCGATAATATTTTACAGGAGTTGTAGACAAAGTTGAAATCAAACATAAAAAGTCACCGGATTCAGAAGAAGTGCAGAATACATTTGCATTTATTACGATTGGAATTGATGATAACAATTTGGAGCAATGTTTAAGAGAGTTTAAGCAACAACAATATCGAGGACGATACTTACAGGTTACAGTGGCACGCGAAAATTTCTTGGAGAAATTAAAACGCGAACGAGAAGAAGCTGCTCAGCACAAAGAAAATAAGGAACAATCAAACAAAACACAGACTGAAACTATCACAGCAGAACTTCCAACGCTATCAAAGGGAGATTCTGATGAATCAGAAAGCAGCTCGGATGAAAGCAGTGAAGATGAGCAACCGAACGAGAGTAGGTCAATGGCCAAACAAAATGGTTCAAAAAAATTTAAATCATCATCAGAGAGCAGTAGTGAGTCGGATAACAATGAAGATAATCTAATTTTGAAAAAGAAATCGAAAATTTTTATGGAAAACGGAAAGGTGAGAAAATCTACAAACAATTACAAGATTTTTATACACATTAGATTTGACGTATTGAAGAGTAAATGGCGTACTGTTTTTTTGTTAACAAAAATAATTTATTGTGTATTTTAATATTCATAGATTAAAATCGACCGTTCAGTTTCGAGTGGTGGTGCCATTCATATCATTGAAACGAAATCACAAAAGACGAATAAAAAAGAACTTGATGAGAAATCCAAGAAGGCAGACCAAAAACGGATGGAATCATTGAACAAGATGAAAAATTCGTATAATGAGCAGAAACTTGCAATTAAAAAGGCCTTAGCTGGAGTTGTATGTAGTTTTTAATTCAAATGAAACATCTTTTTTAAAGGTAAACTAAAATCGTCTCTTTTCTTAGGACACAAAGCAAAGTAGCAACAAAATCGTCTTTAAAGATGATGATGATGACGAAGACGAAGACGAAGACGAAGACGAAGAAAGTGTTGTTCCAGCTTTAGCTGGCACTCAATCGGCAAAAACGACACCAAAGTTGAAGTCAAAGGAAAGTAAATCGACTACAAAAAAACCTGTACTTTTTAATGATGAAGACAGTGATGCAGAGGCTGAATTTGAGGGAAATTTTGACATTAAACAACAATTTGAAGGGAAAAAGGGTGAAAAACTGAGGAGATTGCAGGATCGATTCCAAGGTGATAGCCGTTTCAAAATGGATTCCAAATTTTTGGAAGATGATAATGATGATAATGAAAATGGAGGAGCACCACAAAATTTCAATGAAAAAACTAGTGATAATATTGAAACGAACGAGAGTGATGAGAGACAGTGGCAATTAAACATTTTGGAAAGTGTTATTGGCAAGAAAGTGCAAGGCACTGCATCGAAGGAATCACAGAAGAAGTAAACCATTTTGATACATTTGAAAAATGTTTGAAAAACTTATAATAATTGTTTAATACAATTTTTTATTTAGAGCACCACCATCCATGTTGCGTTTCGATCCAACGCGAGCTGACCATACAAAATTTGTTGAACCAAAAGTTAAAAAACGAAAATCAAAAGTGGCCAATGAACCAGAATCAAAACGACAAAAGACTGATTCTGATCACGAGGAATATTTCGAACCCGAAAACAATGAGCCACCTGTTTCGATGGATCATTTTTATGAGGTTCGAGGTGACCTTAAAAAATCTCTTGGTTCTGGCGGTTTTAGTCTCCTCAGCATGTTCAATCGGCCAGCTGATAGTGCCGAAGCCACATCAACAACCGCTGATAAACCGTACGAGGAAAAAATGATTTCCAAAAGTGGTGTGAAATTTTTGGCCGATTTTGATCCATTCAAATATGATTCGTCAGGAGATGAAGCCGAAACTGATGACCATAAAAACAAAACTGGTGGCCAAAAAATTGAAAGTGACACACCAAAATTGGGCATCAAGCATGAATCATTTTTCATATTGTGTTCAACCGACGAACGTGTATCAGGTAGGTTAAGAGTAAAATCATCATAATAAATTATATTTTTATGTATTAAACGAAACTGTTAGATTGATAGCCAAACACTTGTATTTTATTTACAGAGGGTTTATTGCTATTTAAACAACCCGAAGGAGCTGAAAATGATGAGGCCAACACGAATGAATATGATGATGCCCAAAGACAGGAGCTGAAAAATATAGTCAAACGTAAAATAAAAAAGTCTATACAAAATGCGTTGCCACGAAATGCGAAACCAAACAAACGGTTCAAGAGATTTGCCAAGAATCTGTAAAATTCAATTTTAAATTTGATTATAACAATTGTTGAAAAGTAAAGAAATTAATTGTTCTCTTTTTTTTTTTAAAATTACTTTGATGATAAATTCATTTATTTTTGAATTGTATGTCTAAGTTGCTAGAAAATTAAAAATAAATCTATTGAATTATTTTTTAAATATAATGATTCATTTTACTACCTATTGCAAATGGGATTTTTTTTTTACTGACGAAATTTATCGTATAACTACATAAAAAAAATGCTGCTTTTAAATAATATTATTTAAAAGATTTATGCTTTAAACATATTAAATGGCATAAATATATTAACTGAAGCAAATGTCTTAATTTATTATAATTAATCAAAATGTAGCTAGCCGAGATGTTACATCGAAAATGTCTCTTTGCCGGTGTCAATAGCCGATATTGTACCAATAAATTGCCGATTTACTTAACCAAAATGCCATGATCGATCTATTTGGCTGGTCACACTGACATCTTAATTCAAAATCTCCCTCTAATTATATGTTTAGTATACAGACCCAATTAACAAACAATTTCTTTTATCTTCCTTGTTTTAGTAATGCCAAAAAATGGATATTTTTGTGTATTTCAAATGTGTGTGTGTGTGTGTGTGTTTTTTTTTTTTGTTTTGTTCATATAAATAATGGAGATCACAAATTGGCTCCATCCATCCAAATAAACTTCACTCGTTTTTCGGTTTTCGTATGTAGGCTTTAATATAAAAGTCCAAAAATAGAATGAACATGAACATATTCTGTATAACGCCGATGAGTGAAATGGCTTTTGACCATTCACATTCGAAGAAAAATATCGGGTTCAAAAAGTGAATGACCAAAACCCCGAATTGTATCTGCAATTCACGTTAAATATTATGGAATGCATAAACATTAACCATTAATTCAAAAGAAAGAAAGAAGAGAAAAAAAAAATCAAACATTAGCATTTCAAATACAAAAATAATGGAAGAAAAACAGAAATGAAATACGAAACGGTCGCTCACCAGTTGAATTTGCGTGATATGTTTTTTCCACCACAGTGAATTCTTCATTTCAGGTCGATACGATGTCATAAAATAGTAGCTATACATGATCACGTGAACAAATGCATTGATAACACCCAACAACGTGCCGTGGCTTCCTGAAATTTACCAATCAAATAACGACAAAAACAAAAAAAAAAAAAAACAAAAAAACCAGAAACCAAACACATGATTAGCATAATTTTTCTTACCGCTTTAGGCGGTATGATATTCGTAATATTTATGTATTTTTACCTGATAAGAATTTGAAGTATATGAATGTTGCAAGAACCATACCGCCATGGTGATAAACATGCAAAAATGTGATTTGATTGTTTTTTTTCCGTAAAACGAAGAACACCTGTATAATGTAAATACGTACACACAATGTAATTCGGAATTGTTTTGGTGAATAATAATGTAATTTGAATTGCATAAGTGGGCATTGAACAATTACCGTGTCCAGCAAATCAATAATTTTCGATATATAATACACATATGTAGCAAAAATGACTTGTTGCATTGCATAGCTGTTGTTTGTTGGATCATTTGAGCCGCACGATAGATTTATCGTTTGTAACCAGTACGCATAATATGCACCCTGTAAAACACATTTTAAATTGAAATTAAATTGATAAACAATGGGACACGCGTGTTTTTTTTTTTTTTTTGTTTTCTTCATTTTCATTGACATTTTGTTCTACTTCCTATTGCGATGTGATTTTGTATTCAATTGAATTTATAATGTTTTAAATAAATACAATGTCATTGCCACTTAAGGTTGGATTCGCCTAGTTTACCGCTAACTAAACAAAATACATATATATACATTTGAAGTGCGTAGTTTCGCATATGAAGGCAACAGCCTCCTCATACTCACATAAATACCAATGAAGAGATTCAAAAATATTTGAATTAAATTGTAAACTTTGATGATGCTGTTTAGATCATATGGTGGACGTGATTTCATGTATTGTATGCCCCAGTCCGTAACAAAATACACATAAACCACAATCAAACCGATGATGAGCATTGGCGATGATGTTAACGGGTATTGATCGACTCGTGGATCTGTTTACATGAAATAATTTTTTTACAATTATAAATAAAATTATTGGGCTGAATCAAATCATTTGCCTACCTTCATAGTCATGAAATAGCCAATGGTATGAATTATAAATTGAACGTAGTACAAGTGCCATTTTTGGTGTTGTTGTTTTTTCTTAACGTTTTTTTTTTGCTCCCGTTTAAAAAATGTCTAGCAATAAAATTCTTTGATTCCAATATCGCGTGTGCGTGTGTCAACTTTTTTACATCGCCTCAAAAGAAGTTTTCGTACATCGTCTTCTTGATAAAATTTTGTTGATAACTTTGTAGAAGTCAACCAAGAAAAAGAACTTGATTCGAAATTGCCCGGATATAATTCAAACAACTTTATTACAGTTTTAACAAAATTCCATTTCACTTTTCAAAAAAAAAAGTACAGAATCAACAGAGCAAGAACAAAAAGTAGAAAAAAAACACAGATTGGCGTAACTTTTGCAAGGAATTCGAGTACCAGAGCACACACACACAAAAAAAAACTTTTTCACTTTGTGTCACAAAACTTTAGTTTTAGAATTATTCAATCGACCTACCGATCGAATGGACAGCCACCAATGAAATGACATTTATCGTTTACGCATCGGATTATGAATCTACAAAGTCCAATGCGAACCATTCGTTTCCGAGTTCCTTTTATCGGTAAAATTGGTCCGAATTGGTATTGGTGTGTGTTGTTTGTTAATTCAAATATAGTAGCCATTCACCGTTCGAGTGTTATGCGATTGTGTAAAATCACGGTGTGAGCCACCAAAGGCCAATGATTAAAACAATTTTGAATGTGAAACTGTCTTTGAAATGCTCTAATTTTTGGTATCTAATACGAATTTGAAATTGAAAACAACAACAACACAAATTTCACGTACATCAAAACGTTAATTCTGAAAAGTGTATTAACATATTTCGAATAAATTCGCTGTGTGCTAAATACATTTTAATTTTGCAACAATGGGAAAAAAGATCAAATACAGGTATTTTTAGAAATAGTAAACTAAGTTTGGCGTTCTTTGGCCGCGAAAGTGAAATAAAAGGAAATAAATAAATAATATATTTAAACAACAACAACAACAACAACAACAAAAATTAAAATACCCAAACAACGTCCTAATGATGACGTCAGCAAAGCCACTTCGAGATACATTGCATATATATATATATATTTGAGCTGGTATATTGCGGTCTTTATTGCGGTCGTGCATAATGCATGGTCGATATAAAACACATAAATAAATGTTTCACGCGCACATATTTATTATTCACAAACAATCGCACCGAAAATAAGGGCCACCACACAAACAATACACCAAACATATTCCCAACTCCTTTTGTTTGTGTGTATATACTTTATTTATATTTCACCATGTTTTATTCTCTCACACTTCTCTTTCTCTCGCGCTTTTCACTGACATCACCTCGAAAAAGTGTAGTTGGTCAAAGTTTAACTCATGCGCTTTTTATGTGTAGCTGCTGCTGTCGGTGAACTTTATATGCATAACTCTATCTGAAAATTCATTTTTAAATCATTTGTTTTTTTCACGTTGTTCTGACTTGGCAATGGCAAATTGGGTTTGAATTTCATTGAAGCGAAAGCACAAAAATGCACCTGGCCATACATAAAAAAAAAATAAAATAAAATAAAAAAAAAAATGATGAAAAATGTTCCGGTCCCGCGACGATGATGTGGAACATCAATGAATAAACTTAATTTACTCGGGACTCATTTTTCATTTTATTTTTAATTGCATGGATTAATTTATACACCTGCAGATTATTTGGCCGCTCATCAATGGAGCGGAGTGAGAGTGGCAAAAATTATGATAAAAAAAAAACACACACACCAGTCGTAAACACAATCATGGCCCATAAACGAAAATTTCAGCAAAAATTCGTTTTTCATTTTTATTACATTCGTGTGTGTGTGTGTGAATGCGTCCCCGTTCGCTTGCCATTTTGCACCAACTGCAAACAAACACATTTATTTGCTACTGTAGTGCGAAAAAAATTAAATTAAATTAACTTGTGTGTAGTGAAGACGTGTTTCATCTCCTGCAATTCCAATTCAATTCCAATTCATTTATTTATTATGAATTTTTCGATTGTTATTGTTATTATTCTATCATCAATTTTAAAAGTATAAATCAAATTGTTTTATTGCTTTAATAATTTCAAATGTCGCATCGTTCGCACCATTTGACTATGGAATGTTTACCTATCGAAATATGTGCATGTAGAGCTAGAATAACAAATTTAAAAAAAAAAGAAATAAATTTACACATCATGTGTGTTGATTTGTAGTTTACGCGGAATTTATTGAGTTGATAAATAGCTTCGAACAAAAATTAACGACTCGCTTCTGGTCATGTGCTAGTTCGTTAAAATATATGTTGTCCCATGTTTGTTTATTAACTCATGCTCTGAATCCATACAATCAATGCTCTTTCACCACCTTTCTCTCTCTCTCGCCCCCTCCCCCCTCCTCTCTTGCTCGCTCTTAAATAAATTCCATTTTACAAACGGATTAGAATCGACGATACTTGCAGATTAATGCCGGACAACAACAACATTTTAAGACGAGCCACATCAAGATACGTCCAAGCAGGTAAATAACCCACTTTTGTTTATTGGTACCTGTTTTATTTCTATTTGAGAAAAGCCCACCGTAATTAAATTTAATGATCCGTAACAAATGGACATGAGACATAAAACGCACACACACACACAATGCACACAGCCATCATGGAGGCTGATAATTAAATCATTTTATTTACAATGTGAATTTCACGCCTGTCGTCTAAATGTCTTGCATAGAGAATTTGTTGGTCCGTTTATTTTTGGTACTTATCGTTAAGATAATACATTATCTTTGCCGTTCATATTCGGTTACTTTGTCTTAATGTCGTCTTTGTCCACATCGATTTGTTGCTATTTTGTTTCCCATAATAAATAGATTGGATGGTGCACAGCACACAGCTCGCATCGATAAGTGAAATGTGGAAGATAGAAAAAGCAAGTTGCCAGCAGTGGAGATAGCATAACTGGTCGACGTTTTAGTTTCAGTCGAGTTCAAGCTGTGTTGATAAACGGAGCTCAGAGTAGTGCTATTCAATCTCAGTATTATTTTATTATAAAATGGCACTCAAAGTATATGTCATTCGTGCTATTGCAACGTTTTATTTTGGTTTCTTTGCCGTTACTCTTGCAGGTATTGTGATTCAAATTGAAATAAAATAAAATAAACTTCATTTATAAATTACAAAAGACATGAAAAATCATGTTTCAACATAAAAACCATTTGTAAAATTCGTATTTTTATCAACTCTTTTGTAGAAAATGAGAGCTGTAGTATTCAAATAACAAAGCAGATACCGAAAAATGAGCCAGTTTATCTGATCGAAAAGTCAAATGGACATTTGGAATTGTATGAGCCAATAAATAGCAAAATCGAAATTTCATCATCCGATAAATTGATTCTATTTTGTCCTGGCCAACGAAATACGCTGATTCATACAAAAGACAATTCAAATGAACTGTCATGTGCTGGTAATTTCCGTAGCAAATTACACGAATCAAATTGTACAAAGCAAGTGACTGGCGACTTACAGACCACTTCAAAACCATGCGAACTGAACAATCGACGTGGGCTCATTTATCAAGCTGGTTTTGCGGTTGATCGGAAATTCGTTGAACTGTTTGAAATGTGCTATGACTCGCATAGTGCATCGGCACTCTATTCACATCATCAACTCAATGGCAGAGCGATTCGATGTAAGATGATTCGCTTTAATAAAATCCTTTGCTCTTTAACTCATTTATTTTGCCATTTGATCTTATCTTTCTGCACTCTCCATTTAGATAATATAAAAGAAAGCCAACGCAGAACTTTCAAAATCGATGGCATCCCGAAGCGAGCAAAAGCTGAAGTAAACTATCGCAAACAATCACAAATCGATCACTTCAAACAAGTATTAGGACGCAATCAACATTATTTTACAAACTCTTCATTCTTGTCACGCGGTCATCTAACGCCGGATGCTGACTTTGTATTCACCAGTGGCCAGTTTGCAACGTACTTTTATGCAAATGTTTGCCCACAATTCCAATCGATAAATGGCGGAAATTGGAATCGCGTTGAAAATCTTGCACGTCAACTGGCTCAACAAGAGCAAACCAACTTAGACATTTATACGGGCACTCATGGTCAATTAGCATTACCAAGTAGCAGCGGTGATATGGTACCGCTCTATTTGAGCGAAACCAACCAAATCGAAGTACCGGAATATTTATGGAAAATTGTACATAATCCAGATGCGAATGCGGCCATTGTTTTTGTCACCATGAACAACCCGTTCGCCCGACGTTCGGACATTCGTGAGCTATGCAACGATGTATGTCGTCAGAGTGGCATCGATTTTTCACAGAATGCCCGACGTGGATTCACTTATTGCTGTTCCTATGAAGACTTTTCACGTCGTGTTACGGTTAAAGCATTGAGAGCAAACCGTTTGCTCGTTTTACGAAAGTAATTTGAGCGATGTCACTCATGTTATTTGTGACCGAGTTTTTTTTTTCTTCTCGAATATGTATTTTACTTTGGAAATACTAAGTTTGGACAATAAATAAAATTATTACAAATGGAAAACCATGAGTTATGAGTTCGATTTTAGACCGATTATTTCTGGAAAAACCATTGACCATAAATGAGAAAATTAGGTTTACTGCTTTTATAGCTTCATAAAGTTGTCGTCCTAATTTTTGCTTAAAGTTTTTAACACTGTTTTCCGTAAGTATTATTCAACACAAATGTATTATACATTGGACACCGAAGTGATATTCTTAGAATGCACAACCACGTTGGGCAAGCTACAATCAACCATCCATAATAAGAAAAAGCCTCACATCCCAAACTCAACAGCTAAATCGAGTATTCTTGCTAATTAACAGATCAAATGAAACTGGAAATTATTTTGAAACAATTCTAGTTTGCTAATTGTTCCAAACATATTGAAAGCAAACTGTGTTTTATGGGCTATTGCCTGAGATAATAATTGTTAGTAATAATTTTTTTTTTATTGAAATCAAAAGAAAGGACACAAATTAGATGCTTTCGAAAAAACAAAAAAAATTTCTTACACAAACAGAAAACTGTAAATTCTCAATCGATTCAAAATGTTTTCAAAATATTCAACTGACGTGTTGAGAAAATTGTGTCAAGTTCCAGTGAATTTCCTGCTGAGTACTTCCGAGTAATAACAAAGTCCAAAGTACATGATAAAGATCAGCGATAGAGTTTTTTTTTCTTGTAGAAAAAAAAAGTTAATTATAAATTACATCATCAGTTTAAAGTGTAAAGATATTGTCGTCTCTCCTTTCAGTGGTTATTTCGAAGAACAAGTCCAAAGGAATTTATGGCGCTTGTTGAAGTTCATCAAAAACACGCGTTAATAGAGCAACTTATTTTGGAATGAACGACAAAGAAAACGAAAAAAAAAACAGCAGCAGCTACGTCAACTGTATTGTGATGCTGTGTGCACCATGAAACGACATTCTCACGCGCTCACAAACACTTCTCATAAAATTAAATGTTAATTAGAATTTTTTTAATTATACCAAGAGAGCAACAGGGGAAAGAAGAGAGAGAAAGAAAGAGAGAGAGAGAGAGAGAGAGAAAGATAAAATGGATTGCAAAATATTTTCATGCCTTGAATTTTCGACGCTTGATAACAAGACGCTTAATATTTATTTGACATGACGACACTTTCATTGGATGAAGAAAAAACGATCGATATTTTTTTTTCTTATCCAAAGCATTATTGCCTTCGGTCAAAATGCATTGCATCATATGATCTGGTGGTTTGAAGTGAACGTTGCGCAGATATTTTTATTATATTAATTATAGAAAATTATTACTCTCGATTCCATGTTGAGAGCACTGACCTATGAAAAATGGTTTTTGCGGTTCAAGAGCAAGTGCACGTGCACACAGCATCAGTTCAAAGTTAAATGTTGTTTCAGAGTGTCTCATTCATTACATTCGTATCATGTAAAGAAGTCCAATAACACTCATGTTTTGGGGAGACGTGATGAAATTATTATGATATTGAACAAAATTCTTCATATATGTCGGTAGCCACATAAATGTACTTCATTACATATGAAGCATACCGAAATGGAAAATCATGACAACAGGAGTTGTTTTAATGCAAGAATAAATGTATTTACTGATTTTTGAGGTTTGGCTTAACTTGAAAAAAAAATCATGAAAACTCCAATTTGAGAGGGATAACAATAAGTCGAAAATTATTTGCCTTCATGTTCTCCAATATATTCTCACAAATTAAATATTCTAGTGATGCTCTTGTACATTGAAAATGTCTCAATTTGAATGAAAATTGAATATTATTTTTGTTGTTTCTTCAAATATAAAATGAAAATTGAAACTACATTTTTGTCATATGCCCATCGTCCATGCTCATTTGCTGTTGTTTGCCATGTGATTGCCTATTTCCAATGGAAATGTCTCGTAATTTTACAAAAATGAAAATTGCGTATAAAAAATAACAAGTGATTCTTAGAAGATTTATATGAGTGAAGTATTTTACGTCAACCGCAGATAATATGGCAGATGTTGAAAAATTTATGATCAAGGTTGAAAGTGATGTGCATTGAAGCATTTTAAGTGAGTTGATGAAGATAATATTTTGCGAAACGTGATGGATTTATTTATGTTTATCTTTATCCAACGTCAACTGCAGATTACAACATTGGTTTTGTTTCGGGTTACTACATGCAGCAATTTACCAACCAAGTAAAAATTATTTTGCATTGATGATGGGAAATTTACCTTTAAGATATGAATAAAGTGGAAATTCATCATAATATAACTTCGAGGAAAAAAGAACACAAATTGCAAAATTTTGCAGTTTAATTAAGGTGAAAAAAAAACCAGTACAATATTCACATTTTCATTGCATAATTTTCCATTCACCAAACTATATTTTACTTCACGGTTAATTATAAATTTGAAATTTCATTTACTCAAGCATTCTGCCCGCAAAACATAAAACTTTGCGTTCTAAAAACTATATTTTAAACGATTAATGTTAAAATTGAAACAACAATCTGAAAACAGTTAAAACATTACACACAATTTTCTCATCTGTGAAAAGAAAATCCGTACATTACTTTCAAGCAATAACAAGGAATGCAAAGAATTCTTATAAAAAAAAACTCTGATGTTGTTTAAACAACCCATGGGACTCTTATCAATTTCTTGTTGACGGGTATTTATTCGAACTGAGTCGTCCGGGAGGGTGACACACACACACGCACGCACACAAACACCTTTTCATTTAAAACTGTCAGTCAAATGTAATTCAGGACAAAAGTCATTTCATCGGAAAAGTTGTAATTATGCCCGAACATTTATTCAAACAAAGTAACCATTTGCATTTGTGGCTATGTCATTAAGCCGTCGTTATGCACTTCACTAAGCACATTTTATTTCTGTGGTTTTGGTTTTGGTCATGCTCATTTGCAATGCAACATGACAATGTTCCCACTACTACTACAAAAAAAGACCAATCTGCTCATTTTGATTGGGTTAAATGCAGTGCACGCCGAATTACAGCAGTCATTTACATTGTCTTTGTTACGAAGAATGAAAACAAAAATGCTTGAAACGAATTTCTTTCAAAAAACTTTTATTTGAGGTACTTTTCAGAACAATGCAAACTTTCTTCATCCATTAAAAGACGGTTTTTTCCCGGCATATTACGCAGTGCAGTTGATGTGAATTTAGTTTGAAACCTCTGACCATCTAAGCTATGAGTACACATTTTACAGTTGGTTCCATATCATTACGCCATTCAAAGCCAGAGCATTGATTGAATGAAATATATTCGTGAGGGGAAAAAATTGGCATTTTCATTGGAAAATCGTTCCAATTATTATTTGTGAAATATTATGATGTCCCCAATGAGTTGAGTACGCATCATTAAAACACAAATGCAAAAAAAAACCGAATATATGATTCGCTTGTCGAATTCAATTAACACAGATTCCAATCCAATAAGCATATGCATCATTTGTACGAGTTCACAAATGAAAACCCGAAATATGCCAAATAAATGAGCGAAACTATTAATTGAATTGTTGTTGTTTTTTTCAGTAAATATTTTCATTCCATCGCTTGCCATATTTATTCATTTTTTCAAGCAAACCCATTGCTGAATACTTTACATATGTGTTGCGAAAAATCCACGAAATAATTTCCAATTTTATACTATCAAATTGCAATGTAATGTAAAAAGTGCTAATGATAAATCATTGAGAATGAGATTATTGTTAATTCATTTATCAATTTTGGTGCGCTTTGGCTAGTTTTTCGTTAGCCATTCATAAATAAAATTATAAAATATTTCACATAATCACTTTTTGTTTGGGTTTGCTGTTTATTGTTATGTTGTGTGTTGGCTATTTTGATGTTGTCATTTAATAAATGAAATTGAAATTATCACAAGCGAATAATTGAATGCATGTCCATTGTGTAATCATTTGCTCGGATTCACAAATGCATTTCATTGAATATAATCAACTTCGTATGCCATGATACAGAAGCATACAGTGGAACATTTGCATGGTGCCTGATATTGAACGGTTATTTTCGGCAATAATGATGATAATCAGACAATCAGAAAATGATCAACTATGCACTTTACTAATGGCGGTCTATTTTTCGCATGCTTGCACTCGCTGCGGCCATTTGTAAATATTTATCGTTACTTAGTATCATTTTATCTCCGTTGCATGCGGTGTTTGGCCGTTGGAATTATGTGTAGTCGATGTGTACAAATCAAGGGGTCAATTATTACTGAACACTTACTACTTGCTTGTGTCTCTTTTAGTAGTAACTCCTGAATCGTATTCAAGGTGGCATGCATGAGTTGGGTCTGCCTTTGTAAATGACTCAGGCAAAACGGCATACTCCCTTTCTACTGATATCACATCAATCCTCTCTCACAACCTCACCACAAACTCCATGGCGGTGAACCGTCATTGGCTTATTGGAATGGTATTATATACTGATTTTAAATACTGTTCAATATTAAGTAATATGTGTTGTTCAGTCTCATCAATGTGTTCAGTATGCTATAAGCCCCTTGCTGCACACGTGTGATAATGTTATCAATTCATCAATATATTTTAATAATGTTAATGAGAGGCGAATTCGTTTATGGCCTAGTTGCCATTGGTTTTAAACTACACTATTTTATGCAAACGCAAAATATTTCATAAAATCATTTACATAAACCCATAGTTCAGGCTAGAGTTCAGGTAATTTATAACTAGTTGGTAATAATTATCGAGAATATCCGCGACTAACTGAAAATCACAGCCACTATTCAAACATCATTTACCAAATTTAAGTGCAAAACTATTGGCATTTGCGATACGGTTAAGCAAAAAAGAAAAAAAAAACAGAATAATTTAGGTCAATCGGCGTACAATTTGATGGAACCGCCTCGATCTATCGGCGATGAAAGTTTAAAAATCAATAGAGAAAAAAAAACCACCCGCACAAACGATTTCTCGATAACACCGAAAAGTACGATAAACCATTTTCGAATACCGCAGGTCATACGAATAAAATGACTTTTGAGAGTGTATGAGAGCGAGCGAGCGCTTAGAATTTGCACTTGTGAAAAACAATTTAAGTTTTACTCACGTACGGCGCATAAAAAGCTGGCTTTTTTCCCACGGTGTTTCTATGTTTACCACATTCTCTCTTTCTCTCTCTCTCTCTCGCACCAGTATTTGCACATTGCAAGAGCATAATGTCTGCCAAATTTTTCCCATTCAACTCATCAAAAATGCTCGACTTTGTACACCTTTCCGATAATCGGTGAAAACAGCCAATAAATGTGACTATTCACCGCCTATCCGTGCGCCCTCAGTACCCGTATTCAATCGAATTCATTGATAACCCAAACAGCAGACATTTCACTGCAGAGCTCAATTCGGCAAACTTTACGCCATTGTTGTATTTCACCATCGGCGATTGTTTAGGTATTGATCGTGTTAAGAGCACTTCTATCGCTTTCCATTCGTAAACAACATCGAACCAAAAAAAAAAATAAGAATCTTCAAACATTGAACACCATTGAAATACTGAACTATAAAAAGCACTCACGTACACTTCGACCATATCGATTTTTATATTGTATGTTTGTGTGTTTTATTTTTATCTTTACATGGGGAATAGCGAGTAATTGCATTTGCACAGTGAACAAACTGGAAAAGATTCAATTTCAAATTTCATGAATAACTCCAAATAAAAAGACCACTTGAAATCGTGCACTTCTCTCAAAACGGCCCCTCAACCATGGCAAACAGCGCTCGCAAGTGGTATCGTTTTGCATAATATCTCTTGCTTCTCGTTGCTATCGCTGCCAACACCAGGAATATTCGAATGCATTTCATAATTAGTTCATATCCGAAATCGACTACTTTTTAACTGAAATTCAACATTTCATTCGAGAGAAATCAATTTGCTAGAGGAAAACTTTTACGTATTCGTCTCGTACACGAAACTAATGTTTATTGAGTGGCTCGACGTTTGCCATTCAATTGATATGAAAACAATATTCGGGTGGTTTTTTTTTTTTTTTTAAACCGAAAGTTCAACCACGTTGCTTTTTTGTTGTTGGTCTAACGATTACTCACTTTCAAATATTCTCAAAAATATAGCATTTGAATAGTTTTCAGCAATGCGAATGAATCGTTGAATTTTACGAAAACAAAATAAAATGTATGAACACCAACCATCCAAACTGAATTTTCCACTTCAGTTCAAGTGATTCAAATAAAGTTTGCTCAATTGAAATTTCACAAACTACAAGAATTTCCATGAAACCCACCACCAATTCAACAGACATTAAAAGCAATTTAAAGTCATAATTCCACGTATTCATACGACTTTAGTGCATTGATTATTGAGTTTACGCATCATTTGATTATATTCCAGTGCATATTGAATACGTTAATCATTCAAAATACCGTTTTTTTTTTTCGACATATGTTCGATGGTCGTTCTCTTTCTATATCTCGAATTAATTTGACCTATTCAATGCACTCGTATAATAAAAATAAATATGCGTTCTCAATTGTAAAATTGAAAAAAAAAATGCGTTGAAATTTCTCTCTCTGAATTTTTATTTTTACGAACTCAAATCGATATGACCGATTATAGAAAAAAAAAATATATGAATAGGTTCATTGGCAACTGATTTCCATTGTGAAAAAGAGAAACATGCCGCAGAATATTCCCCGAATCGACATAATTTTGCGTGAAAATCCGCCATATTTGTGCATAAATGGATGTTTTAATTCATCAATGGGGTTAATTACACCAAACAAAAGTTTAATTGTAAATCGTTTTATTCAGTGAAAAAGAAACAACAACAAAAGCACACACACACATTTCATTTCATAGTGGTATTCAAAGCAAAAACTTTCACTCCAACAAATGCCTCGACTGAGAAACAGGAAAGAAAAAAAAAATTGTGCTGATCAGCATCGATGTTGAAATAGTACCAAGCTGAATTTGGCATGAGTAAAGGAATTTTTTTTTTTTGTTATCCGAGTATCAAATCAATAAAAGGATAAAAGGTCTTGAATTATTGCAAACCGTTTCGAATCGATTTTTTCAGATTCCATTTCACATTGGCATTACCAGTGACTCCGAGCTCTCGGGCTCTAGTTCTAACCATCTCCAATCTCAAAACGTATCAAAAGCAGTGTGAGCATTACATTACAATTGAAGTAAAATATACATGGAAAATGTGCAAATGAAAGAATCTTGAAACCAATAAAAATGCAAAAAATCGCAATAATTCTTCTTTTTTTTCCGTTTCGTTCTGCATACGAAGCACTCAAATTCGAAATGGTCAGACAAGCTTTCAACTAAATGAACCGAAAAATAGTGCAAAATAGAGTATATATTTTAAATTTTAGTCAAGTTCACAACTAACATGCCAAATACTAAAAGAGGGTGAAAAAAAAACAACCAACCAAAATGCAGATTTACTTCATTCCATGTTATACATCACACGCGTAATTTCGCGCATAAATTTTGTTGGGTGATAGAAAAAAAAAATAATCAGTGAACAAACTGAAGAAGTGAGAAAGAGACAAATGAACGGAATGGTTTCTACGTCATGTGGTAGCGTTGAGTGTGCAATAAAAGCCAAATGAAGGGCATTCATAGTCCATTTTTAGTGTTTTGTTTTTTGTATTTTGTCTGTGGGCATAGAAAACGGCAAAATATCGCATGCTCATTTTATTTCATTGTTTTGCGGTCGTTTCGCGTGTTGTTGACGTTGTTTCTGGCCGTTCGATGTTTGCTGGCTGTTGTTGCCATTCTCCCGGTTTTATACACAAGTTTAAGATATTGGAATTCTTCACACTATTTCGTGCATTTACACAAGATTTTCACATGAAAACGCATTGGGAGAAGCGCGTGTGTTACTCGTCAATCAAAAAGTTTCATGGTGATGCATTTGCGTTAATTTGTCTTCAAGCTCATGGCACGCGTTACACAATACACACAATGTGTTATGCACCCGACGCACAATATGTCACATGTCGGCCACTTAATGAAGCTTCATTGCAAGAGATATTTGAGTGTGTGTGTGTGTGTGTACGACCTCTTTCAAAGGATGCTTTCAATGAGATTTTTTGCCTTTTATTCGATTCGCCCGAATCATTCCTCCTTCGTTCTGGTTCAAATGGAACAGATATTAAATTACGCTAGACGCCCATTGCCATCCATTTGACCCGTGCAATCGCTGATCATAACAAATACATGCTTTGTTTTCTTGTTCGTACCGTTGCTCTTCTCCCGAACACAGCTCACTTTCCCAGCTCACTTTCTTTTTTATTCGGTCAAAATACACGAGCATTTCTTTCTCCAATTTTTTTCACACCTTCTTTTTTTGCGATATGCCTTAGCTCGTCGCTTATAGGCAATAAAAACCCCGGCATATTGAGACATTGAAATTGCGTTGATCGGGCCACTCAATGCTTGTTTCATTGCAAATGAATCGTTTGCATTGCATTTCGCATACATTATACAGTGTCAGACATGTGTCAATAGACACTTTTCACGGCCTATTTTTTTGTTGCCTTTTGTTTCGTTGTGTCCATTCATCATTCATTCCATCACAGGGTTTCAATTCACATCAAATCAAAAACAACGGCACCATTTTCTATATCATCGTTTCAGTCGGCTACAATGAAAATGGCAAATCCGTTTTTGGCCGGATTTAATTTTGTGAAATGAATGACGAAAGACAGTTGTGATGGTGAATGGATTGAGAGACAAAACAAAAGCCACTTTTACCACAGCTTTTCGTTGAATGACATTGGATGCAGCAGCAGAAGATAAAACTGAAATATGGAGAGTCGCTTGTGTTCATCACTCGCATTCGATGACTTATACAGTATAAAGTGATGTCTGATGAGATTTTCAGTCTTATCCATTTTCGGTTTCGGGTTTTCCTTTAGCCGGGTAACACTGTTGCCAGTTGTTGATGCAGCACCCGAGCCAGACGAATCGCTTTGAAGTTAATAGTTATTTTATAGACTCGCCACCAAATGGATCTCATTACGTAGAACTAAAATTGGCGTGAAACTACGAGATAAATGTGCATTATCTTTCATTTTATGTCCAATTTCAATGTTAAACTTGACGTTTCTTAAATTAAGACTGACACTGAAGCAGTGAGCGGATGCGATTTTGTGGAAATTAAATTGGCCATATCTTTTAACACTGCATCGCATGCATGATGTGCACGATTTAAGCGAACAACTGTCGGATTTTCTTACAAATTACGGAAAATTTAAATGAACCACACCACGTTTTTGTGTGTGGTTGCTTTCATCTGTTTCTGTCTGGAATCAAATTTGGAAACATTAAAGTTTTTTAAAAGCTTTCATCAACATTATTATTTGTTGATGGTCGGCAAAGACAATAGTTACATTGTGGATTTTTTTTCGCGGCGTTTTCCAAGTTTTCCAAGTTTCCATTCACACAAAAAGATTGCATCAGAATAATAACTAAACCGGATAATCTCCTGTAAAAACTATATTTTTTATGGAATTATCATCTCATTTTGTCCAACGTACTACTATAGTATAAGTTATGAAGAGATAATAATCCACATTCAATTGGAAATATTCACAATAATCCAAATGAATGGACAATTTGGATGCGCTATTAAAATGATCTGCTATTTTTTGTGTTTAGTTTCATTTTAATTTACACTCTCATTGTGTGCCCAGAAGCTGAAAGCGAAGTGAATTATTAATTATCGTTAAAACACTAATGCGTAATGGAAATGGCCTAAAGGAAACAGGAATTAATATCACTTCGTTCAATTAACAGTCTTGACAGCTTTGTTTGCCATTGTTTTTGTGCTCGTGCAATGCACTAGTGCTTTTTCCACCATATCTGAGCTGTTTTGTAGCCAAAAAAAAAACGAAAAGCAAACAACTCAAAATAGAGTTGGATTGTAAAAACAGAAAATGCTTAAAATTGCCAGCACGACTAGGAATAAATGATGTGTCTAGGACGTCTAGGATAAAATAGCGAGCACAGAGTGTAAGAGCGCACACTATATAAACAACGTGAACTTTTCTAGCTTTCACACCAACTGTTAAGAGCAATTTTTTCGTTTAGTTTGAATCTTCCGCAGCCTTTGATGTGTACCAGTTCGTGTTGAAGTCACATACTGAATTATAAAACAAGTGATACATGAAGTGCCCATTAAAAAAATCAGCTTTAATACAATTCTTACGACGAAAAGAAAAAATTAATCGATTGATTCAACACAAAGCTAAATCCAAAGCCAACCGTCTATCACTTTTCATCGGAGACCACGTAAAATGAAGTCGCAAAGTGTTCATCTCTTTTTATTTGTCTTTCAACGTTACTTCGTGCCATCCATTCTGATCCAGTTTGTCACCTTTACGAGAAAAAAGTGATTGTCAGGAGCTTTTCTTCAGAATTGCTTTTAAATATAATAATATAACCATTTATATCGATTCAACAAACGCACAATATTCTCTGAACCTCGTTGGCGGACACTGTTTTCCACCCCCCCAAATGGCTGACAATGACACTGAGACAAAACAATGGCAACGACTAGTGGACATAAAGAACCAAAGCGAGCGAAGAAAAAAAAAACAATTGAAAAGGATAAACCTTGAGCAATTCGATTTATTTTTATTGTCGTTGCTTGTTGAAATGCGACGATCTATTAAGAAAAAAAAAAACGAACACAACGAATCAAATAGATTCGAATAGAGTAGAAACGAAATAGACAGAAATGAACCGAGATAGAACAACAAAAAAAAGGACAGCTTGGCTGTGAATTGGATAATATTCCATAAATGCAGCAGTGTCATTGTCTTATACATTGAATTATTTTGGTCCCTTTTCACATTCACTTTCAGACCATTCAGTCGCAGCCACTCAGAAGGCGAGTGAGAGTGAAAGCAGCTTAAATAAACAAAAACCAAACCGAAAATATGGATAGTGAATTTGAAGATGAATAATAAAGGGAGATGTGGCAACATTTTATAAATATGGTGCATGCCGAACTGCGGAGGCACCCATCGGCAAGATGAACAGTGATAAAAGAAAACGATACGTTGACACACACACACACACACAAAACATAAGAAATTATGATTTTGACGACGTCACCGGATGATGAATCCAAGTGAAAGAAAAAGTTGTATGCGTCGACAACACTGATTGCAACTCTCGAGACAACGAACTGTAATTTCTTTTAAATTGACGTCTGACGCTAAGCATACAGTAAAAATGCCATCATTTCTACTGCGTAAAATGTGTTTACCAGGAAATTCAGGTGGCTTTTAAACACTTTTAACATATTGATGTTGTTCTGAAATCCCAACGAATTGTATCTTTACTTAAAATATTTGCCCTACGAAGACCCCGTGTTGTCTCAAGTCGTTGTTTACGAATTTTCGATTGGAATATTTCGCTCTATGCAATATTTATATGATAGTTAAGCCTTCTTGAGTTCGCCTTCTCATCAAACATTTCTGGAAATATGATTTTTTTTTAGGTTTTCGAATATTTACCTCTGAATAAAAGTTTCAATCTCACATTCATTATTTATTCCTTGTAAATTGTTTTAACAAAATACACGCATATCTGTTTGAAATAGACGTTGTGCATAAACAGTAAACACAAGATTTGAACAATTTGTTGTGAACGATGAAATCATTCCATTTGAAATGGTTTTTCTGGTTACATTTTAAATTTAATTGGAAACGTCAAACTAATTTTAATTGAAAATGTTGCAAGTGCTTGTGTACAAGTGAAATGACAACAATGTAGAAGAGTTTTTCCACACAAAAAATATTTTATAGCGAAAAAAATAGAGTCTTTCACGTGCATTATATTTTCGGAGCAAACATGAGAACAGAGCAAACATGATCCTGTTGTTTTGTGTGACAAAAAGTGAAATAAAAAATTGACACAAACACATAAACTCGAATAAAATGCATAACATATTCAAAATGTTATATTACTGCATGTATTTCCCACGTACGGCAATTCATTGGTGCGTGAATATTATGTCTTTGGTGCCATTGATACCGCTTTACTCTCTTTCCGTTTCTCTCATTTTCTTTTTCCACATAGGAATGCCTGTTCTCGCATTTCTCTTCTTGCTGCTCTTGATATTTACATATTTTAATGAGATTTTCCTGTTCGCATTTTTCTCATAAACAACGTTTCGCGCTCGAAGAAAATTTAATAATATTTTCTCTGAAGAGACCCAAGTGTAGAGAGATAGAGAAAGTGAGAGAGAGAAAGAGAGAGAGAGAGAGAGAGGGAGAGATAGAGAGGGAGAGAGAAGGCATACATGCAGTATGCACCAATCACAACATCAATTCAGTGAATACTTCATTAACTCCAGTCATCAGTACTTTGTGTGCACACCATGTGATTGCCTTGCCACATGTTGTCATGTCAAGTTTTTGACATTTTAAATGTTTCTCGGTTTTTGGTTTTGTTAGAATTAGATTTTGGCCAAAGCGATGTCAACGCTGATGTAAATTTCGCCTCATTGAACTATTTCAATTAATATCCAGCCCTTTATTTGTAATTAAAGTCAATGTTTATTCAAACAACTATTCCATTTTCGATGGATCGCGTTCAATCACTTGGTAAACCTTTGCAACATCAAAGCTTTTCGTTGATTTTGAGACATTGCTAAATTCGAATATTTTGTTGTTCGACAGTGTTTCTAATTACTAAACTGTTAGCTGTATTGAATATGTGACCGTTTATATTGATTATTTTGCTTTCAATTGACATGTGAAACTTTTTGCAATTAGCTGTTAAATTTCATCACAAACTATGTTTTATAGATAGAAAAAAAAAACACTTGAACATCATTAAACTTGTTATCAGAGCCAAATGATAACATTATTATTAACTTGGAATGCAATCGACTCGGAGTCTATTGAGAAATGTTATTGCTATTTGCAATATTCCGTTGCAAATTTGAGTTTGACTTATGCATGAAACTCAGTCGCATGAGAATTTTAATTAGTGTTTCGTTGAAAATTATGCATTCAATATTTGGGAATCGAGTCTATTTTTTTTAACCTACCATTCCTTCCGGTCTGGAAGGAAAAAGTTTTAAAAGAGCAAACTCTCTGACAGAGTCTATGTTAGTATAAACGAATATAATTTGCGATGCATTCTGAATATATTATCGTATTTTTTTTCATTCTAAACTATTTCTAATCATCCCAACATCAGAATGGAAATCAAATGGTGGTAATCGAACATAGAGAAAAACATACTAATCAATAGATGGGATAGAGTTGAAAAAACGTCTTTCGGTTTGGTTCTTCCATTGCTGTATCATTCAGTCATTAACGAAATGTTCAAATGTCAATTAAATATTTCGTTTCAAAAGTTCACTAAAACTATTGACCTTTCATATAATCCAATCTAAGGTATAATCGAACGTCTTCTATGTGGTGTTCACGTTGAAATATCTCAACAAATTATGGACAGTTAAATTGAAAATCAATATCGATTAAGAAAAACAACGCTGCAAAGCAGTCCATATGTACACTTTGGAGTCTTAATTGCAGTACAAGATCATTGTTCAGAACAACAATTTGTTTGCATCAGAGTTTCCATCTGGTGACACTTTAATGTGCTAATGTATTCTTTCGAAATGTATGTACAACTAAAGCTATGCTTTAAATTGAAACAGTTGTTGTTGAAAATTTGGCACACAACGTTTAACACAGATACTCGAGAGTCGAGACCCATAAGAGGAAATTACCATGCAAATGTGTGTCAAATTGACACTGTCAATAGCAAAGTCGATGGTCATGCAACCAAGGGAAAAAAAGCGTTAATTGATGGATTGAATTTGGTTAGTTGGCGTCTAATTTTGTTGAAAGCCCAAATGAAAATGGTTTAGTGAGGTAAACGACATTTGTGCGAATGACGAAAAAAAAACAAAGCGCCGAATGAATTTTCTGTGAAACTGTATTCGAGATTTCTAGTTTTGATCATGAATGCAACTGAAACAAACGCATTCAGTTGTTTGGCACGAAATATATCCAATTTGAAATTCGTCCGAAATAATTTGATTTTTGTAATTAGGCACCGGACAACTGGTGAGTGTATCCATTGTGTATGGATGGAATGTGTGAGTATCATTGAGTGCACACCAAAGTTAAACAAACATGATGAAATTCGATTACGGGTGCCAAATAAAAACTCTGTTGTTGTTTTTTTTTTTCGGCGCTCATTACGATTTTTATCTCACACTAGTGTCCGATTTCAATTTTATTTCAGTGCATGGTATGGCACACATAGCAATTCCAGTTTAGCTCTCAATCTCACAGGATGGAATTAATGGTGGTGCTGTTGTAGCCTCGAAGCTCTCACATTCTTCTCTTTTTTTTTGTTTTGCCCCCATCTAATTTATGTGTTTGATTTTAGTTTTGGAAATTTCGTTGCAACACTTCCTTGACTACTCAAGAAAACTAAACAATTTTCTTTCACTCGTCCACATGGAATAGCTGAGCTCAGATTTGGGAATAATTCAATCAACCATTAAGAGATCACAGAAAATCCGTTAACGTACCCGAATGGAATAAAATGAAATAATCATTAAAAGATTGGTGAAGAAAAGAAGATGAAAAAAAAAAAATAGAGAACCAAACCCGTTTCATGGCGAGCATAAGCCATTTTTACTTAATCACTTGTGTGTTGGATGTAACGAATGGCTCAAACTTATAAGTGGTAACTGCTGTAACTGTTTTAATGGATGCCCAAAAATATAAAAATGTGCACAAGAAAAGTGGACCGATGTGGGCTGCATGGAATAATCCAAAGTACGAAAGTTTCGCCCACTGATTTATCCGATGATTATTTATTTAAGGCAATTCCAACAACAAATTACGAAGAAAAAATCCACTTATTCAGCAAAATACTGACCTCATATTATGCATAATCTGTTCGCTTTGAATGAGACTCTTTGAAAAGGATGGTCCAAACAGTACGAGGTGTATACGATATTTTACTGTGAAGGAGAAAAAAAAATCCTCTCAACTTGAAAATTTGATAAACTGTGCGATAAACTTTGACCCAGGTGTTCGTGTTTAGCAACCAGATGCCAGCCAATTTTTATTCAGATGAGATATACAACCAAACCTCTCGGTCTGAAGTTCACACACTGCTGATTTTCAATTTCATGCAAAGGATATGCGACCAAAGCCCTCACCTTTCTGCATCTTAGTGTTCATCGTCTCTGCCATTATATTAAAACTAGGAAAAATGATACAGAAAAAAAAAACACCCCAGAAACTATTCCAACCAAAGACAAAGACCAACTATCAAGCCAAAAGCCATCGTTAATGTGTTCGTGAAAAGAAAGATGCAGAAAAAAAAACAATCCTTTACTAAACGCTTAAATGTCTCGACTCAAAAAGAGAGAAGTGATTTCGAGCAGAAAACATTTTAAGAGCCTGTGTGCCTTAAGTAATCAATGTGTGCGAACATGTGAGTGTTTTTGTGCATGTGTGTGTGTGTATGTTCAACTTTAACCGGCCACATGAGAAAGTAATATGACCTACATTTTGCTTGAAGCCATTGTGTGCACAAGCCAAGTATCATATTAAAAGCACTTGAAAATGGCCTTACTCTTTTGCTCTGTCTGCAATAAATGTTGTTTTCCAGCGTCGAGAATTAGTTCGCTGTACCATTGTGAGTGCACCACCCTTCGATGTCTTAAATTTTCGTTCACTAGCAACAAGAATTTCTTGTGCAAATATTAAAATGCAAGTTTATCTAAATTTGCCCATACTCAACTGCACTATCACATCACATTTTACTATGGCTTCTCTTGGTATCCGGCCTCAAGCTCTCGTTGTTCATCTGAAAAACAAATCAACGTGTACCAGTGCGATTCGAACAGCGCCAACAAAATGCAAATTACGAATTAACTCAAACACCAAACAAGACGATCTGTTGCATTTTAATCTAAAAGCACAACTAGATGAGTTTTAGTTTTCGCTCAACTTTTTTTTTTTTTGCTAAACTTCAGATTTTGCTTCAGAGTTTGCAGTTTCATTGCATTTTGACGAAAATTTGATGATGAAACACACGATGAAGAGTAAATTGTTTTCACACTAGTGTATGAGCTGAGAACCTAAATTCATGGAACTTAAAGCTAAAGAAATTAACATAAACAAATCGAGATACAACGATTTCGAATCCAAAATATGATATCATTTGTGTTCAATTTAACCTCTTATCGCTTGCTATGCAATATCGTTTGTTTTAAACTGAAAATTGAATGCCGTACGAGATCTAAGCATATGAAGTGAGGAAAAGTGACCTTAAGCGAAAGAGAGTTTGTGACCTTTCTTTTTTTTGCATTCACCAAAATTTTAATTTAAACGAATAGTTTGAATGTCAAAAGACTTCCTACAGTCAGTGCCAGCTATAAGGAAGCTATGTGTGTTTTTATTGCACTAACATAGCAATGAGTCAGCTGCTGCTGTAGTATTCAATTTACACTATAAAATATTCCGCTTTTACTTTTCCGCACACCACGTGATGCGTAAAAGTATTGCGATTGGCCCAAATTTCTGAAACCCCAAAAATGAGTTTTCTATAAGTTTGGAACCCATAGGAATGCGGTGGAACCATTTTTAACTCATGTTGATGTGGGGCTGTGGCACATTGTCCTTTGTCCGCCGTCCGCCGTCCGTTGTCACGTTTTTTGTTACCACGATAGCTCAAAAACGACTCCACCGATCGATTTCAAATTTTCACCATTGTTTGGAAATTATTAGACTTAGATCCTATCAAATTTTGAGCAATATTGGTATAGCCGTTTTGGCGCACCATGCTCTCAAGTGAATATCCGTTTATTGCCCTAAAAATGCCATTTTTGAGCGAAATCACCACAATTAAGCCTACTGATTGTTTTTCGAGAGCCCATTTCACTTTCCTGGGCCAAACTATATTAGTTCTGAGATTCCTTAATACAATCATTCCATCTTTGATGTGAAATTTCTCAAATTTGCAGCCAAAATAGACGAAATTCATAAAATTAGTACACGTGCGCAATTATAAATCAATTTACGCTCAAATCTAATCTTTGACTCATGAACCACTATTACAAAGTGTTTGGACTTTATAGCACTAGGATTCCATCCAATTTTGAGCAATATCGAAGTAGTCGTTGCGGCGCACATTCGTCTCAAGTGAATGTGGCTTTTTGCTTGAAAATTCAATTTTTGTATGGAAAATGCCACAAATAAGCCTACAAAATGTTTTCCGTAGGCCCATTTCACTTTTCTGAGACAAACTATATTAGTTCTGAGATTCATAAATATAATCATTCCATACATGTAGTCACACAATAGATTCGATTTAGAAAATAGGTGGAACCACTGATTTTTGACTCACTGCTCCGAACTCATATAAATTGCTTATTTTGTAGAAAAAATGGTCTAAATGAAATTTGAGGTCGATTGGATGACGTTTTCTTGTAATTTCACTATGTTTACTTTCACATTAAAACTAATTTTACAAAATCACTTGATGGTTAAAAGTGCGGAAAAGTAAGCCTTACGCATGTAAGCCCATTTATTGTTATTTGATTTTGAATTACATTCTTTAACTTTGACATTCAAGATCCCCGATTTTATAATAGAGAAGAGATTTCAAATCGGTATTTTTGATAAGGTTTGTTTTCGAACGCTCGTCTCCTATATTGAGTGTATTGCAAGAATGTTCACAGTTAATTCCGGAACAGTTTTTAACAGTATTATTTGTAATCAATAAATCCTTTGGACCAATTTTGAATCCATTTAGTCTAAAATCGATTTCGAAAACGCTCAACCATTTCAAAAGAAAATCGAAGACTCAACCGTAAGGTGAAATAACGTGCAAACTGCGAACGCATCTACACACACTGGAGTCTCTGTCAGAGAGACTCTCTGGCTACTACGTTCATATTGACCGCATCATCACGATTGGTTTTTCGTACGATTGAGTTTTCGAATAATTGCGCATTTTGTACAAGTAAAAAAAACGAAATGAATCACTGTTTGCAACATTCTCGAAACTTTAGCAGTAGTTTTATTACAGATTTTTAGAATAATAACAGCAGTAATTTAATTTTATTCAACAGTAATATTGGCAAAACTGAATAAATTGTTGTGATACGAATATATTCTTATTAATAAGCCCCTGACAGTTAGCATTATTTGAAACATGTATTCGATATAATCCGAACACCCAGGGGCAAGACACCACACATTGAATCTTTTTCACTGCATGATTTACAGTCCATAGTTTGCAATTCTCAAATGTTAATCACTTCATTTCTCTTTATTTTCTGGATTAGCATAGCCTAATTTAAGAAACTCATATTGAGATTTAAAGTTCGGAATTAAATCTCTTAACGTATCTGTATTTAAAGTGTAAAATTTTCCCATGAAAACAATTCTATCCGTATGATCGACTAATTCATGCTTGGTAAGTGGATGAATGAAAATAGTTAAGGGGCTACGTTTCTGGATGAACCATTCATATAGTTTAGGAAAATATTCCACAGGTACCCATGTTTCGAATGAACCGATTGGATGCGGTCCAATTGGTTGCATATTCAGACCAGTAGTATCATTGTTATCTAGAAATCCAGAAAAATATTTTAATAAGAATAAAATCATTTAATTTATACAGTTTTTTTTTTTCATTCAATCTCAAATTGTTTAACAATTACAAAATAATTTTAAGTAACTTACGCTCTAATACTGGATTATCCGGATTATAGTCGTAGTGAAGTGGAATGGCAATAATTTTTTTTGCCACCAAATTGGCTATTATTTCATTTCGTAATTCGATGGCATGAGCAACATGTACAGGATCATTGACATCGAAGTATGTATGGAAATGATATTCCAAAAATGGCTCCATAATACCTGTAGAATTGAAACGCATATTTTTTGCTTCATTACAATGTACACTTGTATCTAAAATATGCGATTCAACAACAACAAAATGCAATGCACATAGCAAAGCCAGTCCAATGAATGATTTTAATCCCATTTTTGGTAAACGAAACCTTGAATTTACAATCTTCCGATAGGTGTTTAAATTAGAAACTTTTAAAATATTCGTGACGTTGATCACTAACTAATGTTGAATTCAGGTAAAAACAAACTGTGAAATAGGAGAACAATATGGATGTTTTTATAATAAATAAATAAAACAAAATATTTGTTGTAAATTTTTTATCAACATGTTTGAAGTTGATATCAAGTAAGAAAAAGTGTCACGTATCTGGATTTCACAGAGCCAGAGCCGTATTATTAATTTGTAACAAATTTGGAATTATTTTGTTTAAAAGTATTTACTATACAGGCATACTGTGTGCACAATGTGAGGCCTAAATGTGCAATAATCTGTGTATACAGCTGGAATATCCATTGAATGTTTTACATGTGTTGTACATGAATGCGCGATTAAATTTCTTATCAGGTCACCGTCAAAGCGTATTTTCCTGTCTTATTCATGTTCTTATTTGAGTATCTCGCGTCTGGATACTTGTATGACTATCTCGTGTCCGGTGACTTGATATAACCCTGTGTGCAAAAATTCTTTCGTACTATCTATGTAGCGAGAAACAATATGAATATGCCAGTTCTATGGACGGCTTTTTTGGGACATTTCAGCTTCAGTTTATTGATATGAACAATCTTTGAAAGTGAATCATTTTTTTGCTAGCGGGTAATTTTATTGATATTGTGTTATCTTGTCTTGTCGTGACAATATCAATTAAATAGCAAATCTTAACTTATCTCCTGGCAACATTTGATTGCTAGATGTACAAATTCTACAAATTCATAGCGACTGATTGACAGTAACTGTGAAAAAACCAACAAATACTGCGAATATTATCTCCGATATTGGCAAATGAGTTCGAATGTTGAAATACGAAATTATTTGTTGCAATTCTATAGTTTCATTTGAAATATTGCGACTACACCACATAGTTTATGAGCTGTATACAGTACAATAATAATAATTCAATCAATACAATTACTATAATGAGTCATCAAAAATTTTAGTTGCACCAAGGAGTGGATCGTATCATCCACGAAGGGTTTTCAAAGTTTTTTTTTTTAGTTGTATCTTGCTCAAATCACGAAACTTAACACTTTTGCCACTCACAAATATTCAATTTAACATGCAATTATCTGATGAAATGTATCCAAAATTAAACAATTTGCGTCCAAACTCACAAACAATTCGCTGTTGATACTTTACTACGACTGACGAACGATACAAGTGAAATGAAATATATTCATCATATTATAAGAGACTTTATATGAACAGGTGGAAATAAATACGTATATATAAAAATAGACAACTCACAATCATACGAGAATTTAGATGAAGTTGCACCCAAACGGCACTTTTATATGCGCGCTAAGTCGTTTTTTTTTGTATGAATCCAATGCGCAACGTTTGCAAGGTTTTTTGTGAGCAACGTACAACTTAATACATTTTTAATCCCATCTGTTCATATAGATTATTTATATTATAATTATATACGGAGAACCAGTAATACTATTTATGGGCGTGCTTGAGCCATGTGTGTCTTGTGAGTCACAAGTTGTGACTGTACGTTAAATTAATCAGACAAAAAAACTCTGAGACGACTTATTATCTCAGACGAGGTGATTATTTTTTTTTCTTAATGATTTGCATTTAATATACAGAGTTATATCGAAGTATATTCGAAGTTTTTTTTAAATTTGTGGCCAAAGACTTGAGAGAAATTGACATGTTGTTTTCTAATGAGGCACTATTTCCAGTTGCAGACCATGGACTTATCAACAGGATTGAGCACCGTGTCATAAAGCAATTGTGAACCATGAATGGCTAAAAAAAATGTCCGAGCCTCATTTGTTTAACACAATCGGCTGGTATAGTCTCCGGATGCAAAACCGTTGAACTTTTTAATCTGGAGTATCTTTAAGTGGGGCTATCAAGTCTAACAGTATACTATGGATTATATTCAGTCATTGAATTTAATTTTAAACAAACAAAACATTTAGTTACCAACCTTTGTTAGGTTGCTTTCATTTCAATTGAATCTGAATGCCACAATCAATCAGTCAATCAAAATATTTGTTTTGTTTGCAAGCATTGATGTGGTTGATGATTTATTTTATTCAGTTAAACCAATCAAAGATAGTTGATTGTACTCATCACAGCAAAACAAATAAATCGAGATGGAGAGAGAGAGAGAGAGAAAGAGAGAGAAAAAAAGTGTTTGATTATTAGATGCAATGCAATGAACATGGACATAATGACCCATTGTGATTTATCAATCCTTTGAATTTATCCGATTTATTGTGACAAATCAACAAAACACACATCAAATAGCAATTTAATTAAAAGCAAATCAAATTATTTGTTTGCGGTTGTGCCGTGATTACGTGGTGATAAAATGTTCACCGTTGTTCAAATTCAATGAAATTGTGTGTGTGTGTGTGTGTGTCATTAAGCTTAAATGAATCTGCTAAAATAAAGCAATCCCATTTTGCCTTGAATCCCAAAGTTTTCTATAAATTAAATGTAATATTGAAAATGTTGTGATTTTATCATTGATTCCATTATATTTTGCAGGTTCTCGATCCAATGTCTCTGCTAATTCGAGACGAAAACTCCTTTGTCCAAATCCACTTTGTATTTATGCAAAAGCATAAAATTCAATCCAATTTTATGCCATTCCGATTTGTTTTATATCATTTCATTTCATTCATGTTTTTAACACGATTCAGAGATGGCATTTGTTAACCAATGGATTTGATTATCCATCTTCATCTCTATGCCGTTCTTTTTCCTTTTTGAAGTGTTTACACTTTAACCTTTTGCTTAGAGCGTGAATGGACTTGTGTGGCTCTTCCTCTGTTTCTCGGAATCGCATGTCTTTTTTTATGTTTCGAGTTGAATTTTGTAATAAAAAAAAATGCAGAAAATAGAAGAGATTTTACAACCCTTTCTGACATTTGCTTTCACACACAATCTGCAAATCAGTGATACAGACACACATACACCTAACTCACTGCTGTACTGACTGGAGCCCATAGCAATTGCTATCTGTTTTGAATCTTTTTTTTTATACATCGTGCAAAATGCGTTTTGTATGGCATAAAATGGAGCAATAAGAAAAAAAAAGAAAACGGAAGGAAACCACCAATCGCCTGCACAACGAATCATTTGCAAGCACTTCGGTTTTTCCGTCTCTTTCTCTGTTGGTTCCGTTGAAATTTTACTCCATGTAGGCATTCTCCAGTAAAACTATGTCTTTCGCTTTGATCATTTTAAAGGATATCGCATGCAGAATACTCAAGCTTACACCCACTCTCCGTTCTCTCTCACACAAAAAACACACACACACACACACATTTAAAACGAACGCTCTTATTCGATATTCTTCTTCGTTCTTTGGCTGTCTTTGCCATTCATTTGTTTTTATTTATTTTTTATTGCCGGGCATTTTGTACGATTTTCGTTAGCTAGGTTCTGTGAATGTGTTAGTTTTACTTCACTTGGTTGTGGCAATGACGTTGTTGAACAGCGGCTGTTCATATTCTTCTTTGCTTCGCTTTTGATTTTCTCCATACACTTGTGCAGGCAGCCCGGCATTTCATGTTGTATTGTCGTCTTTATATTTGTAAGCTCTTTATTTTTCCTTTTTTTTTCTTCTCTCTCTTGCTCTTCTTATTTCTATTAAATTTATTCATTGGATCGTCAAAAGTCTAAATAGCAATAAGCGTTGTGCTTTTGCTTGCGATTACTCTGAATGAACGTTATCGCAATAAAAATGGAAAAAGCGTTGAAGATTGTTCGAAATGACAAGCAAAATACCAAAGCACAATTTCACACTTGTACACACATTTTCATTCACTTATTTACTTACACATGCAGCAGCAGCAGCAGCAGCAGCAGCAGCAGCAGCAGCAGCAGCAGCAGCAGTGTTGTCCCTGCTTCCTACACATGGAAATAAACTCAAGGGGCTGCCATATCAACTGCATATGAAAATATCCATAAACACGATGCGCTACACAGCTCTTGAGCACACACAGCACACAAATACACACCCATCAAATAATAAGTAAACAAAATAATATGCGAATGGCAAAACGTAAACATTCAACGAAATTGCTGATTGCTTTTTTTCTTTCAAATGACAACACAATAACGGCCATAGAGAGAAAGCGAACAAACGAATATCGCATATAAATAAAATATGCTAAAAAGGAATCGCTTGCGCTTATAAAAAAAAACGACAAATGCTGGTGTATTGAAAAATGCACAAAAACCACTTTCACGTAAATTATACCATTCATACACTGCTTGACTACATTGTTGAACGCATTTTCTTGTGTTCTTTGGCATGTATTGCTCGAACAAAATAAATACAGTCGACGCTCGAAAAGGTTAACATTCGGAACAGTTAATTGTTGAATTTTAATGCAAACGAACGATACACGCTACACATTACACACCCTAAAACATTTAATCTGATAAGCATTTTTTTTTAGTACAATTTTATTATGCTGTTTGCATTTCGATTTCTCTTCTCATTATAATGGTGCTGTTAATAACAGACGAGCAATCCTTTCAAACAAAACCATTTTGCTCGCCATCAACTGTGTTTTTAATCAAATAAATGGTGAACGTCGACCAGAAAACGGCAAAAATGATCGTCTTAACATTCAATTGTGCAATGGTAAATGTGTCTGGATTTTGCGATTGTTTAAAAATGATAAAAATGTCATTTTAATTCAAGAGCTCGAAATGACAACCGGAAAGTATGCTCTTCGATTTGCAAGCGCCATTCAAGCGGCATTCATTTTGTACGCATATCAGATTGGATTTTAACAAACTTTATACGTAAAACAGAACAAACTGTAAGAAAAAAGTGGAATGATGTGGGAGGGGGTGGTGGTTAAATAATCAATTTCAAGTTTCAAATAAAGTGCTCAATTCAACTGTGTGTTCCACTTGGAACACAACTCTTTCTCATTAGGAATGCCCGTTTTTGCTTCATTTGCTAAATTGTGCAACTAAATTTATTATAATTTATACTCGTTTGGCGTGGTTGAAAGTGCTTCAAGTGTTCGTTTGTGCGATTGCATTAGTGAGAGAAATGATGCAAACAAAACACTTCATATTTGGTTCAGCAAACGAACTTTCATAACTTACAATTGCACAATCTCTTGCCGGGCAAGAAGGAAGAGACGAAGAATAAAAGAACACAGTGCAGCCAAACGTTTAAAGTTTTAATGAAATTAAACTTGTTTGGCATTTCAATGTGTGTATGTGTGTGTGAGAGTGTGTGAGAGTGTGTAAGATGTTGTTGTTGTTTTTTTTTATTTGCATTTGTTGGTCATAAGCCTCAACAGTAAAATGCAAGAAGAGAATTTAAAACAGCAAATGAACTGTGAACCCAGTCCAATGATAGTTTCTTTTGAAAATGTTGTCGTTAGTGTAGCTATGCAGTGTTCTCGTTAATGTGGCGCAATAAAATCTCTTTAAAGTATTTTCAGGCTTCACTTTAGTTATTTATTTCACTTTGCACTGCCAGCTGTATGTCTTTTTACACGCAAAAGTGTATTTTGTATGCGCGCTGCGCGCTCAGTTTGCGTGCATACACACATACAGACACACACACACACACACACAGGCCACCGCTTCGGCGAACGAAATGAAATCCTTTTTATGTTGACCTCGTAAAATGCAAAACATAACAGCCATAGACTCTTTGGGGGCACAAGTTTTGTGTTTAAGATTACAATTCATAAAAGCGCTCTCAAGTTTTTGCTTCAAAGAAAAACGACGACGACTTTTCATTCAACTTTAATTCCGGCTACAACAACACCAACATCAGCAACAACAGCGACAGCGATAGAATGAGCGAGAAAATAGAGTGCTGCGATTCTTTTGAGCAAAGAAATTAAATAATGTAATTTTGATGGGAATCAAAAGCGAGAAACTTTTGCACGAAATGAGATCATTTGATGCATGTAATTAAATATGCTTTTACCTATCCGATTGGACGAACGTTGCAAGTGGATTTCTGTCGCAAGTGCATCGAGGTTTTAAATTGATGAGAATCCTGCAACATGGTGAAATCGTCATGTTCATCGTCTTCATCGTCTCAAATACTTCATGTGTTCAAATGAATTCGAAAGAGATAAAATTTAAGAGTGTAGGCGTTCTCATCAAGCATCGTTTATTTTGAATACCATTGATAAAATGCAATTTCCATGCATCGATGTTAATGCTCACTCTCAATATACCAATACCATACTCTGCTCCTAGCTCTGCTTGACCTGGTACTGGTGCGACCAACTTTTATTTGAAAATTTCAAATCATTTCTTGGTTTTATTTCTTAACGTTTATGATATGTTTCGAGTTTTTTTTTTAACAGAAGTGGTTAAATCTCATAAAATTCCCGTGAAAAATTGTGGTACATAGCGAAAAATTCACAAGTAGTTAATGAAATGATGCCCAATTTTGGGATTTTATGAAAAGTTCACATGTTTTAGTTGAAATGATTTGAAAAATTAATCGTGAAATGTTCACATTTTACGTTAAGAATTTACGAGGCAATGACATTTCAACACGAAAAGTTGTTCGAACGGCCCCTGGTGACGGATCCATTTTTGTGGATAACGAAAACCATAAGAAGGTATAATTGATTGCCAGAACCAGCCATTACATTACTTCGAATTTGTTAAAATAGGTTTGCACTGAACTTTTAAATCGGTTCTTATGTGTTCGACCATTTGACATGTCAAGTTGCATAAATGATGCACGTCCAACGGGATATTAGAGAGCATTGAATTTCGATTCCGTAATACGGTTCGTGATGATACACATTGTTCTGCTGTACGACCATCGAAAATATTCTATAGCCTGAAATTGCATCTCTTTTGAAAACTATCGTTTGCTAAAAGCAATTGCCCGGCACCATTCGAAACGAGCATGTAAAAGTCACAATCTTTTGTCAGTGTTTGCATGACCTTTACACATACCATTCGATGGTTCGATGGCATTGCCATATCGTTTCACTGATGTAGTCAAGCAACATGGTCTCGCATCATATTAGCCGAATGTGACATTTCAAACTAAACACGTTCAATTGGTTCAGTCAAACTGGTCGTCGATGAGGCTATGTTGGAGTAGGACACGTATCAATGTTAATTAAAAGCAAATGTTTATTGTCGCAAGGAATAGTGTAACAAGTTAGTTTTCTATAAGAAGAGAAAAGTTAAGAATTGTAACAAATAAAACTTTCGAATCGAAGATTTTAGTAGAGATAATTGCTGATAAATACATTCTGCAAAAAAATACCTTGCCACTTCTTGAACTGTCAAGCTTCACCACTAACTATATCTCAATTGTCAATCAGCATAAAAACGATTTCACAACGTTTTTTGATTGAGTAAATGTTTTTCTTCGATTCTATGTGTGAAAAGTTAATTGAACGTCTCAGTTTTTTTGTTTTTACAAATATGCAATTTTGATTGTTGATGATTGGTAAAATGGATTATTGGTCTTTTATTTGCGGCATCAAAATGATGAATTTTTATTTGCCTTGACTTCGGTCAACTTGATGCTGATTGCTATTCTTGGAAAGCAAAACAATATTATACCGAAAGATCACCGCAGCCATTCGAAAAAGCAAAAATGTACGTCATGATAAAAATTGGCTGTGTATTTTTATTCATATTTATATGCTCAGCTAGTTACAACATTCAAATCAACAGCAATAATGTTATTTTGAATATTAAAGTCAAGTTACACTATCTGGTTATTATTAATTCAATTTTTTTTTTCACAACCAAAAATCGAACGGTTGAACACTGAACACCCACATACATAATCATTAATGTCAAAAAGTGACGCTACAATAATGTGGTTAACGTGTTTATTTACGGATTGCTACCAATAAAGCTATAAAAATTGTTTCATTTGTTAGTGGAAAAAGGAATATTATGCGGTTGTATGGATTTGATTGTGGTGCCATCACACATTGTATTTGGTTTTTATGTTGTATTCGATTTGCGTAATTGAACTTTAATACGTTCACTTTGATTGGCGTTTTTACTTCATTTTGAGGGAAAAGAGCATTTTTCTTTATGCCATTGGATATCGTTCGATGGTATTGTGTGTGGCTGTCGCAATGCGATCGAAATACACAATTGCCAGAGGATGTAAATGCCCTTGTTATTAGAACGAAAATCGAATAAAGCTCAATCAAGACGCAATGTTTATTTTGCATGTTTTGGTGTTTTGCCATAAAAAAGTATTATGTTTGCGTGTGCGTGTGCGTGTGCGTTTGCGTGTGCATGTGTGTGTGTATATATGTATTTGTGTGCGTTTTGTGCGAGCAAAAAGGCAATCAAACAAAACCGATATATTCATGCATAATAAGGCAACGGAAAATGTAATAAAGCCATTCCAAACCATTTTGACATCGATTCGGTTGGTCGGGTGGGTGCTTTGCATTTCATTTTTGCTTTTGGTGATGAAGCGTTTGCTCTTTATTTTATAGCCAGTGTAATAAAATCGCATACACTGATTTTGAGAGTACGAAAGGAAACCAAGAGAGGAGCAGAAAAAAAACTAACCAAAAATACACACATATTAACAGCATACACAATGCAAGTGATCAAACTATCGTATAAATGTAGTTTCCGTTTTATTACAGTTCCAATTTCCACGAAATTAACAATGAACATTAGACGTGAAGTTGAACATGGCAAATTAATCTTAAAACTCACATACAGTGGGAACGTTGTCAATCGTTTTCGAAGTATGTGCAAATGGTAGATTTGTGATGTTGTGAAATTCTGTATGCCATCGACATTGCGGTAACCGAATAAAATGCGCGCGGTAAATGAGAAAGCAAATTTTGGCTCAAACTATTTGTACCAAATTGAGAACAACTTTAAATTTGATTTGATTTTATAGCACGTCAATCGATAGCACAACGTGAATTTAACGCAATATGGATGGCATGTCGCTTAACAGAAGTATTTAATGCCTCTCACCTCTTCAAACAATGCCACACAAGAGTAAACTAGAAAAGAAATCACTTTAATTCACAAATATGGCTCTTTTCGCGAGTCTCCATTCATGTAAAGTGTTCGGTGAACGGTGTTATATTCTGTTTGTACATCGTACACTGTCATTGTCGCTGCCATTCAAATCGCGGTGATCCCAATGAAATGTACACAAATAATAATGTACAAGTGGCATTAATTTATGTACGCTAGCTAGTAGTATGTGATTGTGTGTATATCAGCGAAAATGCGTTACTGAATACTAAACAGTGAATGCAATCGGCCCCTATAGTATCTCGCATGGTGCTGAGGTGACTGCGTACCAGAAGTGGATCCAGCGTTGAAAGGGATGACATCAAAATGATGCTCAACATCAAATACATTAGTCATCAATTTGAATATGGAAATGTTTTGAACAGGAAGTCAAATTGTCGCAATTGGTTTGTTCAGTTCATTGTGGTAATGTAGCGTATGTTTTTTTTTTTTTTTTTTGGGGGGGGGGATCGAGATATGGATAGAATATGATTGTCATTGCCTAGGGCGGTGGTTAACGGTGGCTGGTTTTTCGAATTGACTATGAATTTCACAGAGAAATATACAAACATAGATTACAATTGAAGAGGTTAAATTTGGTTCTCTTGAGGGTTGGAAAATTGCAAATAGATGCCATCTACTAGATCACTAGATGCGAGTACATTTCAAGGCGCCCATCACTCGTATCCATAGTTTTCCAACCAAATACTCGAACCAAGCTAAAATGAGCGTAAATACAAAAGGTGCGCGTACAAATGTGGCAACCAGTACTTGTGCATCACAAATTACGACTACACCAATCATCGCAACGTAGCACACATAAGAGATGATATGAGATAGAATTTATAAATTATGAATGTGGCAGCAACCGTTTTTGGGAAAATTCAGCAGCGACAACAGCAACAAAAAAGACCGAAATGGAAAAAAAAACAAGAGAGAAATCAGCATGTAGTATTTGTACCGATGCAAATAAAATAGAGACTGTTATATTGGAGTGTTGCAAATGCATGATGTGCAAATAATTTAGCGCTTTTCTCATGACGCAGCACGTTTTAATTACAGCATTTTCAACGTATTCGATTGAAGCGAAAAGTAAAATACACTTTTAATTGAAATGTTATTGAAGTTCACATTTTCCGGTACTGTGCAGCAATTTGGCCGTGCATTGATTTGACGCTTTCTGAAATGGTTTTGTCTGTGTAATGTCCCAATTCTCATTGTCTGTCTGTGCAGCTAGGCGTTTACTGAACATAGATCCGCATGAAGTATGTGCGGAAATGAAACAAGTGTGTTTAGCAACAACATTTATTGATAGCCATTCTCGTGGCCATTGAGTGTGTATCAGGTGAACAATGTAACAGGAAATTGTGCGTTTGATTGTGTAATATTGAAACTGTGTGCACCCAATCTGTCCGTTGTGTTGACATTCTAACAGACAACAACTGACAACGACGGACAATTTACTGACAGGCTACATGTTATCCACTGTTGAATGCCCACTGGCCAATTGTAATGTAAATTAAATCGATTTGTATATTTAGCAATGTGTGGTGGCTTTTATTCTAACTGATTCAACAAAATCAAAGATAGGTGAAAATTAATTAATGCTACAAATGAAATGGGTCAGTGGTTACGATTGGGTCATCTTCAATTAACCTGAAAACGTGTATTTGTTGCCGTGCAACACAAATCCAAATGGTTCGTTTTCATTTCTATTTTCTTGTCAACTGGATGACACATAGAATGTTTGAATGTGATGTTCACTCTTGTTCATTAAATATTATATCTGAAAATTCAGTTAATCGTTATGACCATTTTTTTTTTTATTACTTCAATGAAAGAAGCCCGAATACAAAAGGAACATTCCGACCATATAAAACATGTGATGTGTTTTAAATGTTTAGCCACCACACGCCAAACTCATAAAATGTGTGTGTTTTTTTTAATACTTATGCCATAATAAAAGCTGAATTTTTGCATGTCTTTCCCAATGTATCCATAAATGATGTTATAACAAAATGAAAACTATAACAAAATAAGCATATTTTTTTCATGTTCGTTTGCGTTATACGTTGTTTGCTACGTGATTCACGCATAAAAGCATCTTCAGTTATATGATCAAATTGTTGAAATGGTTCATGTGTTGCATAAAAGGTCATCAATTGATGATTATTTTGGTTTACTTCAGTAATGGTTACTGCAGCAACGGTGTTAATAAATTTACAAACCCATGCCAAATTTCTGCTTGCCATTTTTCTATGAATACGAGATATTTTTGTAATACATACAAGTTCGCATAAAATGTTTTATCATAGCAGCTTGAATGCTTTGATAAAACATTTTACATACACGGATTGTATGCCAATTATTCACATATGGACGCGAATTGCTACTTTACAGAGTAGAAAGCGTTAACTGTACATATGTGACAAACTGGCTGCTTTCCACTGAATCGAGCGTTATTTTTTTTTGTTCATTTTATTTAATAATAATAACCATAATCGCTTGTGTTGTTGTCATTACGATCATTATGCGTTGGTAGCAAACCTATAAAAAAAATCAAAACAAGTATTCAGGGCTGCGACATGTTTTTGCGTGTGCTGTATTTGTGTGAGTATGAGTGTAAATTTTGGTAGATGGTTGGGGTTGATAGTAAATACGCGTATGGATTGTCCGATCACCCGATTTGATTATATGCTACGGTGACACAATGGGTATCTTTATTACGAAAATGGTTCCGGTTATAAAAGCCAGAGGCAAGCCATCATACATTGTTGTGTATCGCATACAGCGGAATGTATGAATTTCAACGAACAAAGCACCTCCACCCCTCCCCCCCCATCACATGGAAACCATGATTCGGGTGAATATTGTTTGGGTATCAACATGTGAAACAGATTCAATGTGATTAAATTATTTTGCAGTGAACCGTGTGAATAAGAAAATAAACCACGAATTCATTTAAAGTATACACATACATGCATACGTTTTGTACCGCATACACAGGGCGACATATAGAGGAGGCGAGAAACGGAGAACGAGGAAGTCTTCTTCTTCGACTGATTTCCACTTTGCGTTCATTTCACGCATTTTTGCATTTTGGCAATCTCTTTCTGCCTCGAATTTTTCAACGCATTTCCAGCCATTGAGTGCAAGCATTGTGACTTTTGATCCAGAGCCTCATATGTGTGACCTCATTCAAGGCCACATTGTTATACAACTTATCTACCATGTATACGCATAATTCGTGATAATCACTGATAAGACGATTTGGTGATAAGATTGTTGTATGAGAATTGTTGTGATGAAACCGCAATTTCATGAATGCAATCAGTGCGTAAGAGTCAGAGTGCGTGTGTGCCAATCTAT